>QLTV01000994.1:1087539-1100833 GCA_003457575.1 Thermophis baileyi
GACCCTGCAGCTGGTGGCCGCGTACCTGCGGGAGGCGGCCGACCAGGAGCCCCCCAAGCCGGACGGCGGAGGCGGCGGCGGCGGCTGGAAGTTCGTGCAGGGCCTGCTGGGCCGCTTCGGTCCCTGTCCCGCCGAGGCGGAGACGGCCGCTCGGGCCCTGGAGACGCTGCGGAGGGTCTGCGACGACATCCTGGAGAAGCACCAGCTGGCCTTCCAAGGTGGGCGGCCAATCCCCTCCTCCTCCTCCTCCTTTCCCCCCCCCCGCTGCATTGGTGCTCCTGATGGGGTTTGTAGTCCCAGAGGGGCCCCCTCCTCCCCCCCCCTCGCAGGAAAGGAGTGGATGGGATTCGGGTTGTGTGTGTGCAAATATTGAGAAACTGCAATGCAAACAGAAGGTTGGTCTAGTAATCCCCCCCCCCCACACACACACCGAAAAGGACAGCAAGCAGGGAGGATTGGGGATGGGATTGGGAGGGGGGGGCGTGCAGATAATTGAGGAAGTGCCATGCATCCAGAGGGTTGGTCTACCCCACCCCGAAAAGGGGTTCTCCCCCACCCTGAAAAAGCATGGGATTGCAAGGGTGCAAATATTAAACTGCAATATAAACAGAAGGCTAGTCTAGTTAGCCCCCTCCCTCCCCAAAAGGGGCAGCAAGCAGGGGGGGATTGCAAATATTGGGAGGGGGTGCAAATATTAAGAACGTTGAGAAACTGCAGTGCATCCTGCTGAAAAGGCTTCAAGGAAGGGAGGATTGAGAGGATGCGAGATATGCAGGAAGGGATGTAAAATATACTTTTTTCTTACATTCAGGGGTTCCCCCCCCCTCTCCATCTGCCCTCTGCTGGGGAGGGATGAGTTGGAGAGGAAGGGGTTCTTGGCCCGGATTGGCTGGAAAGCAGCTGCAACTCTGGTGGAGCCCACCCTGGTAGCTGGGAGGCTGTGTGTGGCCAGGGCTGCTGCAAACCAGCCTGGCTTCTCTCTTTCCTTCTCCCCCCCCCCCCTTTTGCTGCAAGCAGTCATTGTGAAAGTATCAGGCTGCAGCAGAAAGGAAACTGCACTTTGTACTGTGGGGGAGGGGGCAACCTTGCAGGCAGCCAGAGATGGAAAAAAAAATCTCATTATAGATTAGCTTTATCAGTGGCTCGTATCCTGCTGGGCCCAGCAAGCGAAAAATAGCTCATTGTAAACAGGGTGGTGTTTAAAAAAAAAACCACCAGAAGCTTCTCTAGCTAGCCAGGGTTTTTAACTTCCTTTGTTGGAGACCAAGTCGGTTGTGCTTCGCCTTTGGAGTGATTTTAGCAAAGCGTTTGAAGTTTGCCAGCTTTTGTGTTTTCTTGATAAATGGGATGGTTGCTGATGAGTTTCCAGGGTGATGTATGAGTGGGGGACATCCTGGGCCATCATGCTTTGAAGCAAGGACTGTGACACAGAACAGGCAGAGGGTGGCCTATTATAGTACAATAGTATTTGGCTGAGTCATTGAATTCCCTGGTAACCGATTTCATCACCTGCTTCCTAGGCGGCTTAAAGCCTTCTGAATAATCCACTATACCGCAGGGACTCTTCCTCACCTGAATTCAAACTTCCTGAAGCTTTGAGATCGACTGGGGAATCCAGTTCTGCCTTTGCCTCCAGTTCTACGTGGCACCATTTAGCAATCTGAACTGAGAGTTGCATCCTGCTTTGCTTGGGAAATCACTGGGGCTGAGAATTAAATACTGTACACAAAATTGCTGTTTCCTTTTAGTTCTAGTTGCTATTTGGTTGAACTGTAGCAGCACTGACCATGTTTCTGGGGTTCCCCCCCCCTCCCCGGGAAAAGACAAAACCAGAGATTGTTTTCAATATTTTTTCCCTCTTTGACCTTTTGTGGTGCTTTGCCTAAAGTACTTCCTTCCCTTCTTAATTCAGGAATGCTGAGGAAAGTTCAGATCGACAAAGCAGATGACTTGAAGCTTATGTCAGAAGTTGCAACGCAGGTTTTTAACGATGGCATAACAAACTGGGGGCGAATTGTGACTCTCATTTCTTTTGGTGCCTTTGTTGCCAAACACTTGAAGAGCATAAATCAGGAAAGCGGCATCAACACTTTGGCGGAGATTATCACGGAGGTGCTGGTGACGGAGAAGAGAGAGTGGCTGCTGCATCACAACGCCTGGGTGAGTAAGATTCCTGGCCTTTGGGGTGTTTTCTTGCTTGTTCCTCCTTATGACGGACCTCGGGGGGGGGAGTGGAAACTTCAACTGTGCTTGAGGCTAGTTGTCCAGACACAAAAATACTACTTAAACTCCTGGATTATGGGGTGTTCCTCATGCTAACTCAAGATCAAAACATGAGCTGGTATTCCTTGACACGCAGAGGCAGAGATTGCATGATCAATCTTCCTGTTCCCCCAAGAGGGGTTCTAGAGGAGTGGGCTTCTGGGGTTTTATGAAAGACTTAAGTTCTCCTCTGAAGGGGTTTGAGCTAGAGGTCATATTCTATAGGCCCAGTTTCTGGAATTCGCTTCTCTCTCCATGCAAAACCTGCTTTGCTTGCTTTCTGTGGATTTTCTAAAGCTGCCAGGTGCTGCTGTTGCTGCCTGTGTCGAAGCCATTAACGGTACCATTCTTTCTTTTAGGAGGGCTTTGTTAAATTCTTCCATGTAGAGGACCTGGAAGGCAGCATCAGAAACATTCTGGTGGCTTTTGCAAGCGTGGCTGGCCTAGGAGCGAGCTTGGCTTACTTGACCCGGTGAGCCAAAAAAAGGGGGGCTCCCCCGAGTGGAGCTTAGCTTGGACTACTCTGTTCCTGCTGTGAATAGAAAACTGAGCTGTTCTCCTCTTGCCGAGTGGGAAGCGGGACAGCTGGAATTCCCCAAGAAGGACTGCTATGAACCGTCCGGGATAGAAGGTAACCCAGCAAGGATGTCTTACAAATGGAAGTGGCTTTTTCCAAGGGAAGAAACGTGCGCACTCTGCTTCACTCACACGAAGCTAGGAGGACTGAAGCCCTGTGCAGGAGGAGGTGTGCTTGGACTGGCGGCATCGGGCTCCGGAGGAAAGACCGTTGGATGCACTGAGCAGTGAGTGATCTGTTTGCACAGGGCGACAATTGTGCCCTCCCGTCTTTTGGAGAATAACGAACGCTGGGTCTGAAGTGCAGGGGTGTTTGGGTCCAATGTGGTCCTGAAAGACTTCCGGGTGATCTCTGGGAAATGCCTTTCACTGTTGGTGGATGCAGGCAATGTATTTTTGCCCCATCACTGAGAGAAAAGGCCTGGCGTCCTTCAGCCTCTCATCAACACATCGTATTCTAAAGGGCTGGCTGTATTTTTTTTTATTTTTTCTGTCATCTTTCTTTCCACTGCCCTTCCTTTGAAAGCGTTACACTGCCATTAAGCCCCCCCCCTCCTGCCCCCCTGGATCACACCTAGCTGCTCCCTGCAGCGGAACTCAGTATGCAACCATGATAAACATCATTTGGGACCGATGAAACCTGCAGAATGTGCACTCTTGAAGCAGCTTTTATCTTTGAGAAAGACTGCCAAGAGGGTTTTTTAAAAAAACAACAACATTCAGTTTGTATTTGATGACTCTTGATTCGTTTTCCCCCCATCAGCATTTCCGAAAACCTTCGTATCCAAGTTAACAAGGTTATCGATGTGACTCTAGTGACCAGCTTAAAGTTTGAAAACCCCTTCCTTCCCTCCCTCCCTGCCTCTCTTGGAGCCCTTTGGAGTTTTCCATCGCCCTGCTTTATTTTTTGATTCCCGAGTTGAGTTTAAAGGATGCTTTTAAAAAACAAAAAAAGCTAAACTTGAACATGAATGTCATTTATCCTGTAAGAAAACAAAATAACATGCGTGAATTAGCAGTGTGAGATCCTGTGGTGCACAAACACACACACACACATTCTAATCTCTGGGCAGCTTCCTGGGTGTCCTCCAGATGTTTCAGCCTGGATGTTTCTGGAGGATATGCCTGATGGCCTTCTCTAAACCCTTGAGGATGAAACAGTTCATAAGCTGAGTTTTCTTTGATTTTTTTTCCCCCTTTTATTCAGGAGAATGGCTTCAGTTAATAGGAGCAGGAGTTTTAATTTGCAGTCTAGAATTGCTTTTAGTTTTCACTCTGCATCAGTCTAGACTGGGAGTATCCAACCATGGCCACTTTAATAACACTGGACTTCAACTAGCTGGGGAATTCTGGGAGTTGAAGTCCACAAGTCTTAAAGTGGCCAGGGTTGGACCACCCCTCTTGACGAGGTGCTGGAAGACCTGCTTGTTTACATAAACCGTCTAATAAAACCCATTTGGTGATTCTCGCCATGTGAGGAGGTCCTTCTGTTCATACAGAAACCTGAAGTCTTTGCTTTCGTTTTGTGGCTGAATGATTTGTCCCTTGTTCTTCCTTTCCTCCCCCTTTAACGTTGCCAGGCGATTCGTTGGTAGACGAGGCTTAAAACCCTGGACTGGCTTTTTTTACTGTGGAGATCACTCTTAGAATAGAACTAGAACTAGCCAGCTTCAGGGATGTGGGATTAAGCCTTGTTTCTTCATTCAGGGTGGTCCGAATTCTGGCTTGGGTCTGATCTGTGACTTGCACCTCATTGTTTCCAAATTGCTGTTCTGTGGGCACTTGAGCTGGTTAAAAAGGTATTACAGTGATGTGCAAGGAAATGAAAACATTTCACACAGGTTAAGCTGCCCCCTTCTGTCTGCCTCCAGGGCCCAGAAATGTGCTTTAGAAAGAAGAATCGAGAGGAGGCTATACGGAAGTATTTTTCATAGGGGCTAATAGAACTAGCCTATTGCAATGCCTTGTGGGGGTTTTACTGGCAGAGTATGCAAAGTTTTTCCTTCGAAATATGCAAAATGGCACTTCTCCAAAGTTCTGTTTATAAATACTGGTGCCCTGTGTGTGTGTGTGTGTGTGTGTGTCAGCGTCAGCTGGGGTTTTCTTGTCCAACCAAACGGGCAGTGCCTGAGGTTCCCCATTTTCACATGAGCATCAAACCGATTCCAAGTGAGACCTGATGGTGTTGGCCTGTCCTCTTTCCACCTCTTTGACAACACTTTGACTCAAACCCCAGTAGCTGTGAATGTCTCTCTCACGAGAATCCAGAGGGAACATGGGCATTTTATATTTTAATAGGGCCCTGAGCCTGGATTCCTTCTGACTTCCTGGCAGATCAGAACCAGGCACAAACCATGGGAGTTCTCTTTTCACCCCTTTTCATCCCTCTTGGCTGCTAAGGCTACTGGGTTAACTTCTCTTTTTGTGGTAGGAAAGAAGGGAACAGTTGCATGTAGGGAAAGCCAGAGAGATGTTTATTCTGAAAACCTTGACTACAATGAAGCCCACGCCTGCCCGCAACATGGAGGCCTTACTGATTCCTACCCTGCCCACATTCCTCCCAGGCAGAATCACTGTTTTGCAACCTAGCAATGAAGTGTTTAATATATGTGCTTGAATGTTCATCCAAATTAAATTAATTTAACCCTTAAGTGTTCAAGTTGTCGGTAATGTTATACACATCGGGCAGGCTTCCCTGTCTTCTTAGAATGTCCTGCTTTGATGAAGCAGAGGAATGTATTTGTCTGAATATTGCAAATGTTCTTTTGGGGATTGACCATAAAAAGTTCATGTATTGGTAGATTCTTAATCCAATGAGGTTCTTTGAACTATTCCACCCCCCTCTCCAGCTTGTATTGCTCCTTGGTGTAACTGACAAGACTTGTGCCTTTTCCTCTAATCTGATATTTATAAATTTCTCAGTTTTGCAATAAGTAGATGGGTGTGCTGGAAATCACTGTTGGGTGTGACGCTGTGACTTTTTCGAGCAAAGGTCATATACTTCAAACAAAGCAAATTACAGAGTTGCCAGTCCCTTGAGAGGATGCAAATGGGCTTCATCCTTGATTCAGCTTTTAGGCAAAAAATAAAGATTGCTTGCTCTACAGCAGGGGTCTCCAACCTTGGCAACTTTAAGACTTGTGGACTTCAACACCCAGAAGCTGGCTGAGGAATTCTGGGAGTTGAAGTCCACAAGTCTTAAAGTTGCCAAGGTTGGGGACCCCTGCTCTACAGCTCAGAAAGATTTAACTGAAGTGACGATAATGGGCGGTATTCACCCTCATGAATAGAAGGAAACCAGATTAAGGAACTCCAGCAACAATGACACGATAACCATTTCCCCTTTCTGCTTTTCATGTGCTCACACCCAATTCACTGTAGAAGTGTCGGCTCTCAAGGTGTAAATGAAAAGGGGGGAAAAAACAAAACCCCTCAATTGCAGTCAGCAAAACCAAAAGGAAGAACTGATGTCTTATTTTAGGGCTGGGGGGGGGAAATGTTAAACTTCAGAAAGAACAAATCATTCAGGACTAGCTGAAGTAAAGTCAAACTGCTTTCGAATGAGGCTTAAATAATTTGGTGACACAATGCAAAGGAGTCACTGAAGAAGACCCTGTTTCTTGGAAAAATCAAGAGCGATTGATTGTCGAAAAGATTGTTAGGCCCCCCCAAAGAAGCTGAACAATATTTTCCGTTTCATAAACTGGTCCCTGGGATTTTGAATGGAGCTTTGCTGTTAAAATACCCACCCTTCTTAATCTCTGAAAATGAAGTGTAATTAAGCATTGTTAATTTCACAGGTTCGTTCTTTCCTCTCCCCACGATTTAATTAAACCAGATGAAAGTTGGGGCTTTGGCACTAATGAACCACCTGCTTAAAATCCCCAGTTCTTGTCTGGATTTCCTAGCGCAGATCCAAAATAGAGACGGGGTGGAGCCAGTGTTGTTTATCCTGATGAATTCCCATTCCTTTTATTGGGAAAACACATGATGGGGAGGCTGGCTCCTCTGTTGAAGCTCTATGGAAACCATGTGGGTGGCCTCTTCCATTTCGTGGGCTCTAGTCCCAAAACTTTCAGCAATATCCTTGTCAGAATTATTCTAGAAAGATAGGCAATAATGATAATGAATTTAGAAAACAAGTTTGTTTGTTTTTTAAATGGAAAGCTGCGAAACTCAACTTCCTGGCCCCTCTGGCTTTTAAGGGCTCCCGTGGGTGTGAAACTGAGCAGATGGCTGAGCCTAGCCTTCTGTGTCCAAAGCGCAGGCTGTTCTTTTCCACCATTTCCCTTTCTTGCCTCCTTGATCCGGGGTTCAAGACAATTCATAAAGGATCCCCCTGTCTTTTTCATGGCGACTTAGCACAGCTGCTTTCCACTTTCTGTTCCTAAAAGGCCGAGGGGGGGAAAAAACCCCATAGCTGGGCAAATGTTTAAGGCCATTCTTGTCTGGTGAAGTCATCGCTGGTGGCTTTTCCTGTAATAAGAGGCCTTGCAAATAAATAAATGAAAGGGAAGCTTTTATCCCAGGGAAGGGAAGGGGAGGGGAAGGGGGGGGTCAGCCAGTCCTCCAGCACAGCTGCCTCTAGAGAGGGAAACCTCCCTGCTGGAATCGGTTCCCCCTTTAGCTTTAGTCTGGGTTAGTATTTTCACGTGGGGTTCATTATTCCTTGCCTCTCTCCCCCCCACCACCCTGAAACTTTAATTCAGCATTTGATTTGTTTAAGGGTTGCTGATAAGCGCGTTTTTATTTTAAAAAGTCTCCCTGCTTGTCGGTCTGCTTTCTTTCTGATAGCAGAAGTCAAAAGCAGAAATGAGACCTGTTGTCAGTCAGCTGTTCGGGGAACTGGCCTTCCAGACCTAGCAGACTCCATTGTCAAATAATGGAAGTTTTCTGTTCGAAGTTCCTCTCCAAGAGCCATTCAGAAGGAGCCGTTTTAATTCATGGGGGGGTTTCTTTGCCAGTTCCTCCTTTGCTCTTCTTCTCTGCCATATCCTTTTTTGCATCCTACAGCCCGCTTCCTCGGCTTCACAAAGGCTAGTCGCACAACACACAAATCCTCACTGACCAGCCAGCCACAAGGGCTGGTGCCTTCCCCTAATATGCCAAGTCACAAACAGCACATGGGGTGAAGCACCCCAAAGGTTCAGAGGTCCCAGGCCTCAAAAGAGATAACCTGCCATGATTTTGTAGGTTTTTTTCTGCTCTTCCAGCAACTTTTTGGACTGGTGACGCCCTTTTCTTTACCTTCTGGGGTAGAGTTAAAGAAAATAGTTGGATTTTTCTACTTCTGTCTGGCTCCTGGCTGAAAGTTGCCAGCAGCATCCAGATGTTTTGTAGGGCAAATGTTCTTTGGGGGGGGGGCTGGTTCCTTTCCAGGAAGCAATTAGCAAGGTCCCCATGTGACTTTTTCCCAAATAGCGAAGAGATGGGATGGGACCTCCAGCTGTCCTTAGAAATAAGAACTATTCACTGAGTAACCATCCCATCTTTCAAAGGAAAAACACAGCCCAGAAAGACTGACTGGGCGTTTGAAGGTCTCCAAAAGGGTCTCTGGGCAGAGAGCACTCTGCAGCTCTGAACTCATTCTTCAGTCCTGTCTCGGTCTCAAAAGAGAAGCCGCTTTCCTGGGTGGGTGGCTCTGAAATCTGTTTTTCTGTGTATAATTAACAGGCAGACTTGCTGGGAGGTTGGGAAATGAATCTTGGCTGTTTTCTTGGAGTTGTGTTGCTGCTTTTCCGGTGACCGGGCCTTCCATTAGCGCCCCCCCCTTTCAATATGGCCAGATCCTGACAGCCCCCTTTGGGTTTTTTTAACTACTTCTTCCTTGGAAATCCGCACATCTGTTTAAGAAGCTCCTGAAAGCAAACCACTTTTTTTTTTCTTGGACAGACTAGGATCTCCTTGTCACCAGATTCTTCAGCCAAGAGATCACATGTGGGTGCAGGATCACCAGGGAGATAGTCAGGGAAAACGATGGATCCAATTAAGGAAATAGAAGAGCGGAATCTATTCTCTGCTTAAACCATATTTGAGCCATAATTATCTGGGTGTACACTGCACATGAAGCCATAAAAACAGCCTTATCAGCCACAGTGAGCAATTCTTGTGACCTTGCCCTGTGTTCTTTCCACATATTTCCAATATAATGCCATAAATTCATTAAACTTTTCACAGTTGCCCAGGGGCAAAGTGCCCCAGGGTGAGCCCAGTCCGCTGCCTTTATCACCAGATGTGATATTTGACCATATCAACTTTGCTGGGAACCGAAACCCACTTCTCTCTTGGTCCCTCCCAAACATAGCTTGAAAAAATGCCAAGTTTTGGATTCCTTCTCCTCTGTGAGAGAAATAAAACTTTTATTATGGTTGTTATTTTAACGTTTCTTCCCACGGAGAAAAGTTTTTCTTCCTTAAGCAAACTGATTCTTCCTAATCTGAGAACTGACGGAAGAATTTGCAATTATTCAGGGTTAAAGTCCTTGCTGAACAGGCCGTCTTTTGTCTGAATGTTTTCTTCTTTCTATTTTGCTTTAACGTCTTTTTTTTTTCTTCTTCTTTGAAATTGGAGACGGGAAAATGCAGTGCAGGCCACAAAGTCTGCTGATAGGCACCTTGTCCTTGAATCGCTGAAGCAAAATGATAGGCCCCGCAATATCCTTGTTGTGTATCTCCATTTAGTGGGAAAAATCTGAAAAACGATAGGATTTTCTCTGAAAAGATGAGGAAAAAATATATATAGCCATTTTGGACCACATTTTTGCCACTCGGCCTGTTCAGAGGAGACATTAGTCTGAATTCTAAGAAATGGAGTCCCAACACACCTGGATTTCGAGGAAAAACATCTCTGTAGAATGAAACAACGAAGGATCAAATTGGGACTGTTGTGTGTTTATGCTTAAAAAAACCCCACGTTATTCCACAATTGTGCATTAAATTCCTTTTAATTCACTGAAGGTTGTTTGTGTCAGGCGGAGTCCGGTTTTGACCTCTGTAGAGAAAGCCTGAGAAACCTAAGGAGAATTTAGTTGGGCATGACTGAGGATCAGTGGCTGGCAATTGTGATATTTTAATAGGCTCCAAGTTGATACCTAACCAATTGAAAGAATCCCTTAACACAGAGGACCCTTTTCTCACAGGCTGGTTGTCGTGATCGAACATGTTTTGTAGACTTGAGCGACACAAAAAAGACGCCGCCATTCATGGTCTTTGTACTCCAGGGGTTTAACAGAACGTTGCTCCTTCCGAAATGGGACGGTTAGTTTTCAGAGAATGAATTAAGTCTCGGCCTTTCCTCGAATTTACAGGAATTAGAAGGACATCTTTTTCTTAGAAGTTTTTAGGCAACACGGGAAGACAACAACACGACGTTTCATTTCGGGGAACCGTCTCAAGGAAGCTTATCAGCCGGACCCAGGAGGCCCCTACTAGGAAGAGAGGAGAGGAGAGGAAAGAGGGCCCAGCCAGATTGTGGGCACTGTGACGCTGCAGGAAACTCACAAGCGGCTCAAGGTGGTAACAGTTCGGTGTGCTCCTAAGTTAACGGGCACAGTTACCATCGTTCCTTGCCATCAGGCTGAGGTCAGAAGGAGCCGAGCGCTCCAAAAGGGCATTCTTGTTCGCCCAGAATGCAAAAGAGGGCGCGGTGGCAGATCGTACGCTTTGCCCCACGCCCAGGATGGGCCCTGAGTCAGCAGGGGTGCGAAGGCTCTCTGCCTCCTTTACACCCAGGGAAAAACTTGAGTTTTCACACTTTTTTTTTCTTTTCTTTCTAGCCCTCTTATTTCCTGTGACTCAGAAAATGCAAAGCTTCAAACGTTCCCAGCTTGGCCGCTCTTCCTGCCCCCCGAGTGGGTTTTTTCTTGGTTTCATGCGGGTTTCTTCTCCGCTTTTGCTCCTTAATCGCAAAGATGAGCATTGGGGGAGAGGAGCAAAACAGGTGACTTTTCTCGAGAGAGACCCGAGAGCGGAGTTTTATTTCTCGGAAAGGCGAGATGCTGAAACCAGGTTTCAGTTGTGGGTCCGAGGGAGCCAAGCTGCTTTTGTGCTTCCCTGCCATCTGTTCTCCCAACAGGCCCTCCCTCTGCCCACAGCTGGCTGCGTCTCGGGCAGCTGGTCCTTCTGTTTTGGCACCTGGACAGGCTCCGTCCGTTGGGCGCTTCCTCCTTGGGGGGGGGGAGGAAAAAACATCTCTTGAAAGATGATCACTGGCTTGGACTTGTCCATGCAGAGAGCAAGTGTGTTTGTGCTTGTGTGTGTGTGTGTGTTGCTAATTGGCCAATAATTCTGCATGACAGAAACCCTGGGTGCCTAGAATATAAACACAGTTAACAACAGCACTGGAAAAAGTGAATTAGGACCGTTTTTCACACTTACAACCGTTGCAGCACCTCCATGTGGTCACGCGGTCAAAATTCGGATGCTTGGCAACTGGTTCATATTTGTGACGGTTGCAGTGTCCCCTTTGGCGACCTTCTGACAACCAAAGCCAATGGGGAAGCCAGATTCACTTAACAACCCTGTCACTAACTTAACAACTGCAGTGATTCCCTTAACAACTGTAGCAAGAAAGTTCGTAACGTGGGACAGAACTCACTTAACAAATGTTTCACTTAGCAGCAGCAATTTTGGGCTCAACTGTGGTCGTAAGTCGAGGACTACCTGTAATACATAAATATTTTGAGTTATATGAACCAAAATGGCGAGAAGACCCCTTGGAAGTGGATAATGCGATTAAAACCTCTCTCTAACGAAATGTGTGGGTCCTCCATCCCCCGATCCAGATCTTTTCAAATACAGTTGCTTTCTTTCCAACCACAGCTAGGATCACACAATCGTCAGCTTGTAGAGTTGCGAGGGTCGTCTTAAAAGTTGCCAAGTCTGAAAAAAAAAAAAACAACACCCGACGGGTCTTGGTCTGGACTCCCTGCTCCTTTCTGTTGTAGCCCCAGAGAGAAATGCAGTGGGATGGCCCGGCCTGACGCCAGCCAGTGAAAATTCAATCGAAGGCGAAAAGATGTCCTCGAACCGAACAATTGTGCCAGGCAGGACAGAAGCGGTTTGCGCTGGCTTCGCCTGAGACCCGTTTTCAGTCTACAAGCTGTGAATGGAACTGAAAATACAGCTGCGGAGTGTCGTACACAAATTAAGCACTGGGCTGCAATACACGTCTGCCTTGCTCGACTGGTTGCAACCAGCGAGGTTGACCGGGGCTCTTGGCACAGGCCTGTGTGTGTGTGTGTGTGTGTGTGTAGGTGTAACATCTGCCCACCCGGCCTTCCTCTGCACGTAGGCAGAAAGACCCCCTCCCACTTATGACCATGTGAGGGCTGGAATGCAACCTTTGGGTCTCCTCCCACGTCCGCCTACCTATGTGAGCCTGGAGATTAATTGGGAGTGGGGGTCCTGCAAGAGTTGCTTTCCCTCCCACCCAGCCAAGGACCTTCATTTCCCCTGGGGAGGGGGGGGTTTATTTGCTCTCTGCAGGGACCCTCCTCTTAAAATGTGTTTGTTCTCCGCCTGGTTTCCTCTTCTCTAAACTTTGCAAAGTTTACAGAGCAGTCATGCCTCTAGTGCCTGTATGTGTGTGTGTGTGTGTGTTGTGTGTGTGTGTGGTTGTGTGTACTTTACATCCTGTTCTCCAGAAAAGGGACTTTTAAAGTTAAGACAAACTTCCTTCACCAAGGAGGCCTGGCTGATTTGAGAACCACAGTGCAGATTGGCTTATTTTGAAATCGATTTATTCTGTGTCACTCACGCCTTCGGTTGGATTGCCGATCCTACGGGATTCTCATTGGGTGGTTTGTATTTGTAAATACCACCAAAAATAACTTGGATTTAGACTGGTGTGTTGCACAGACCTAGGCTGTGTCGTTAGTAGATTTTTTATTGCGACACGTCTATTTAAATTTTTTATTTTTATTTCCATATAGACATTCACACTTTTATCAGTTCATTTCTCTTTTACAATTTTTATACATACATTAGCTATTTTGTATACAAATCTTATAGTTATCTTATAACATTATTAGATTCAGGGTTGCTTTTTTTCCGTCCCCTTTTCTTTTTGTAACCCCTCCTTCTTTCCCTTACTCCCCTCTCCCTTCTTCTCCTCCTAACCTACTTCCCTCTCTCTCCCCCCTCCTCTTCTCTACTTCCCCTCCTTCTCTCTCCTCCTCTACACCCCTCTTCTTCCCTCTCCTTCTTACTAACCTCCCTCTCACTCCCCTCCTTCTTTCTTCTGTGCTACACTTCCTCCGGTTGGGATGGATTTCCAGCAACCCTGAATTCCTTTATATAGTCTGATTATATTCACTATTTTATCCCTTTAACAAACTTTTCCTTCAGTTTTTTTTTAACTTTATGTGTTTGTCATTCAATCCATTTTCAGTTTATGGTTTTTCCCCTCCCCCCCTCTTCCCCCCCCCCCCCTTGGCTGTTTTGATCTTGTAAATTAT
>QLTV01000994.1:1103934-1122876 GCA_003457575.1 Thermophis baileyi
CTTCCTTCCCTCCCTCCCCTTCCTCTTCCCCTCTAATCCTTCCTTCCTTCCCTCCCCTTCCTTCCCTTCCCTCCCTCCTCCTCTCCTCTCCCTCCTCTCCTCTCCCCTCCCCTCCCCTCCCTTCCTTTTCCCTTTCCCTTTCCCTTTCCTTTCCTTTTCTTTCCTTTTTTCCTTCCCGCTTTCTCCTGGTGAATCCCACTCAATTCTGCTTAGTTTGGCCTTCACCCTTATTTCAGTCGCACGGCTTAGAAATGGGTTACCATGTTGGTTCAGGTGGATTTTATCCCACTTTCCAAGCGAAGAGGGATGGATGGCCAAGACCAAGAAACAGGAAGTCCGTTTCCTTTGAATCCTGCTTGCGTTTTTCCCCTGTGGGGGGTGGGATTACGGTTGAAGAGGATTCTGGACGTTACAGAGGATAAGGGCCCAATGTTCTCTGAGCCTGACTGCCACAGTGCCCTCTCTGTGGGACTTTCCTTGATGACTTAATTTCTGCTTGAGCAAAGATAGGTAGGAGTCTATAACTTTCAGCCAGGAAGTGCTGTCTGGACAAATACATAAAATTGGGTGGGGTGGGGTTTGCAATGGGGCCATCTTCATTCAAAAGTCAGCGTTTGTCCAAAACCCACTTCCTTTTGGCAAGGTTTGTTTCTGCGACAGCTGTCTGCACGTCTTTGCGGCGTGAAATGAGGAAACGGACTCCGTTCTTCAGAGAAGCGAGAGGGCCAGGTTTCAGCCGGAGGGAACCCAACCGGTCAGGCCAGCCCGAAATCGGATGTGAAGCAGGAAGCATTGGGGGAAAGAGGAGCCCAGAAGCACCTTCGGGCTCTCCTCTGGCAGCCACCCTTCAAGGTCTTGACGTCCGGCACGTGGGGGTTGCCCTTAATCTTTCTCAGGCCCAGACCGTGGGTGGGGAATGCCTTGGTAATGGGAACAACAAAATTTGGGATTTGCTTTCCTGGTTCCTCCCAGAAGGACTCTGGATTGGCTGATGTAAGGCAGAGATTGAGAGAGGGGAGTTGAGTCTGTAGCCCCGCCCCCGCCCCCCTAAGAATCTAGAGAAGGGCAGATGATGATCTGATCATCTTTGGGAGAGTCTTCCCTTTCACCCAATAAGGATCAAGTTTCTAGCTCCCATTGTCAGAAGGATATCTTTGGTGCCACTCCCCTCCCCCCTTTTAAAAAAATCACATAGTGTTGTCTGTCACCGCCGCCTGGGCAACCTTGAGGCACAAGGATCACTGAGTCATTCAGGGCTGGGGACGATGCGTTCCCAGCCACACACAAGGTGCTGTGTTGCTCTCGGTGGGGACCCGGAAGTCCTCCCTTCCAGCAGCCCTTGTGTTGCACGAGGACTCTGCAAAACGCACAACCCAGCAGGTTGGGCCTGCTGATTTGACAGAAAGGCTTGCACGCTCCATGCTGGTTTGCACGCTTGCCCCAGCCAGCCCCATTTGGTCTGGGCACGGCGGATGTTTCAGCTTGCTTTCGAAAGCTCGGAATTGAGTTCGTTCTCCATTCAGTCTTGCACAATCACAGCGGGGGTGGTGGTGTATAAGGTTGCGAAGCCTGGATTTAGCAGCATGGAGGAGTTAGCTCAGGGTCTCCCTCGTCTTCCATCCCCCGTGTTCCTTTTAAATCTCTGCTGAATGCACAATCATGAGGACTAGGATATTGACGCTGAGGGGTTTGTGTGAAGGGGGTCCAGGGAGCAAGCTGGTTCCATTTGGATGCTCTCCGCTTTGAAGAGGATGGGATTTGAAGGAAGCTGAGCATTTTTTAAATAAACACCTTAATTGTTTTACAATCTATGGTCTCAGCCATCTGTAGGCCTCTTTCTTTCCACTTGGGCCTTGCTCTGCTCACCCTCATCAGAATATCGCAGTGTCCTTGGAGATCTCCCGGATTCAGGAAGGAATCCGCCTCTTCTGGCGGATCCGTGAGAGAGAGCTTCGAGCCATCCCAAGCCAGCCTGGTGAAAACCTCACTCAAGCCCTCCCAAACAAGATCTTTGATTGATGCCAAAGTGTCATCTTTTCCCCTTAAAAATCCCCTTCGGGGAAGTTGCCCGGCTCTGAACTGGAAAAGAAAAATATTCGGCAACAGTCCAAAAAAAAAAAAAAAAAGATTTCGGGTCCTTGTATGGATGGAGAAGCATTACAGTTTCGGAAATGATGCCTTGTGAGCTGCACTAAATGAACCTTTTCAAGACTTAGCTAAATCAGGTTTAGACATCCTGATCCTGGTTAGCAGACTCCCGTATGTCTGGTGGAGCTCATTCCTAGCATTTTTCTCTGCTTGGTTGTTAGCAAGGAGACTAAAAAAAGCCTCATTGTTCTTGCAAAACCTGAGTGATTCGCACACGTTGTACTCAACGTGGATTAGTCATACCTCAGTCATCTTGCTGAGGGAACTCGTGGGATGAATGTGAGGGATGGGGGGGGGGAGAGAAGATTGCTCTGCATTTCTTAATCCTTGTACCTACAGACCCCCCACCCCCCCACCCCGGCAGACCACCTAAACCAGTTTTGGTTTCAGCAAACAAAATCTTGTCGTCCCCCTCTTTTCTTTTGAGTTTTGAGGGGGGCGGGATAACTCACATTCCTGGCATAGCATAGGAACCCTGAACCTTAGCTATGTGGAGGCTGCTTTGCAAGAGATTGTGGCAATATTTTCCTTTAGCAAATTGCTTCGGGCCCCAAGCTGAAATTCTTGCTTTTTTGCTGCCTAGCAAGAAGGGTTAGAAGAGCAACTAAGATGATTAAAGACCCGGAGACTAAAACATATGAAGAACGGTTGCAGGAATTGGGTATGGCCAGTCTAGAGAAAAAAAGGACTAGGGGGGACATGATAGCAGTCTTCTAATATTTGAGGGGCTGCCACAAAGAGGAGGGGGTCAACTTATTTTCCGAAGCACCTGAAGGCAGGACAAGGAACAATGGACGGAAACTAACCAAGGAGAGAAGCAACCTGGAATTAAGGAGAAACTTCCTAACAGTGAGGACAATTAACCAGTGGAACGGCTTGCCACCAGAAGTGCTTCATCACTGGAGGCTTTTAAGAAGAGGTTGGACTAGATCTAGAAGATCCCTTCCAGCTCTATTCTGATAGATTGAAAAAAGTTCCCAAGCTGGGTTTTGTAAACATAGTCTGTTTATCTCCGCCCATCCCCAAGCGGGAATGTGGGTTGGATCAGGAGCGAAAAAAATTCCAGTATTGACGGTTGTTCTTTGTCCCTTCTCAGTTGGTCCAAAGCAAAGTGATTGTTTGAATTTCTCCTGTTTTGAATTGGTTTCCAAGGTGGAGCCTTTCCACAATGCCCTGAGATACAGTTGGCCTTGGCTTAAGGGCAGCTAAGGCAACGAAAGGGGATTTTTATTACATTTTATAATGAAAGGAAGATAGATCTCTGATTCGGAGAAACAGAAACAAGATAACGATGGGAAAAATACTTTCCCTTCTATCAGTATCCTTGCGCTTTGCAGTTGGAAAGTACAAGTTGGGGATGAGCTGAGCTGCAGCTAACAGGAAAGGCCAGCACTGATTTATCCCTTTAGCAAGATAGACTGCTTAGGAAACCGGAAGCTCTATTAGTTATTGTAGGATCTCTCCTCTTCCAGCCCCTTTCATAATCGCTCTACACAATCCCAAGTTCTGCTCCTTGGGCAGTTGCCATCGGTCTCCGAAGCCCGATTTTGCAAAAGTTTCAGGAATAATTTCCAACTCATTAATTCTTCCTCGGAAAGGTGCACGCATTGGTGGTGGTGGTGAGGCAACATCCCAGCTGTTCCTGCTCAGCTGGGTCATTCAAACCCCACTTTTCCTACAAAATATCTGAAGACTGGGCAGGTTCAAAGTGAGGTGGCCACTGGCTTTGTGTCCTGCAAACTTCAAGGGTGGGCAACTCTAGGCTCTTAATGACCAATGGACTCCCAACTCCCCATTCTAGGAGTTGAAGCCCACAGATCGCATAAAGGGGCCACTCCTTGGTTCAGATGGACAAAATCTGATTTTGATCAGCGACCCAGCTTTGCAGCCTCCGGGGCGGGTGAGGAAAACAGCCAGCGTCCTTCTGAGCTTGCTGGTTTCCAGAAGCGTCTTTTCTGCATGTTGGAACTTGCCTGCCCCCCCCCCCCGACTCCGGGTTCAGGTATCAGCCAAGCAGGAATCCAACCCCAGAGGCTTGTTTACCTTCAATCTGGCAGGACAACCAGCCCCTGACTCAGGAGTCTGGAATGCGTCTGTCCGGCACATAATGTCCCAAGCAGGCCTGGAAGCTGCACCAGCCTGGCTGGATCTGGATGACTTCAGCAG
Organism: Thermophis baileyi; assembly: GCA_003457575.1. NCBI lineage: Eukaryota > Metazoa > Chordata > Lepidosauria > Squamata > Dipsadidae > Thermophis > Thermophis baileyi. The sequence goes on from QLTV01000994.1 coordinate 1,108,249, forward strand.
TCCTCTGGCCTTTGTTCCATTCTGTAATTCCTGGCAGCAGGAATAAAACAGGCCTGGCTGAAGTCCTCATGGGAGGCTTGGTTTGATCCCTACCCAGTTTTTTTTTATAATTCATTGAGGATCAGAACTGAAGAAGCTTCTCGGATGAGAAGTGAAACATTTTCAAGGGGGAACCCCCCCCTCCCCAAAACCGAGTTGCTTTTTGAAAAACACTTTCTCCTGTTCCCTGGGCATGTGCAGAGTTGCTTGGGGATGGGACTGGCTCCCCCAGGAACACACCAGGCGAGGGCTGAGCCTCCTCAATTGAGAGAATGCAGTTTTGTTGAATTTTGCTGAGTTTTTTTTTCATATCCCGAACTCCCACTGGTGGAAATCCCACGTCTCTAGCCCCTGCCCGAGTTGTGTCAAAACACAACACAATCACGTTTTTCTTTCGTCGCTACATCCTGTTTTTATCCCATGGTTCAGTCCGAATTAGGAACGGCTGGATGGTCACCACCACCATCCAAAGCAAAGGCTCAGAACTCACCTGCTGGTGTCGCAACGACTCCTAGTGGTCAAAAGGAGGCAGGGCGGGCCTTTGCGACTGACGCAACAACACAACTCAAGTCTCTTGAGTCGCCTTGACTTTGTGGACTGGTTTATGTAACTTTCTTGGCAAGGGCACAGAAGGTCTTTCGTTTTGACTCCCTGGCTTTCCTTGTGGTCTCCCATCCTTGCACTAACCAGCTCTTGCAAGCTCAGTCAAGTCCAGTTCAAGGTCAGCCCCTAACTGGGCTGGTAAAGAATAAAAGCATATTTCCATCTCCTGGGCTCCCAGCACTTTCACGGGTGAAAAAGTTCCCAAAAGTCATGTTTTGTCTCTGGCCGAGGAGGATGGCAGGTGTAGTCCCAAGACTGAAATTGAGGGAAGCTGTTCCCTGATTTAAATTCGGTGTTGGGCCCTGATCAGAGACGTGAGGTAGGAAGATCCTGGCCCTTTCTCAAACTTCCTAGGCCAAGCAAGAGCAGGGACTTGACGAAAGAAACAAGAGTCCTTTTTTAAGAAAACAGAAACCCTCTGCATAACTTTATTCAGGATTTACAAACAAAGCAATAAATGGAAAAGAGAGGGTTAGGAAGAGAGAAACAGGCAAGCAAAAGCTTCCAACAAAACTGAGCGTGAAATGAGTGTTTAAACTTCAGCTTGGAAGCTCCGCAAAGCATAAGGAGAGCAAAATCTTTGGGAAGTTGGCTGTGAAATGATTGTCTCTAAACACAAAAGGCTGCTGGTGTCCACAGGATTTCCACACGAAATGCCACAACACCCTCCCCCACTAGCCCCCTCCCAGGTGAGATATAACCCCCAAATGTCAAAATCCAAGAATGAAAACTTCTCTTTGTTCTGCCTCTAGCGTTCTGCCAAGAAAAGGGGATTTTTAAAACCGGCCCATTGTTTCCATCAAGACAACTCTGCTCTTTTCCTTCCCCATACCTTGACTCTTGTCACTGTTTCGCAGACGGGGACCCCGTCTGAAAGGCCCCCCCCCCGTTTGCATTTCTCATCTTTGGGGAAGAGAAGCATCAATGTTCAAATGAGGTTGGGTGAAGCGCCTTGCAGGCTCATGCTCTTCCGGATTGCCTTTCTACACGTGTGTTGGGTTTGTCTTTGGGAGGAACGTGAAGGGAAGCAGACCCAAGAGACGGGGAACGGGGAGAGGTATCAGCTGGGGCCTTGTCTTGTCTCCTCTGAGCTGCCTGCAGCCTCCGTCGACTTTTCATGGCCCGTGCCAATCCGCTGCAAACGTCCCGCGGGCGCCCACAAGCCCGAGGCTGTTGGACAGTCCCTGGACAGCGGCCGACGAGATTTCAGAGAAAGATCCGTGGGCTGCAGATCTGGGTCAAAGGAGCTGTACCACTCTGGCTGGTCCAGTGGCGGGGACTCCCGTGAACCCCATCCAAAGGGCGTCGGGATGAGAGGACCTGGCATTGTGGTTCGGATGACGCTGAGGTGGTAAGGCGAGATCTTCCTGGGGGGAGCCACAATGACGTTCCTGGCCTCGGCCGGCCTTTCCTCCCTCAGCTGCTCGGGGGCCGGTCTCTTGACCTCCAATTCCAGGGGGCCCTCTGCTTGGGAACTCTCTTTTGTCAAGTTCTGGGGGGAAGAATTCGGAGCAGCAGGGGGGTCTTTGCTACCTGCAGGCACCACAACGGGGTCTGAATCCTCCTTGGTTTTAGACAGCTCTTTTCTGAGGATGCTGTTCTCTGGCACGGGAGGGTCATCCAGCTTCTTCCGTGGCCGGCCACGCTTCCTCTTCGCGGTCACCTCTGTGAGTCGGTCTGCCGGCCGCTTGGTGGGGCTCTTGACTTTCTGCGGCTCACATGGGCTCCGCTCAGCTTCAATGCTGGACGCTCCACCGGCCCCACTGGAGATACTTTTGGGCTTCGGCCGGTTCTCGGCTGCGGGTGGGACCGCCACATTGATAACCGGCACCATGTTGATGACCGGCACAGCGGCCGGCTGGCTGACCAGGCTGGTGGGTCCATTCACAGCCGAGGCTAGCAAAGTGGAGGAGGGTGCCCCCATGGAGAGCGCCATCTTGACAGTTCCCCCCACTGGGGTGGGGGTAAGCTTAGGAGCCAGGATGGGGTGGGGAGAGTGGACAGCTGCCGTCCCAGGAGACACCACCAAGCAGTCCCTGGGTTGGACTTGCACACGGGGAAGCAGCAAAGGGAGACGGGCCACCAAGGCGTTGACCTGCGGGCTGCTGGCCTTCTTGGGAGGAACGTCTGCCGGCTTCTTGGCTTCGCTCCGTGGGGAGGGGGCCGAGGGCTTGGGCGCGTTGTCTGGTTTAGCCTGAAATGCAAAGATCAGAGAGGAAGGATAAAGGAGGCCCATGGCCCATCCAGCTACTCTGTGTGGCTAGTCTTGAGGGCCACAGTGGCTTCTTGGACCTCTGTTGAGAAATAACATAGCTGGAAAACGGCGGTATTTGTTTACGTGCCATTTCCTCCGTGCCAGGTGTGTGGGTTTTCTAGAGGTTCCTGGTTTGATCTTTTAACCATGAGTGGGTCTGGGGTCTACATTGCACACTGTTTGTCAGAGCTGATTTATACAAAGCACATTTCGGAATTCCTCTGTCTGGTCCACTTTGCCTGTCTCCCAACCTGGTGTTTGCGTTTCTCCTGGGGTGGGTAATTCCCATCCCCCGCACACACTCACATACACACAGATACACACCAGAGTCTCGTACCTGAGGTTGTGCTTTGGCTGTATTTTCCGCGGCTTCCGGCTCGCTTTTCTTTGGGGGAGGACGCTTGCCCCACGAGCTCTCAGGGTGTTCTGTAGCCAGAGACATTGAACCAAAGGAATATAATCTGTGCCATGATGGGGGGAAGGGGACAGCCTCAGCCCCAAAGAGGACCCCAGAGTGAAGCCACGAATCTCTCGAGTTTGGCCCTGCTTGTAAGAGGCATCTTCCAACCCCCCCTCTCCCCCCCCAAAAAAGGATGGGACTAAGTCAGGACCAGGACACCAGCAAAAGGCAGCCCTCCCTCCCGCCATTCTGCAGAGGGTCAGGCTGAAGGCTGGCTGAAACACGCAGCCGGGCCCCAGTCCAGTCTCGAGGTCTCACCTGTGACCACGGTGGCCATGACCAGGTCGGCGTGGGCCGAACGGGAGCTGATGAGGTGCTGCTGCAGGAGGAACTGGGCCACCTCCACGATGCTGTCAAAGGAGCGCTTGAGGATCTTCTGGGCCCAGTTACAAGTCAGGGCGCAGGCCGCCTCCACCACCTCGTCGTTGTAGGAGTCGGTGGTCTCCGTTCGCTCCAGCTGCAGGGACACAGAGTCAGCCTCAACCGTGGATCGGCTGCCACCCACTCCCCCCGAGTCTTCTCAGAAGTGGGCTGCGTGAGCAGCTGGCTGGCGCAGGTGCACATGTGCGCACACAGCTCAACTCTCGCCAATGGCAGGCCGGCACACGCATGTCTGCAAAAGCCCACCCCTTGCACGGGCCAGTCTCCCTCCCCCCCTTGCCGGGCCACCAAGCCATAAAAATTGGGGACCGCTGCCCTAAACCATCCAATCATGGTTGAAAACCACTCTCTTCCGACTGTATTACAGCCGGGAAGCCTTAAAAAGGTTACAAAAAGATCCGGTTGGAAGGGCCTCCTTGGAGCTAAACGGATCCTCCAGGTGCAGGGACAGCCCATCTCTTCAGGGACGAGGTCCGGCTGCCTTGTCCGTCTCGGTTTAATCTCCGTTCTCAGAGAGCAACAGGTGATTCGTGAGCGAGTCCACACAGCTTACGGTCTCTGTTTCTTTCAGGTCCAGGCTGGGCAGGGGAGGCATGTTGACCACCGTTTTGCGACGGATCCCACTATAGCAATATGTTGGAGGAGAATTAAGGACCAACGAGGCAGGACAGCCCTGAATGTTTGGTTCCGAGGGGCCGGATGAAAACCGGGGAGGCCGGAAATTCTTGGGGAACCCCTCCAAGGTCAAAAAAAGGGCTTCCGCCTCCACTCCCTCCGGTCCCTCCAGCATCATAGGAAAAAGGATATTTGGATTGCCCGCGTCCACCCAATCTTCTCGCTTTGATGTTCGGGAAGATCTCCCTGATGATCTTGCCAAAATTCGCCGCGCTCAGGGAGCGGCTGCACAGGTTGTCGCAGTAGCGCCTGCCGAGAGAGAGAGAGATGCGTGGCAGCCGCGTTTTCTTCCGGGGCACCAACCGCCGGCATGGCCTAAGCAGCCCACGACTCTTAACCCTCCAACCCACCTGTGGGGACACCAGAGGGGTCCTCATGCAAAACTGCCAGACTCCCTCCCTCCCCCCCCCAGGGATTAAGGCCACCGATCGCCCCACGTTACTCACTTGTAAGCATCGTACACGTCTTGTTTTGGCAAGCAGGTGTCGAGATACTCCTCCAGGTGGTTCCGTATCCAGGTACAGGCATGCATCTGCTCTGCTGAATTGAGAGAAGTGAGGTCCAAGCTGGGGAAAGAAAGCAATTGGATCAGAAAGAGAATCAGTGCCTCTCCTTCCATCTGTTCCTCCCAGCTTTCTCTCTCTCTCTCTCTCTCTCTCTCTCTCTCTCTCTCTCTCTCGTCTCTATCATCTATCTACCTACTTACCTACCTACCTATATCATCTCTCTCTCTCCCATCTCCCCCATAGAGCGACTCCAATGTCTTCACCCGTTCACACATGCTCATTTGTAGACTTTGTCTACCAATCTGTAGCATAACCAGAAGCTTAAGCGTGTTCACCTTTTTTCTCCTGAGCTCGGCCCCGAAGGCAGCTGAAGGTACAGATAAAGTTTGGCATAGTCTGAAAACTTCTGGACATCTTGCTGTTATGGCAAACACAGGGAGAAAGAGAGAGGGAGGGAGAGAACTGAGGATTGGTAGGTAGTGAAACCCAGAGATTGGATCTGCAACTTAGTGAGCAGACCGTTGTGGTACCTCAAATGTTTTACCTGCCGTTTATCTATCTCATTGCAAGAAACATCCTGAATGGAGTCCGGTGGAGATACCAGATTACTTACCAAGATCAAGTCGACTTTGCTCTGGACAGGCTTTCTGTTGGAAAAACAAGAAAAATATATTTATTTTGGCAAAAATATGCTTTAAACGGAGCTCAGTACCTCAGTATGGAATGGTTTGGGATGGAGAGAAGGTTCCAGTCTACTCCTGGTGGTCTCCCATCCCAGAACTGATCAGGCCTGCCTGCCCTTAGCTAAGAACTCACTTGGACATGCAATTTATCCAGCGATCAACCAAGGGGACCTTTTGTGATCTGAATGGACTCTCCTATATTTAATCCTACAAGGCTGCTCCTGGTCTCTAAAAATACCCCCTGCAATCATCATCATCATCATCATCTTTTAGCGACCCCATAATCCCTTGCGGGGTGGAGTCTGGGCAACTGAATGGAGCTAGCAGAGTGTTTCATGGCCGGATGCCCTTCCTGTCGCCTGTGCGGAGTTTTGTTCAGCAGATAATATTCTCATTGTGCCCAGAGAGAGAAATATCTGCCTCTACCTAGGATCGAACTCACAGCCTCCTGATTGTGAGGCGAGAGCTCCACCTCTAGGCCACCGCACCACTCCTAAAAATACCCCCTGCAATGACGTCTCTAATCTCTGCCAGCCTCTCAGTTCCTCCTTTCCTTCAAAAGCCTTCTAAAACCATGGCCGTTTTTTTGTGGCAGGGAGTTCCACAGATCAAGCAGAACATTTTGTGGACAAGCGCCGACTACGTCAGTCCTGAATTTAACTGCCCCTTTTAAAAAAACATTACTGCACTGTACTGCCTGTGCCATCCTCATCTTCCTTAACTGGACCCGGTTGTCCTGAGTTTCCGAGACCAAATCACGGTGCGCGAGAGAAATAAAAGACACCCTGCTTACGAGATGGTGCTCTTCAGCTTCTGCAGCAGGGTGTTGGGCTCCACGCTGCAGTCGCCCTGCACGTCGGCCTCCAAAATTTCACTTCCGTTTTCCACGATCTTTGCCAACAGGCCGCTGTCGTCTGCCATGGCATCGGTGCCCTTGAACGGGAAGGAGAAAAGAACCCCGACCTTCTTAGTATCCAGGGGTGGGTTCTAACTTACCTCGCCGCCTGTTCGCTTCCTCCCGTGCCACGTGGCCGCGCCTCATGGGCGCGCGCTTCGCCTGCGTGCGCATGCACAGTGCTGAAAATTCCAATTTTTTTTTTAAAAAAAAGCCAAAAACAAGATGGCGGCGCATGTGCAGTGCCGGCAACTCGGCTTCTGCGCATGCGCAGAAGAAAAAAAAATCCCCCCCCCAATTTTTTTTTTTAAATTCCAAAAAAAAGATGGTAGCGTCCACGGACCGGCACCGACCGCACCGGCTCCGTGACGTCACCAGCGGGTTGTTACCGGTTTGGGCGAACTGGTCCAAACTGGGAGGAACCCACCTCTGTTAATATCCCAAGCAGCTGTCTTTGGGGCAGGCAGCATTTTATTTTTATTTAATCTTATATGAAACTTCCGGCTTCAACCCCTGCATATATATACAGGGTTATTCAAAAAGAATGAACTGATTTCATGACGCAATATTTTATTAAGGAAAAGTAATACAAAACTCCAGCCAAGTCACAAGTATTCTACTCACAATCAACTTTTATTTCCTGTCTAACAAGTGTTCCATGTGGCCTTCAACACTTAGATAACTCCTCTTTCCAATGGTCACTGACTCATTACATGACGATGCTTGAGAACTGAAGCAATGCGTCATGAAATCGGTTCATTCTTTTTGAATAACCCTGTGTATTTTTTAAACCTTCTTCTTAGTTGACTTGCCAGCCTCGTAAATCTCGTGGCACAGAATAATAGTTTTCAATCAATGGAAGATTTGGAGGAGGGGGCAGAGACCCGGTATTGAAACAAACTTGGCGGAAATAGCTCAGAACTTCAGAAAAGGGTCTATTTTTAACTTTATTTTCTCCTTAATCTTTCCCACCAATTTTTCATTCCAGAACTGCTTCCCACGCTCCACTGAGTCTGGCAAAAGAGTGCATCTCTGGGTCGCGTTTAGCCCTCCTGCCCTGGATAAACTCTCGCTGCGCCAGCCAAACATCAGCTTTGCATTTCCTTCGCAACTTTCTTCGCCCAGGGGAAGCGTTTTCTGGGTGCAAAGCCCCCACCTGCACCCCTCCGGCAATTTTCCTGCGATGGGGAACCCTGAGAAACCCCCTCTCCCTCCCCCCCCCCTGGAAAAATTGTGGACTACCGCAGCTTGGGTGGCAATTAGCTTCCAGGAAGAGGGAAATTCAAATGCATTTTTTTGATTCTCCCAGGGAGAGAAAAGCTGCAGCAGCAGGGAGGATGAGTCTAATTGCAGCTTTTGAAATTGGAAATGGCTGTTCCTTTAAGAAAAGGCTTCCCTTCTCTGGGTGCTGCTTTAAAATCCAGCCCAGTATGGTTCTTTCCACGCATTTTATTGCTTTTAGCTTCCTTTCCTCCTCCTTTTGTCTCTCCCAGGAACAACTGCTGCTGTTTTTTGTAGTTTGGCCCATGCAAAGCTTTGCAAAAAATAAAAAATCAGCAATTTAAGGTCGCTTTCTGGATGGAATCCACTTACCTATGTCCTCCCCGGGTTGCAATTCTTCGGGCTGTAACGATTTGCTCTTCTTTTAGACGGCTTGGTTAAATTGCAAAAAAGAAAAGGAACATTTTGCACGCCGGAAAAAACATTTAAAATAAGGGGGGAGGAATCCTCTGGAGATGATTGGGACCCTCCGAAGAGTTAACAGATCCCCCCGTTTGCTCGAGAAGGATCCCGAGAGCAAAATCCCGGCCGCGTTTCTGCCCCGCCACGCATCTCGTCCACTTTCGCTCTCAAAATAAAAGAGAAAAAGAAAGTAGCTCCCGGGCGGGAGGCAGATTCGCCTTTTCTTTTTCCCTGATTGGCCAGCCCGTTTCAGTTCTGCCTGGATACTGGCCGGTGCTATAATGCAAATGGCTGCCTCTTGGTTTTCCACCCGGATACAAGCCGGGCGCGGGCGCCGATTGGTTGAAGGGGCTAGGAAGTCTGCCTGGCAACATGTTGGCGATTGGTCGGGACTCTGTCAGTTTAGAAACGAAGTAGGAAGAAGGGAGGGGAGAGCGAGCGAGAGCGAGCGCCTCTTGGGCTTCAGATAGACTGGGCTGATTCACGGAGAATTAAAGCTGGTTGTGGATCTCCTCCGGGGTTGATCATCTGCTTTTGCAGAAAGGGTATGTGTGCAGTAGCATCTGCACGGTTGGAAACCAAGGAACTGTTTTCTTCTCTGCGTAGGTTGGGACTACACCTCCCATCGTCCAGGGCTGTTGTGCATTGCAGCTAGTCGCAATCAAAGGATGAAGGATTCCATGGGCTTTTAATTGCTTCCCAAAGTTGGAAGATTTGCATTCCTTCTCCATCCAGAGAGGAGTTTCAGCAGCCAAGGAACCAGAAGGACCAAAATTCTCACTGCCCAAACTTCAAATTTGGTGTCTTTCTCTCCTTCGGAGATTTTTCCGTGGATTCAGTTTTAGGATCGCCCCTCCCCCCTTTAACAGGAGCAGCACAGGGTCATTTTTCAGTTGTTATATATTCTTGGTGTTTTATTTTGTTATTCCTCTCCTCCTTCTGACCGTTTTCTGGTAGATTTCCCCAAGATTTTGGGTCTCCTGAAACCCCTTCCCAGGAAGCCCAGAATGAGGTGTGGGGTGGCGGGATTGAGAAGGTGAAGACGAGAAGGTGAAGACTCTCTTAGAGCCGTGTGTGTGTGTGTGTGTGTGTGTGTGTGTGTGTGTATCTCTCTCTGTCTCTGTGTCTCTTCTCTCTCCCATGCTTTTATGAAAAGCTTGTCTACGATTCCGCATTGGTCCCCAAGAAAGTAGGATATGGTCTAGTGTTCATGTGCAGCCCCCCACCCCCAAAAAAAGTTTGTGCACAACGTAGAGGAAGTGTTCCCCCAAACTGTGGAATGAACAATAATCCGGTTTTAGGAAAACGGGAAGAAAAGATTTTGGCCACTCTTTGATTGATTTATTCAACAATTCTGCCTTCATCATGGTGATGGTGAATCTGAGACTAACCTTCATTATGGCCTAATTTATGGATGGAGAAGCAGTTTGGTGTAATTGTTAAAGGTGCTGGATTAGACCCTGGGAGACCATGAATTTTAATCCTGTTTTAGGTGAGCGACTTTGAGCCGGCCCCTCTCTCTCAGCCCTGGGGAAAAGGGGTTGGCCAAAATGAATTGCACGAGAGACACAGAGACTTGGTCAACTGGTGATTTCACTTGAAATGAAGATTATCCTCAAGAATCTGTATTGCCAAGAAAATGATTTATTATAATAACTTTAATTTCTCTGTTTGCATTGGCCTCAAACGCGGAAATCTGCGCTACACTACAAACCAACAATCTTTTCGGAGTTGCTTCCCTGCCCCCTAAATGCTAGCTTAGCAAGAAGGTGGGCTTGGAGGAGGATCTCAGACCCAGATGTCTGAAGTACAGTCTCCTCCCGGGTAACGCATTTGGTGCGCACGAGAGGGACCCCACGGCTCCTTCCCGAAATCCACCAGGAAGTCTGGATTCACACAGAGACCCCCGTTCTCTGTGTCTACGTCAATCTGGAGCATGACTGATGCTTCCCTGCAAAGGGAGAAGAAAGGAAGGTTATCTGAGCAAGGAAGGCTCAAAAAATAGGTACAGGATTGATCTGGAGGGTAACCGGAGAAGGAGTAGAAGGAGGCCAACTCCCTTGCCCCCAATTTGCTCTGAGTTTTCTTCATCTGTCAAGAAGCTTCATACCTGACCATTTGTGGATAATATTGCTTGTCCCATGGTGTGTAGAGACTGTTGGTGACATAAAGTCTTTTCCCGTCCAAGCTCAGCTGGAGCATTAGGGGTCCTCCATAGACTCTCCTTCCCTAAGGTGAAAAAAAAATGAGTGGTCCAGAAATATAGGAGGTCCATAAAGGGGTACATGTGGCTCCTTGGTTTTAGTCTGCCTCAGGAAAGTCATTTGTGGCATTTCAAGGAGTCCCACCGAGGAGAAAGAAGCCACGCTGTCCTTGGACAATTACATCCCGCACGTTTCCCGTAAGTGTCTCAAACCCGGAATCCTTCTGAGAAAAGAGAGGCTCACCTGGAGCATGAAGGGATCTGGTTGGCAGTCCAGCTCTTCATCCTTAATCACAGTCACCACCCCACCTTTGTAGATGCTGCCTCCTACGAACACCTGCAGGAGCCAAAGGAAGTGTCAGTTCAGGCCGAAGGACAGTCTCGCCTTCCCCAAGCTGCCATTTTTCTCTGCGGTATTTGGAAGTGGACCCCAATGGAGTGGTGCGGTGGCCTAGAGGTGGAGCCTCTCGCCTCACAATCAGGAGCCTGTGAGTTCGATCCTAGGTAGAGGCAGATATTTCTCTCTCTGGGCACAATGAGAATATATCTGCTGAAGAAAACTCCGCATTGGCGACAGGAAGGGATTATGGGGTCGTTAAATGATGTTGATTTGGAGGTGGACCCCCTTCAACATGGGTGTTCTTCTACCACGTGCCAGTAACTAAGGCCTGGATTAGCTTTCTGCTTAACCCAACATCCTGGTTCTGATGGTGGAAGAAGGAACTTCTTGAAAGACCGCAAGCCTTCTTCACGGTTGCAGGGCCTTTGTGTGGGAGGGAGCTCACCTGGCCCGTCAGCCGAGGGCAGTGGGGATCAGAGATATCGTACTGTCGAACATCACCGTGAAACCAGTTGCTCAGGTACAGGAAACGGTCATCCAGCGAGATGACAATGTCTGTGAGGAACGCTGGAGAACAGAAGGTGCCCAGAAATAAGGTCAGGAAGAAGGGAGGGTTGCTTAATTCCATGGCATTTTTACGAATCGGTGTCTCCCCAAAAATGTGCAGCCTTGAGGGCACTTGGCCCGTTCTCCTAAGATGCTAAAAATCCTTTACAGAGGGTGCGAACTCCAGCACAATACAAAGGTAGAGGACGGAGACATAAGTGTGAGGACAAAAGCCCCTGAACTTCATTTACTCACATGTCATTTCAGGTTCGTACCACCCAGTGACCAACTTCTTTGGAATCTGGACTACCTTCTCTGTGGCCCATGACCCATCCTGCAAGAGACACGCGAGGCTGGTTGGGACGTGGAAAGCTCTCCCATCCAAACAAATTTGCACCAGCCCTTCCGCTTCCTATTGTGTCTGCCTCCTAATCTGAAGTCTTTCAAAGAGATTTGAAATATTCCTGTAGTTTTTGAATTCCAATCACTGCCAGCATCCAGCTCTTTCAGCTTCTATGGGGTCCTTGGTGCTCTCTAAATTCCCTTTCAGCCTCCTTTCTCCTCAGTAGAGATTCACATAGTTTCTCTGCCATAAAGAGAAAATGAACTGATGGAGCAGGGTGGCCGACTCCCTTAGGGTGATCCTCTCCACCCCAAAATCTCCCAGGTTAGTCAACTTTGCAATTCTACATTCAGGTTCCTGTTTGTAATGATATACATATCATTGTGATAATAGTTTACGAATTACAGGTAGCCCTCGACTTACAGCTATTCATTAATCAACTGAAGTTACGATGGTTCTGAAAAAAGTGAGTTATGACCTCTGTGACGTCCCCATGGTCACGTACTCAGATTCGGCACTTGGCAACAAGCATGTATTTATGATACTTGCGGTGTCCAAGGATCACAAGATCATCATGCACGACCTTCCCAGAGGTCTTTTGAGAAGCAAAGCCAGTGGGGGAAGCTGGATTTCCTTAACGACCAAGCAGTTCACTTAATGACTATGGCAAAAAGCTTGTAAAAATCAGATGTGACTCACTTAACAAGCATATCACTTAGCAACGGAAGTTCCGGTCCCAATTTTGGTCATAAGCCGAGGTCTACCTGTGTTACATTGGGTTGTTTTAAAGCTGTATTTTATCCATTTATTCTGTACTTTATTCTAAGCTGAAGGCTTGGATGCCCGTTCTTTCTCTGCAGAGGTGGGGGAAAGGAGAAAGAAATTCTTCTTGTTTTTACCTCCTTCCTGAAAATATGATGCAAAGCACTGTCGAAGGCACAGCCCACAAAGCCATGTGGGGCATCTGGGTTGTGCAGGAAGCGGACACTCAAGGGGACAGAATCCTCCCCCAGGTCAATAGACTGGACAAGGCAGTGGGTGGTCCAGTCCCACATATTCAGGCGGCGGCCATAGCGGTCTACAGAGGAAAAGAGAAGAATCAGCTCAATTTCTTCTGGTGAGTAGGAATGCTTCCTGCTAGAAGGTACCCAGGAGGACACGGAGGGTTTCCCTAAGCAGTTCCTTAGAAGACTGGTGGCCTTCCTCATGTTGGAAGCCTCCAAGCAGAAGCTGAGTTGCCACCTCTTGGGGAAGTGCTAGCTTTGGATGGACAAGAGGATTGTCCATCACCTCAGCGGCAAATTCCCTCAAAGAGTCTTGGGTCCCTCCCTAGGTCGGAATGTAGACCTCCTGGATTTTGAATTCCAACGTGCCATAAGTTTGCTTAGTTCTCTGGCGTCTCACCTTTCTTTAGATCTTCAGGGTTGAACCCATTCAAAAAGAACTTGGGGGCTCCAGCTTCAGTGCTGACTAAGACGTTATGCCTTGGTTGGAACCAGAAATCATGTCCTTGTGGAGCCGCGTCCCCGGGGGGGTTCCAGGTGCCTTTTACTTCCCATGTTTCCACATCCACGACAACAAATCCTCCTGCGATTGGGGTGTGCGGGGGGGGGATGCAAATTAATTCAAACAGGTGTAGGTGATTCCCAGGAAGTGTTGGCTGAAAGGAAAAGAAAGCTGCCCAGGGATACCTTTTGCATTGCAATACAGGTCCGCTAAGGAGCTGATCACGACATCTCCGGAGGGCAGAAAGTGTGGGCTGCCATGTTGGTTTTACAGAAGACCTCCTTAGGTTCGATAACCTGTCAGGGTTGGGGAGGGGGAGAAAAAAAACATTAAAAACTCTTGCATTGCAATTCTGTTTTCCTTCTTTACACCTCTGCAAAATGCTTTTTGTCTAAAAACTCCAACGCCCCTGTGAACATGGACTTTGGCTTCAATTACTTATAAAGAGGTTGGAGCAAACCAAAGGCAAGGTCGGGGTGGTGGTGTGCTCACAGCTTTGAAGTCCCTTAGGCTTAGCTCCACAACACAGGGGCCTTTGGGGAACCCTTTCCAACCCAATTCCCTGGCATGCACCCTCTTTGGGTGGGTGGCCTACTTTAAACAGGCAGGGAGCTTGGGGGTCAGTCCCAGTATCCACAATATAAATCCGCGAAGATTGGAAACTTGGAAGGACCAGCCGGTTGCGTTTCTTGGTGGGGTCTCCAAAGCAGCTGCTACCAGTATTCCAGCCCGTGCAGTGAAGCTCATCATTAATGTAGGGCATTTGCAGCCGGTGAATAACCTGGTGGGGAAAGATTGAGGTGGCAGAGATTAAACAAGCATTATTTATCTCGTCGCCTGCAGTTGGGTTTCTCCATGTGATTCCCAAGAGTTTGCGATTTACATATGTCTTTGGTTGCGGAACACCACTTGTGGAATGGAATCTTGTTAGAAAAGTCTGTTCTGCTTGGCGGAAGATTGCTTTGGTTATGGATTGTTGCTGACAGAATGCAGAGTTTCTCCCACTTACAACCGGCAAGCAGAACCTCACCAACAGGTGGGCGTGTTCTAAAACATGGAGCATTCTCCTCCCCTTCCCAATCTTTTATGCACCCTCGGTGCAACAGTGCTCCACCATTCCAACCCTGGAGCTGAAGTCCTCGCATCTGTGAATGCAAGAGCCGGTATCTGAGCATCCCGTGCTTACTTTGTGGATTGTGAGCAAGCCCAGTGCATTATAGCATAGGAGTCTGCGGTACCAGCTAATGATCCTTTAGGCTTCCTTCAGCTGTCACATGATGGTTCCAGCCTCAGCTGCACCTAGTTAAGGTGTCTGTGCATAGGTGTAACTGACCATGACTCTGCTGACACAAAAATGTGAAAAAAGGCAGATCTGCCTGAGGATAACCATTAGACACCGAGGAACAGAATGACTGGAAACACGCTGGAAGCTGCTGAGCTTTGTTGAGCTTAGAACAAAGGATTCCCGTAATTTGATTTAACTTAATTATTTCCAGCTTTTTTTTATTGAT
>QLTV01000994.1:1128881-1144311 GCA_003457575.1 Thermophis baileyi
ATTTATGTAAAGTATGAAGAGTGTTGGTCCTAGAACGCTGCCTTGAGGGACACCACTATTGACAGGTGCAGGATTTGATAGAGAACGCTCTATTTTAACCACTTGTTGTCTGTTTGACAGGAACGCAGTTATCCAATCATGTAGGGGTCCAGAGATGCCATAAGATTTTAGTTTCAGAAGTAGTTTGTCGTGTACCACTGAATCAAAGGCTTTACAAAAGTCTATGTAAATTGCGTCTATTGCTTTACCCTGATCGAGTTGTGTAGTCCATATGTTTTTACACTCACAGACTGCCTGAGATACTGTCCTTCCTCCTCCTTTGCCACCTGCCCTTAGTGTTGTGACTGAAGGTGTGACCTCTGATGGCTCATGATGGCTGGTGGCTATTAATTGGAGATGCTTAAAAGTCCTGGATTAGGGCTGCCCCACAACCAGGTGATGTCTGTGCTTGGGCACAGTGTGTGAGCGCCCCCTTGTGGCAGAGCAGGGCATTATTCCCCCACCTGGTGGGAGCCACACACAGGAGCAGGCAAGGAAGAAGTAGCATCTCAAGGAAAAAAGAGTGTTTGTTAAAAAGACTATGACTCTCGCTAGAATGGGTTAATTTATAAGCCTTCAGGGTAGGAATGGAAGATCAGGTGCCCAGATGCAGAAGGAATCAAAACTTCCTGAGCAGGGAGTTGGACTAGAAGACCTCCAAGGTCCCTTCCAACTCTTATTCTGTTAAAACCTCAGTGAGGATTCTTTTGCATCAGATTAAATGGCCAGAGTTAAAGTCCACTTTTGGGGCTCCCCTGATGCTCAGGATTTTTCTAAGAGAAACTTAAGCCGAGTTTGATCCTCAATAAATTGACTAGTTGGAGCTTCTGTTCGAGCAAAGACCATTCATGTTTTGTCTCAATTTCTGCGGTTGAGATGCGTGTCGTTACCAACCTCCTCTGACTGCCGTGAAGCCTACGTTGAGTGCACTTGAACTGGACTTAACTCAAGGGCATTCATTTTCAAAACTGATATAATAGAAATGTAATGCGCACAAAGAGGCAAAACAGTCTCCACGTAATTCCTTCCCCGGCTATTAATATCCTCGTGGGTGGAACAGATTGATGTATTTAATAATTCGTCTTCCTCTTCTTGGCGGGCTTTTCGCATTTGCTCCTTCCCTGCCTTCTGGCAGATACCAAGAACAACCATGGCTACCGTTTAACGCAGAAAAGTTATTTCTAGAACACGTTTGCCAATATCTGTGTAACCAGGAAAACCAGGAGAGAGCCACCTTGTTCTTCTCTGATCCGTTGGCTGTGATTACCTGGCAGATTAGCTTCAGATAGGGGAAAATCCCTCTCCTGCAGCTAACATTAATTATGGCCTAAGTCAGGGCTCTCTAAACTTGGCAACTTTAAGACTTGTGGACTTCAACTCCCAGAATTCACGCTGGCTGGGGAATTCTGGGAGTTGAAGTCCACAAGTCTTAAAGTTGCCATGTTTGGAAACCCCTGGGCCTAAGTTATGGATGGAGAGCCAGTTTGGCATGATGGTTAAAGGTGCTGGATTAGACAACAGGAAACCATAAATTTTTAACCCTATTTTAGGCACAAAAGCCAGGCTGGGCGACTTTGAGCATGTCCTTCTCTCTCAGTCCCAGGAGAAAGGCAGAGTTGGTCCTTCAGAGGCTTTCAAAATACATTGCGAGAAAAACACACATAGACTTTTCCCCGCAATCCTCAGGAGCCAGGATTGAAGCGAAGGATCACGACAACAACATAGTTACCGATTTCATCTCACCTTGCCAGACCTATGGCGCATGGTTGAGGATTATGTGGCAAGTCAGTCATGAGATGAGAAGGAAATGTGGGAAGTGAAGACGGAGATAATTACCTATTGATGGTGTAATGCAACCATTCTTTCCTGATTGAGTTGATTAGCACACAGAGCGTGGTAAAATTTTTATCTCTGTATTTAACCTTCTTTTATTCAGGTCTGAATGGTTCAGGGTGGCATTCCTTACCCGGCAGAAGGCAGTTATGGGGGCTGGAATTCCTGAAGGTGGCTTATGGGTAGGACTGGGTTATAATGGGAGCCCCACTTTTCTTATACCTGGAGGATGTGGAGATTCGCCACAAATATTGAAGGAAGTGGTTTCCAGGCATTTGCTGGGTCAAACGCCTTCGTAGAACCAGCAACAAAGGAACTTAACAAAGACGATATGAAGATATTTGTGAATTTACACGCATAATACTAGCTACACATTTGCAGGTAGAAGATTTGAACTCAGGTCCTGTTTTGAGGGCCATGGGGGTCAACTGGTGGGCGCTCTCCGCTTGAAATAAAAGTTATCCGCAAGAGTCTGTATTACCAAGAAAACTTTTTATTACAATGACAATTTTAATTTCTCTGTTCGCGTCCGTCAAGAACTGCCGGACGGGGTTTAAAAATCAGTTCCCCACCAATTTGCAAGAGTTGCATCAGAAGACTTGCAAAAATCTGTAGAGACGGGCTAAGCAAAGTGCCTTAAAGGGCATAAACCACGGATAGAGTTTTCCACCTGGGCAACAGAATCTAGAGGAACTTCCTCTGAATGAAGCTGAGCTTGTAGCATCTGCAGCTAAGCAAGGAGAGAAGAGTGATGAAGAAACCAGTGTGCCCCTTAGATCCATAATGATTGTCGACCGAAGGAAGAGCTAGCTAGCTTATTTCCTGATTTTGCACACTGGTTAAGTGAAAATGTGGAAATTGGTTCAACGGGATTAAGCTACAAACCATCATTCTGGGTTTGCGTTGCTCTCCGCCCCATTTCCTTCCCCCTAAATACTAGCTTAGCAAGAGGGTGGGCTTGGAGGAGGATCTCAGACCCAGATGTCTGAAGTACAGTCTCCTCCCGGGTAACGGATTTCGTGCGCACGAGCGGGACCCCACGGCTCCTTCCCGAAATCCACCAGGAAGTCCGGATTCACACAGAGACCCCCGTTCTCCGTGTCTACGTCAATCTGGAGCATGACTGATCCTTCCCTGCAAAGGAAGAAGAAAGGAAGGTTATCTGAGGAAGGAAGGCTAAAAAAAATAGGTACAGGATTGATCTGGAGGGTAACCGGAGAAGGAGTAGAAGGAGGCCAACTCCCTTGCCCCCAATTTGCTCTGAGTTTTCTTCATCTGTCAAGAAGCTTCATACCTGACCAGTTGTGGATAAAATTGCTTGTCCCATGGTGTGTAGAGACTGTTGGTGACATAAAGTCTTTTTCCATCCAAGCTCAGCTGGAGCATTTGGGGTCCTCCATAGACTCTCTTTCCCTAAGGTGAAAAAAAGCGAGGAGTGGTCCAGAAATGTAGGAGGTCCATAAAGGGGTACATATGGCTTCTTGGCTTTAGTCTGCCTCAGGATTTCAAGGAGTCCCACCGAGAAGAAAGAAGCCACACTATCCATTGACAATTACATCCCGCACGTTTCCCGTAAGTGTCTCAAACCCGGAATTCTTCTGAGAAAAGAGAGGCTCACCTGGAGCATGAAAGGATCTGGTTGGCAGTCTAGCTCTTCATCCTTAATCACAGTCACCACCCCGCCTTTGTAGATGTTGCCTCCGACGAACACCTGCAGGAGCCAAAAGAAGTGTCAGTTCATGCCGAAGGACAGTTTCCCCTTCTCCAAGCTGCAGTTTTTCTCTGCGGTATTTGGAGGTGAATCCCAATGGAGTGGTGCAGTGGCCTACAGGTGGAGCTCTCGCCTCACAATCAGGAGGCTGTGAGTTCAATCCTAGGTAGAGGCAGATATTTCTCTCTCTGGACACACTGAGAATTTATCTGCTGAACAAAGCTCTGCATTGGTGACAGGAAGGGCATCCGGCCATTAAAACACTCTGCTAGCTCCATTCAGTTGCCCAGACTTCACCCCCCCAAGGGATTATGGGGTCATTAAATGATGATGATTTGGAGGTGGACCCCCTGTGAACATGGGTGTTATTCTACCATGTGCCAATAAATCAGGCCTGGATTAGCTTTCTGATTAACCCAACATCCTGGTTCTGATGGTGGAAGAAGGAACTTCTGGAAGGATCCTAAGTAAGAAACCATGATTGCCGGACCTTTAGGTGGGAGGGAGCTCACCTGGCCTGTCAGCCGAGGGCAGTGTGGGTCAGTGATGTCATATTGTCGGACATCGCCATGCAGCCAGTTGGTCAGGTAGATGAAACGATCATCCAGTGAAATGAGGAAGTCCGTGACGAATGCTGGAGAAGAGAAGGTGCCCCAGAATAAGGTCAGGAAGAGAATTCGATTACCTTGCATAGAAAGTTTTTCACGAATCATCATTCTCCAAAATGTGTAGATCTCTCTCAGTCCTGAGGGTTCTTAGTCCATTCTCCAAAGGTTCTAAAAATCCTTAATTTGGGGACAGAACTAGAGAGTTGAGACATGAGCTTGAGGACAAAAGCCCTCCTGATCTTTATTTACTCACATGGCATTTCGGGGAAGTACCACCCGGTGACCGCCTTGTTTGGAATCTGGATGACCTTCTCCGCTGTCCATGACCCGTCCTGCAAGAGACACGCAAGGCTGGTTGGTTGGGGAGTGCAAAGCTCTCCCATGCAAACTAATTTGCACCTCCCCTTCCGCTACCTATTCATATCTGCCTCCTAATTTGAAGACCTGATCTCGGTGGGATTTGAAATATTTCTATACTTTGCAAACTACTGAATTTTATCCCAATTCTGTCATAATTCTTTCTAATCTCTGCCAGGCAACTGGACCTATCGGCTCTGGTCTTCAGCAAAATCTAACACGGTTTCTCTGCCATAGAAACAAGATGAACTAATAAGGCAGTACTACGTTCAGGTTCCCATTTGTAAAGATTTCCTTATCGTGATCATAGCATACTCATTATTACATTATGTTTTGTTTTTAATGGTGCACTTTAAACTGCATTTTATTCTGAGCTGAAGCCCCCGGACGCTACTTATTTCAGATGGAAAGATGGGGGAAAGGAGAAAGAAAGTCTATTTTTTTTTTCACCTCCTTCTTGAAAAAATGGTGTATGGAGCTCTCCAAAGTGCAGCCCACAAAGCCGTGCGCAGCATCTGGGTTGTGCAGGAAACGGATCTCCAGTGGGGCAGAATCTTCCCCCACATCAATCGACTGGACCAGGCAGTGGGTGGTCCAGTCCCACACATTCAGGCGGCGGCCATAGCGATCTGCAGAGGAAAGGAGAAGAATCATCTCAACTTTTTCTGGTGAGTAGGAACGCCAACTGCTACCGTGTTTCCCCGAAAATAAGACCCTGTCTTATATTTTTTTGAACCCTGAAATAAGCGCTTGGCCTTATTGCCATGCACTCAAAAGCCCGATTGAGCTTATTATCAGGGGATGTCTTATTTTGGAGGGAACAGGGTAGACTAGGGTACTCAGGAGGGTTTTGCTAAGCAGTTCCTTAGACAGATGGTGGCTTTCTCATGTTGGAGGCCTCCAAGCAAAAGCTGAGGTGCCATCTCTTGGGGAAAGGCTAGCTGGACAAGAAGGTTGGGCTAGATGGCCACCAACACCCCCTCAGTGCCAACTTTTCTCTAGATCTCTTCGACCCTTCTTTAGGTTGTAGTCCAGCCCCCTCCCCCCCCGATTTTTGGATCCTGATGGGCCTTAAGCTGATGCAGTGTTCTGTCATCTCACCTTTCTTCAGGTCTTCAGGGTTCAACCCGTTCACAAAGTATTTGGGGACGCCCCATTCGGTGCTGATTAAGACATTATGCCTGGGTTGGTACCAGAAGTCATATCCTTGCGGAGCCTCATCACCGGGGCGGTTCCAGGTGCCCTTCACTTCCCATGTTTCCGCATCCACAAGAACAAATCCGCCTTCAGGTGGGGAGAATGCAAATTAATTCAGGCAGGTGTAGGGGGCTCCCAGGAAGGGCTGGCTGAAAGGGATTTGCTTGACTCAGAGAGGCCTGAGAGGTGGCAACGGCCTGGAAGAGAGCCCAGGGCTCAAATTTCGGGTTTCTGGAGTTTGTGCAAAAGGTTTCCCTCCCAACATCTTCCAAGTCATGCCTGCTCTTACAGTACTTCAATCTGAACCCCCTTTTTGGAAAACAGATCGGTCCAGTGGTACCTTTTCCATTGCCGTACAGGTCCCCTATGGAGCTGATCATGACTTCTCCGCTGCCCAGACAGTGCGAGGTGTGTAATGTAGCCAGGTTGGTTTTACAGAAGACCTCTATGGGCTCAATCACCTGCCAAGGTTGGGGAAGAGAAGAGAAGAGAAGAGAAGAAGACATTGGTTAATGTCTGTGGAAACAGATTTTGGCTTAAATCTCTTACAAAGACAAGGTCACAGAATCATTGGTGGTGGTAGTATGCTCAGGACTGTAAAGTCCCTTGGGTTTAACCCACCTCGGGGTCCTTTGAGACCCCTCTGCAACCCATTTCCCTGACTTGCACCCTCTCGGGGTGTGTGGGTGGACCTACTTTAAACAGCGAGGGAGCCTGGGGGTCAGTCCCGGTGTCCACCACATAAATCCGCGAAGTGTTGAGGCAGGGAAGGACCAGACGGTTGCGTCTCTTGGTGGTGTCTCCGAAACAGCTGCTGCAAGCGTTCCAGCCGGTGTGATGAAGCTCATCGTCAATGTACGGCATTTGCAGCCGGTGAATAACCTGGTGGGGAAAGATTGGAGAGGCAGCGATTAAACACGTTATTTATCTCTTCGCCTGGAGAGTTGGGCTTCTCCATCGGGTTCGTGATTTGCATGTGTCTCTGGATGTGGAACGGTGCTTGCGGAATGCAATTTTGTTAGCAAAAAAGGTCTCCTTCTGCTGGGTGGAAAGGGGTGTGGATTGTAGCTGGCAGAATGTAGGGTTCTTGCTCTTCCAGCTGGCAAGCGGAACCTCACCGACATAGCCCCTTAAAGCACATAGCCTTTTCCCTTCCTAGTCATTCACGCACCCTCTGCACAACAGTTCCAACCCTTAGGATCGGGACCTGCAGACACCATCGGGTCAAGGAAGAGCTCTCTCCGCATGTGTGAGTGCGAGAGCCGGCGCCTCCAATTTTGTGGATTGTGAGCATTCCCAGTGCATGATAGCATTGGTGTCTGCGGTACCCGCTAATGACCCTCTCTTGCCTTTAGGCTTCCCATGGCTCTCCCATGACGGTTCCAGACACAGCTGCATCCAGTTAGGGTGCCTGTGCCTGTGTGGACGTAGGCTATGACTCTGCTGACACAGACATGTGAAAAAGGCAGATCCGCCTCGGGAGTATCAGCAGACAGACGAACAGAACGACTCGAAACGGTCCAGGAACCGAGAGCGGCTGAGGGCTTCACAGGGCTTAGAACAAAGGACTCTCTTAATTTGATTTAACTTAATTATTCCCAGGTCTTGATGTCGTGATTCTAGTAATTATCAGAAGGTTTTTTACAAACCGGCAATGTGTCTGAACATGTTGGTAAATATTAGTTTTTTTTTTTCAGTTTCATAAACAGAGTCCCGTTTTAGGCCTGCAACCTGGCTTATAATGCTTAACGTTGCAGTAATAAGTATGCATTCTAAAGCAAGAGTCTCTTTTTCAGCCAAAGTCGTTCAGGGAGACAATTTGAGGCATCGGCTTGAAATGACTAGGACTTCTGTTCTCCTTGTATCTGCGCCTACCAAGGAGGGCATAAAGGGTCTTTCTTCAACGTTTAAAGCAGGGCTGGGGAATGATGGCCCTTTTATGACTTGTGGACTTCAACTCCCAGAATTCCTGAGCCAGTGCCGTTCCCCACCCCTGCTGTAAAGGATGTTCGCCATCCTTAGCCTTCTCTTTAAGAATGGTTCTGCAGAAGTTCACAAGGAACACTGTGCTGCACCACAGTTCGTGATACCCTGTGATACACATTGGCTCGTTCAATAAACTCTGGTTAAAACTAACCACAGTTTAGCCTGAGGGGTTTTTAAGCAGCCTTACTCCGCTTCCACCCCCAGCCACCAAACATGAGTTGTGTTCAAGAGAGGCCCAAGGAAAAGGAAACCGAACAAGCCTTCACAACGTCGTCCCAAAGAACTAAGTAGTCTCGTACTTTGCAGTAATTGGGAGATTCAGGATCCACGTCCACCGTGGCGAGATAATCGGGCTTCTGGGTCCCTGTGCCAGTTAAGATGCAAGGCACGTAGATCAGCCTCTCTCGAGGGCCTAGGGGGAAAAAAAAACCCCACATTTTAGGATCCTGCGTCTGAATCTTAAAATGGTTCTGTCTGAGCTACAACTGGCTAGAGTCGTGTTTGCCCGTCTTGTTAAACATGGCTACTGGATTAAGCCAAGCTATGGGCTGAATCACAACAGAAGGCTTTTCAGTCATCTGCAGTAACACAAAATCCCAAACCAGGTTCACGCTAACCGAGCTGAACGGGCTGCGCAGAAATCACTATTGGATTTTTCCTGACAGTGAGAACAATTAATCAGTGGAACTGTTTGCCTCCAGAAGTTGTGGATACTCTAACACTGGAAGTTTTAAAGAAGTGATTGGACAACCATTTTAGATTACAGATTAACATAGTTGGAAGGGACCTTGTAGGTCATCTAGTCCAACCCCCCCGCCGAAGCAGGACACCCTATACCATTTCTGACAAATGGCAGTCCAATCTCTTCTTGAAAGCCTCCAATGATGAAGCTCCCACAACTTCTGTTCCATTGGTTGATTGTTCTCCCTGTCAGAAAATTTCTCCTTATTTCCAGGTTGAATCTCTCCTTGTTCAGTTCCCATCCATTATTCCTTGTCTGGCCTTCAGGTGCTTTGGAAAATAGCTTGAGGCCCTCCTCTCTGTGGCATGTCTCCCCTGGTCCTTCTCTTCACTAGCTATGCCCAGTTCCTGCAACCGTTCATCATATGTTTTATCCTCCAGTCCCCTAATCATCCTGGTTGCTCTTCTCTGCACTTTTTCTAGAGTCTCAACATCTTTTTTATAGTGTGGTGACCAAAACTGGATGCAGTACTCTAGGTGTGGTCTTACTAAGGCTTTATAGAGTGGTATTAGTACCTTACTTGATCTTGATTGTATCCCTCTGTTAATGCAATTTAGGATTGCATTTGTCTGAAATGGGATAAGATTTCCTACCTGAACAGGAGGTTGGACTAGAAGACCTCCAGGGTCCCTTCCAACTCTGTTATTCTGTTATTTGCATCAGGCCAGGTTGAGTGCATTGGACGTTAGTGGCTGCCCCATGGCACTCTGAGTCACTTCCTGTATCTGTGGAATTGGAGCCAGTGGTGAAATCCAAATTTTTTTACTACCGGTTCTGTGGGCGTGTCTTGGTGGGCGTGGCGTGGCGTGTCTTGGTGGGCGTGGCAAGGGAAGGATACTGCAAAATCTCCATTCCCACCCCACTCCAGGGGAAGGATACTGCAAAATCCCCATACCCTCCCCACTCCTGGGGGAAGGATATTGCAAAATCTTCATTCCCACCCCTCTCTGGGGCCAGCCAGAGGTGGTATTTGCCAGTTCTCTGAACTACTCAAAATTTCTGCTACCGGTTCTCCGAACTACTCAAAATTTCCGCTACCTGTTCTCCAGAACCTGTCAGAACCTGCTGGATTTCATCCCTGATTGGAGCGCATTGACTGCTGGTCAAGGGTCCCAACACCAGGTCGGTTGTCCCTCACCAAAGGGTTCAACATCCATGTTGAGCTTGTTCCACACACCATGGTTCAAATGAGTGGTTTAATATGAAGTGTGAACCCATCCTTCCGCTCTGTCTGGTCCCAACATCAGCTGCCCTGCCCTGCCCTGCAATCCAGAAGGAGAGAGGATCCATCATACTTACCATTCATGGCATCTAAGGGCGTTGGATATCCAGGGCCGTGACAGCCACATCCTTCTCCTCCTCCACCTCCTCCTCCTCCTTCTTTAGAAAGAAAGAAAGAAAGAATAGTTTAGCAACTCGGCATCAGGAGAGAGAAGAACCATCTGTGCTGGGACCAACCAGGAGAAACCATTTTGGACCCAGTTCTCGATCCAAAGGATCCTCCTACTGCCCCTCGGCAGGGCTCATCTTCCCTGCAGCTGGTATGTGGGAAAGACCTTGAGTGGGGAAGAGATATTGCCTGCGGAACAGCCCGATAAGAGACCACATAGCCTCTAGCTGCATCATGGATGGAGTAAGAGTCTCAAAGGGGACCATTCCTAAATTCTCAGACTGTGAAGAAGACGGAGGGAGATCGGTACTTTCAGACCTGCAAGATTCAGTCAATGAAGCTTCACAATGAGGTGGGGTCAGCTTGTCTGTTGGTGTTTCCTACCTGATCTACCTGGTAAGGCAGGTACACCAGCAGAGCCATAGAGGCAGGGAAGGGCTCCCTGTGAGTCAAGCAGCTCAAGGAGGGCAAAGGGACCAACTTCTCAAAACATTAAATTAAAGGCTTGGCAGAAACAAAACGGCAGCTCATTATCTCTTCTGATTTGGCTGTTTCATTCCCCCTATTTATTTCGATGCCATGATGAGTCTGTGATCTAATTCATTGCTCATCCCTGCCTGTGAATTAATTGTTCTGCTGTGGCAACTCATATCTCTGTTTGCATGCCCGATACTCCTTCTCATCTGATGCTGCTGCTGTGGCAAAACACACACACACACACACACACACACACACACACACACACACACACACACACACTGCCTGGATGCTAAAAGGAAGAAGCCGGATGGCCTTGGCATCCAGTCTTACGTAAGGTGACTAACTTTTCATACAGCTGGCAATTCCATTAATCAGCTCCTCTGATGCAAGGAGGTGACCGTCTCTTCCTTCATTCCACAGCCCTTCCTTTCGGTCCCTAATTAATTAATAGAAGGAAAATAACCCACCAATTTTCATATTAGTCTTCATTAGATATGTTTCTAGGACAGGATATAAGACACACCAATCAGGAAGCCGTCAAATAATTTGCCTCACGACTATCGACAAAAAATACATTTCACAACGGTGGACACCGTTCCCCATTGGACCCACGTCACGCTCCCCATGGAAGTCACAAACCAGTTTGGCCCTCCTCATTAGCTTGAAACAAATTCATTGTTGGGAATTTGCTTCCCTCCTACCGATGAGAAAAAAACATTTTAAACAAATCTGTAACTCAGAAATAACAAAGGCCGTGGTTTTCCTTTTCCCTCCTGGTCGGTTTTCCTTGTGTGCCCGGCTAGGCTTAAACTGATCTCTAGTTTGGTAGATTGTAAGTCTTTGGCTTGTGCAAATATTGATTTCTGGAAGCTTCTTTGGCTGAGGAGTGTGATGAAATAGGAAAATAGAAGCTTGGTTTCATTGCAAATTAAGGCAGGAAGTGGAGGGTGGTAAGAATGGGAATTCGGAGGAGGCAGGAACCCCTTTTTTTCAAGCATCGTCCCCCAAAGTCAAAGTGATTGAGTATTGGCAATAATTGGAGATCGAAGAATTGGGGCTTCGTCCCTATTGAAAAGGTTGCTGCCCTGAGCTTATGCAGAATACATATACAGAAGTTGTGGGTGCTCCAATACCAGAGGTTTTTAAGAAGAGATTGGACAACCATTTGTCTGAAATAATAATATAAGGTCTCCTGCTTGAGCAGGGGGTTGGACTAGAAGACCTCCAAGGTCTCTTCCGACTCTGGTATTCTGTTATTTTATAATCTCAGATCAACTAATTAATGGAATGGCTGGCCTCCAGATGTTTTGGAGGCTCCATCACTGGAGGTTTTTAAGAAGAGATTGGACAACCATCTGTCTGGAATGGTATAGGGTCCCCTGCTTGAGCAGGGGGCTGGGCTAAAAGACCTCCAAGGCCCCTTCCAACTCTGAACACCTGTGAGGTGTGACCCCACCTTTGCAAGGGTGATGTGGGTCTTTTAAGAAAGGCTGCAGACAGGTGGAATTGGGGCAGAAGTCGGATGTCTGAGAGGCAAGAGAAGGGATGACTTCCTACCTTTGGTTGGCATCTTCGGAAGGTCCTCCTTAGCATCCTTTGTTTGGTGTTTGAACATTTTCCTCTCTCTCTCTTCTGCTCCGCCTGGACTCGCACACCTGACATTCTCCAGGTTGCTTGCGGGCGGTTTATATAACCCGAGAGAGTCTTGCTCCAGAAGGCGTGGTCTCCGGAAGGAACTCAGCAAAAGAAAGTGCTGATTCCTGAAACCCCAGAGGGCCAAACAACCCTCCCTCCCTCCTTCCCTCCATCTCCTACCAGAGAAGCTCTGCCAGCCGATTCCACACCCTGTGGGGCTGTTCAGAGCCCGAGGCCCCACCACATCTGCTTCTACTTCTTCTACCAGCCTTTTAATTACTCCTGATCTTATCTGATTCTTATCTGAAGCCCCATCACCTCTTCTGGTTTTCTGGCTTCCCCAGCTTCGTTGTGAAAATGCAGATTCAAAGGGTGAATGCAATTCGGGGCGCATTGAGAATGCCAACACGTTAAACCAGTGCAAAAGATACCCCAGCATGCACGTTCTGTGACCCCATCTTGTCCTTGAATCCAGATGTTCACAAACACATTAAGTCTGCAGGTGGATTTGATTTGTGCGGTCCACCCTCAGTTGGAGACAGAAAATTGATTTGCGGCTTTAATTTCTCCACTCCATCTTCTTCCCTTTTACCCAGCAACCCAACAGCAGAAACCACAACTCCAGTGAAACATCTGTCCTGGCAGATGTGAATGTGTGTTTAATATTTTTCATAAGAGGTTCAGGTGACGTGCACTGAGATTTGAAAGGTTCAATCGAATGGAGAGATTCGGAGAGTTTCCCGAAAGGAATGGAGGCCTTGCCTGCACGTTATCTGCCCCTTGGAGTAAAGCAAAGGTTTCTGAGTTGCTTTGCAGTCTCGAAAACCTAGAATTGGAGTCGTCAGCAAGTTTCTTCTCCAAGCCCCAGGAAACCTCAGAATTTGGGTCCAGCAAATATGGTGGGCCAAACCTCACCCCAGATATTTACTCATCTCCCATCTTATCATTCATTGCATTTTAAAATAATACCACTTTACTTTTTGCGTGGATGAAAAGAGGGGAAAGGAAACCCAACCGAGAAACTTGCTGTTCTAGAAAGTCAAGTCAGAAAAGCACCGTGAGGGCATGAAACTGAGAAAATTGGAGGTCTGCCTTGTGACTCGGCTTCTTTTCAGGAGCTCAGCGTTTTCATTCGGTATCTTCGTTCCCCACAATCGTGGATTATTAGCTCCATTCTGGCTAGGATCGCCTCTGCCTCCGGTCTATGCTGCTTGGGGATTACTAACGATCGATGTTACCCGACTGAGCATCTCTGCGCCAACTAAAATGAAAAGAATATTCTGCAACGTCAAAATCTAAACAAGAGAGTGGATGCAACCATTTGCTTGATAGCCTGTGTGTGTTGGGATGATGTTTTATTCAGTTCATACATTAACAAAAGAACAAAACGTTCGCTAGACCAATTCTCGAATACAGCTCACCTGTCTGGAACCCGCACTGCATATCGGATATTAATACAATTGAGAGAGTCCAAAAATATTTCACGAGAAGAGTCCTCCACTCCTCCACTCGCAACAGAATACCTTATTCCACAAGACTTGAAATTTTGGGCTTAGACAACTTAGAACTACGTCGCCTTAGAACCGATCTAAATGTAGTTCATAAAATTATCTGCCACAATGTCCTACCTGTCAATGACTACTTCAGCTTCAACGACAACAATACACGAGCACACAATAGATACAAACTTAAAGTGAACTGCTCCAAACGCGATTGCAGAAAATACGACGTCAGCAACAGAGTGATCAATGCCTGGAATGCACTACCTGACTCTGTGGTTTCATCCCCAAACCCCCACAACTTTAACCTTAGACTGTCTACTGTCGACCTCACCCCATTCCTAAGAGGTCTGTAAGGGGCGTGCATAAGCGCACCAGCGTGCCTACCATCCCTGTCCTACTGTCCTATTGTCCTCATCTATCTGTATTCACTTTGATTATGTTTATGTTTATACCTATACCTGCTATCTTGTACATGTTTGACAAACAAATAAATAAATAAAAATAAATAAATAAAACCCACCATCATTAGATTTCGACTTCAGAGTGTAACCTAGTACCTTAACTATGGTACTAAATTTATCTCCTCAGCTTTCTCTGGAAGCTCTTCCACCTCCAGATGTTGACCTTCAGCCACGTGAAGAGATGACCCTTTCTAACCTAAAAATACACTTCAATAGGAAGGAAAGTTTGTCAAAACAAGCACTGTCTGGTTTTGATGGGTGGTCACTTGGATTGGAACAAGCACAGTTAATCGGAGCTTGGCCGGCAAAAGCAGACCGACGTCTTGGCGCGATTCCAGTGGATTGAAATTTGGCCTCCTTGCTTGTGAGAATGCCTGTCTGGCTTGAAGCACTAACCTTGTGCTTTGGACCCCAGACCCAGTTTCAAACTGCGTTTGGTAAGCAGATGATCCCACCCTTTCAGAGAACAAAAGAGGTGGACATCTTGTGCAGAGAGATTGGTAAAATAGGTCTGAGAAGAGAGAACGATAAAACTAACTTTGAAATATTGCATCCAGTTTTGGTCACCACAATATAAAAAAGATGTTGAGACTCTGGAAAGAGTGCAGAGAAGGGCAGCAAAAATGATTAGGGGGATGGAGGCTAAAACATACGGAGAATGAAAAGAAGGACTAGGGGAGACCTGATAGCATTATTCCAATATTTGAGGGGCTCCTACAAAGATGAGGGGGTCAAACTATTTTCCAAAGCACCAAAAGGCAAGACGAGAAACAATGGATGGAAACTAACCAAGGAGAGAAGCAACCTAGAACTATGGAGAACTTTCTTGACAGTGAGAACAATTAAATCAGTGGAACGGCTTGTCTCCAGAAGTTGTGGGTTCTCCATCACTGGAGGCTTTCAAAAAGAGACTGGACCATTGTTTATCTGAAATGGTCTAGGCCATAGGGTCTCCTGCTCGAGCAGGGGGTTGGACTAGAAGACCTCCAAGATCCCTTCCAACTCTATTATTATTCTATTCTAAACTTTGTCTTGCTAGTTGATCCTTCTTGCCTAACCTTTCCAGCCTGAGATAGGCAATCGGTCCTCCAACCTGTATCTTGTTTGTTGATTCATCTAATCCAGTGGTTCCCAAACCTTTTCAGTCCACCGCCCCCTTGGTGCTACAAACTCATCCTCAGTGCCCCCCACCCCCACCAGGTGGGCGTGGCTTGGTGGTCAGGTGACCGG
Source organism: Thermophis baileyi (assembly GCA_003457575.1). Lineage (NCBI taxonomy): Eukaryota > Metazoa > Chordata > Lepidosauria > Squamata > Dipsadidae > Thermophis > Thermophis baileyi. Next base: position 1,144,053 of record QLTV01000994.1, read on the forward strand.
GTGGGCGTGGCCAACTTGTAAAATGTGGTGAAACTCACTTAACGCTCTTGCTTAGCAACCAAAATTTTGGGCTCATTTGTGGTCATAAGTCTTTCTTTCTTTCTTTCGTTCTTTCTTTCTTTCTTTCTTTCTTTCTTTCTTTCTTTCTTTCTTTCTTCCTTCCCTCCCTTCCCCCCTTCTTTCTTTCTTTTTCTTTCTGTCTTCCTTCCTTCCTTCCTACCATCTTTCTTTCGTTTTCTTTTCTTTTTTTGATTTTTTG
>QLTV01000994.1:1145370-1160648 GCA_003457575.1 Thermophis baileyi
CTTTTCTTTTCTTTTCTTTTCTTTTCTTTCCTTTATTTCTGTCTGTCTTTCTTCCTTCCTAACATCTTTCTTTCTTTTGCGGGAGCGCCTGGGCCCGGCCGGCGCCGCGAAAGCCCCCGCCAGCCCGGAGACCGCGCTCCCGGACGGCACATGACAGGGGACGCAACACTGCCGGAGCGCGGTTGCCGCCACCCCCGCCCCTCTCGCTTTCCCGGCTTCGGCTCCGGGACCTTTGCGGTCCGGGAAGCGTCGGGGCGCGCATCTATGGACGCTTCCCGGCCCGCAAAGGTCCCGGAGCTAAAGCCGGGAAAGCGAGAGGGGCGGGGGCAGCAGCAACTGCGCTCCGGCAGCATCGCGTCCCCTGTCATGTGCCGTCCAGGAGCGCGGTCTCCGGGCTGGCGGGGGCAGCATCCCCCTCACCTCTTTGGATCGCCCTGCAAAGGGGGGGGGTCTGCCTTTGCAGAAATAGGGCGGGCGCATGTGCAGCAGCCCCTCTCAGCGTCTGCATTACCAAGGGCCGCCCGCCCACCCACTGGCCGGGCCGGGCTGGGCTTGACGCTGACCTCAGAAGGCAAGCGGGCGTGGGCGACCACCGGGAAGGCCGCGTGGAAGGCAGGCAAGCATGGCAGGGCTGCGGGGCAGGGAGAAGGCTGCTAGCTCCCTTCCTCGCGGTGGGCTGGGAAGCGTCGGGGCGCGCACCTATGGAGCTCTGCCGGCCTCAGGCTGTTGCTACCGGTATGGCGAACCACCTGCCGCACCCCTTTCCCCTCTTAGTGCCCCCCTGCCGCCACCCTTGCCTCTTACAGCCCCCCTAAGTCATCCCACCGCCCCCCAGGGGGCGGTACCGCCCACTTTGGGAACCACTGATCTAATCCCTCTGAAAAGCCCAACTCCTCTGGAGTCATGTCAATCACGCATGAATTACGCCTGCTAAGCTCTTCCTGATGCTGAGTGCCAGTCAATTGGTATCCTTTGATGACTCAGCTGTTGGAATTTCAGAAGTGATTAACTGGGTCCTACCTCCCTCCCATCTTCCCTCTTTCAATCTCTTTCGTTCAGCTCTCCCTTCTTAGCCAGAGTTTTACAACTTTTATAACTTTCTTGCCTCCTCCTGCTCTCCGTAAGATTTTACCCATCTGCCCTCCCTCCCATTTTTTGGGATTTGATAGAAAGTGGAGCTGTAGCCATCCACATTCATGAGACCTTCAGGTAGCATCGCCCCTAATGCGGGAGAAAGGAGTCTGGTCCCTCTGCATTCTCACACTGGACAAGGGGGTTAGTCTAGGTGATCTCCAAAACCCTTTCTCCAACCTTCACGTTCTACGGACTTGGACCGTTCAAAGTTTGATTCAGGTTCCATGGAGGAAGCCCAACCAGACGACGGTCGTTGGGTGCGATACTTTTTAACACAAAAGGCAGTCTCGTACAATCCAAAGTTACGACGGTTTATCAAATAAAGGCTTGTTAAGCTACTGAAGGTGGAACCAAACAGGCTTTCTATGAAGCGTTCGGAGAGCAATTACTGCTTATTTGGCTTTCTGTTTTCTTCTCCGTAGATTAAAGGGCTAGATATTTCAGAGTTGAAAACGAAAGTGTGAACACCGTCGGGAGCTCTGGGCTACAGACGCCTCACACATTTCGTGAGAAACACGCCTTTGCCATCTGCCCTTAATGTTATGACCAAAGGGGTGACGCTGAGGGCTCGTGACGGCAGGTGGTTTTTAGTGGTTAGCCCACAGTCAGATTAGAGAGAAGAAATCTGCGTAGGCGACAAACACTTTGGTCTTGAAAAATTATTATTATTTTTTTAAAAAGAACAGTGAGTAGCAAAGATAAAGAAATATATTATTCTACTTCTGCTAGAGGTAACGCTAAGACGTTCCAATAATGGTTCTGTTGCTCATTAAATCACAAACAACCCTGTATTCCATGATTTCTGAATCAAAAGATTTGACATTTGCCAAAAAAAACCCCATGGGTTGAGTTTGTATTACTCCAAATACAGCTAGTACTCAACTTACAACCATTTGTTTAATGATTGTTCAAAGTTACAACAGCGCTGAAAAGAGACTTATGACTGATTCTCGCACTTATGACCGTTGTAGTATCCCCACGGTCACGTGATCAAAATTTGGGCACTGGGCAACCAGCATGAAATTATGACGGTTGCAGCCTCCTGGGTCATGTGATCAATATCTGCGACCTTCCTAACTGGCTTCCAATAAGCAAAGTCAATGGAGGAAGTCAGACTTCCATTGTCATGATTGACTGATTGACATGATTGACTGCAGTGATTTTGCTTAGCCGCCATGACAAAAAAAAGGTGCTGCTCACTTCACAATTGCCTTGCTTAGCAGTGAAAATTCTGGTCCCCTGTCGTGGTCGTAAGTCGAGGACTACCTGCACACAAGCGATCAGATCAGTTGCTTTGTTCATCCCACAGCATCTTGAGGGACGCCTCAGCTACAGGAGTCTCAAGATAGAAAAACATGGGTTTTATGCTCCCGTGCCTTCCCTGAGAAAATTGAGGGGACAATTGTTGCCTAAAATATTTCCTTTTGGGTAAAAACGTGCAATTCCCTGGTTACGCAATAGCGAAAGCTCCGGGGCGAAACTGGGAATGCGGAGATGCTTAAAATCTTGTGTCAAAAGTCCTGGGGTTGAGACCTGGTCACAGCAAAGAGGATGCAGTGTGTGTGAGCGACCTCTTGTGGCAGAACAAGGAATATCCCATCCAGAGGGAACTGCACACAGAAGCAGGCAAGGAAGAAGTGGCATCTCAAGGAAAAAAACTTTCGTTAGTGGGACAGCTTGAAGCCGGGGAAATCATTAGATCCAGATATCGGAGGTGGTGTCGCCGCCTGGATAGCGGATCTCATGGGCCAGCGCTGGCCCATTTGGCTCTTTCCCGAAATCTACTAAGAACTTTTCGTTCACTTTCAAGCCTCCTTTCTTGCTGTCCACGTCGATTTGCAACATGACAGAGCCTTCCCTGGGGAGGGAAAGAAAAAGAAGAAGATAAAACAGAATTGTACCATGCATTTCTGAGGACAACTACAGTTACAAAACTCGAAGATGGATGGATTCGCCCTACTCCGGAAGTCGACGCTGCAGACACACAAACGTAACTCCCTAGGCTGAAAGAAGAAATGCCTTTTATGTTTATTTAAAGTGTCATTTTAAATTCCACACGAACAGCGAATTGAGGCCTAATGATTCTAGCAACCATAGAAAACTCCACCAGATTTATTTCTGCCTGCGGATCTTCCGAGGAATTTGACTGAGCTTTGTTTCTGTTTTTAGTGAACAAAGGGAAAAAAAGCAAAGGGGAAGCCTTACTTGACCATGTCTGGGTAGAACTGCTTATCCCATCCGCTGTAGAGAGAGGTGCTGACATACAGCCGTTTTCCATCCAGGCTCAGCTGGATCATCTGGGGGGCGCCTTGAACTCTCTTGCCCTGCGAAGGACGAGAAAACGGGCATGACCTAACTTGGGGCCCAAGAGGCAGAGGCAGAATTCCCCATGCTGACTGGGAGATTCTGGGAGCTGAAGTCCACAAGCCTTAAAGTTGCCAAGTTTGGACACTCCTGGACTAGAAGACCTCCGAGGTCCCTTCCAACCCGGTTATTTCTGTGTTCTACGAAGATGGTTTGGCCGTGAAATTTCCTGCAGAAATTTCTGAACATCCCTTGCACCATTGTGAAAATGAAATGGAAGGAGATAGAAAAGTTCTCTGGAAGACAGTTAAGACAGTGACCTAACAAAGAAAAAAAAAGTAAAAATAATCCAGGGGTGGGGAGGACCCACCTTGATGACGAATGGATCCGGCTGGCAGTCCAGTTCTGGGTCATCAATCACTTTGACAGGACCCCCTTTGACAATGCTGCCTCCCAGGAACACCTGAACGGGCAGAGACACGGCTGCGTGAGGATGTCCCACATCACCTGCAGAGTCAGCAACTCCCGGCAGCCATGCACCCCTCCCCTGCCCAGGGGTCTACCTGTCCCACCAGCTTGGGCTTCTGACGGTTGGAAATGTCGTATTGACGGATATCTCCGTGAAGCCAGTTGCTGAAGTACAGGAAGCGGTCATCCAGGGAGATCAGGATATCCGTGATCAGGCCTACAGGAGAGCTTCGTGTTAACAGGAGGCAGCAAGTTGCAGGAGGAACCAATTTCATCCCAAAATTCCCAGCTGGGCCAGGAGCAGATTTGCAAGTATCCAACAGAAATATTGACTCGTTGCGTAAAGACCACGTAGTTGGTTGGGTAAAGTTGTGTTGAAAGTCATGGCTGAGACGTTTACGGCCTTTACACAACGAGTCAATATTTCTTCTGTAGCCACCACTACAAAATCCATGTCATGTAACGAATATGGAACCTTGCTAAGGTCACAGCTTTCCCTGAATTAATAAACAATCAAAGGAGTAAATTAAAGAATGGGAACCCCTCCTGGCTCTGAAAGTTTATATCTAGCTAGAGTTTGAATTTAGTTCCAAAGCAAGACTTTTAAAGTTGTTATTGGTGGAGGAACGCAACTCGGATCGATTACAGAAACAATCAATATAAAGCTCATTGAACTAGCCTGGCATTTCCGGGAGAAGCCATCCTTCGACCTTCTTGTTGGGAATTTGAATAACCTTCTCTGCTGCCCAAGTTCCTTCCTGAAGAAGAAAAAAAAAAACAGCCAGAAGGGGAGGAGTTACCCTTGGTGTAGCCCAACCCACAGAGACACCTATGCCTTCAGGTCAGGTTAGTTAGCAGTTCTGTTTTAGAGCGTGCCTAGGAACCACTTGCAAAGGAACCGGTTAGAGATAATTATTTACTCATTATATTTATTAATTACCACTCTCTTGCAACTCCGGGCACTGCACCCCAGAGCAAAAACTAAGCGCAGAGCAGAGGTGGGTTGCTCCCGGTTCAGACCGGATCTATAGAACCGGTAGCGGGAATTTCCCCCCGCTCGCCGAACCGGGAGCGATGGCCGGCTGGCCACGCCCACGAACTGGGTCTCTCGGCGGTGCCATAGGTGCCGCCATTTTGTTTTTGGCTTCTGTGCACACGCAGAAGCTGTTTTTCTGCATGCGCAGAAGCTGGATTTTCGGCACTGCGCATGTGCGCGCATGAAGCGCACACATGGCTGTGCGGTGTGGCCGCAGCGGCGCGGCGTGGGAGGAAGCGAACTGGTGGCGAGGTAAGTTACAACCCACCCTTGGTGCAGAGGCATATTTATCTGATTTCTTTTACATGATTTGCCAATCGACGTTTGGTGACGCAAGGAAGGACCGGAAGGGGTGAATTTGAGGCACACCTTGGCAATCTGTGACTCAGGAACTCCTCGCGATAACGATAGAATTTGGGTCACCAACTTGACCTTGGCTGACCTCAGGGAGGTCAGACCTGTTGAGTGTTTGGATGAGGTACCATCCCAAAATCCTAAGGCTAGAGGCTAAGAGGGAGAATTTTTAAAAAAATGTCCCAGAAAAAGGCATGTTGCTAAGAAGCTCCTTGGACGTCTTTGGAAGTCAAGTTTGCCTCGAAGGAGATGTTAGTTAGCTAGGTAGCATTTTGAGGTCGCCTTTCTGCATTCCAAAGTGCAAAGGAAACCCCCCCCAAAATATGAAAATTGGAAAAAAAAATGTGCCTGGCCCATTTAGCAGCCAGTAGTTCTCAGGACCCTAAAAATTCTAGAGGGCCTACCACACCCTAAGGCTCTGGGGTGTTGGCTGTGTGCCTGTGCTCAGCTGTGGGCTTTTCCCAGAGACCGTTCTTCGCTCTGTTTTGCTATAATTATTCCTTTTTTTTTTGTTGTTTCATTTTTTTTGTTTACCGGGGTCTTGTAGAAACGGTGGACGGCACTGCTGAGGGCACAGCCAATGTACCCCTCGGCAGCATCCGGGTCGTGGAGAAATCGGATCTCCAGCGGAATGGAGTTCTTGCCCACATCGATCGTCTGGATAAATTCATGCGTGGTCCAATCCCACACGTTGATGTTTCCACCATAGCAGCCTTTGGAAGTGGGTGTGAGAGAAGAAGAAAAGAAGATTATTTTGAGAAAGGAGGGAGAGCAGGGTTTGGTTAGTAGTATGTTTTCTTTGAGGGGTCCTTGGTGCTCTCTGAGCTTGGTTGTTTTCCTGCAGACGGTTCATGACCCAGCTGGGAAACATAATCGGTGCTAGAAGGAGCGTTTGTAGCAAACCCCACTAGCCCTGATGATGTTACCTAGTTGGGTCGTGAAACGTCTGCAAGAAAACAACCAAGCTCAGAGACCACCAAGGACCCCTGAGTCCTCCTCCTCCTCCTCCTCCCACTGATGATGCTACCTAGCTGGGTCATGAGACGTCTATCGGTTCTACAGGACCGTTCTACAGGATTTTTTGTGGGTGTGTGTGTGAGTTTCTGGATTCCTTCCTGCCCCTCAACTACTGGAGGCAAGCCATGAGGGAGGCCGAGGGTCAAGCTCATAGAGCACCAAGGAGCCTTCGTTTCAATCCAAAGCTACAAATATTCTCCTTTATTGGTAAGTTTTCTTTCTCCACTCATTCCTGGTAGATAATATGTGTTTCAGCCAGATTCAGAAACTGGCCTGTGTAATTTCACAAGCATGTGCACACACACACACACACACACACACACACACACAAAATTTCCTCTGGATCTCATACAGATGTGAACTGGACAACACCACCAAAGAGCTAATAACTTAGTCCAACTTATTGAGAAATTGGCCTCCTCCCTTCTGTAGCTCCTGGCTGCCTTGTGACCCATCTTTGCCTACAAGGCCCTATGACGGTTCCTCCTCTAAGTATCTCCTCATTGGTGGGAAGAGATGCTGCCTTGAGTCTCATTGGCCCTCAGACCTCAATTCCTGCCTAGCTTCGCCTCTTTCGTCTCCAATCCTTATTCTGGACCTCAACTCCGTCTTCTGGACCATGGAAGATGCTTCCAACCAGGTTCTCCTTGACCCAACAGCCTGGTTGGCTTCTGATCTGAGGATACCCGGTGCCTGTGGAACTCCTGGAAGAGGCCTCTTGGAAGCAATGATAGCCAGGAGCTGTTCTCTCACCTTTTTCCAAATCTGCTGGGTTAAACCCGTTGGCGAAGCACTTGGGCGTTCCCCACTCCGTGCTCATCAAGACGTTGTGCCTGGGCTGGTACCAGAAATCGTAGCCAAACGGTGGGACTTTGGTGCCTTTTTCCCAGTTGCCCTTCACCTCAAAGGTCTCTCCGTCCAGCAGCACAAAACCCCCTGCAAGGGAAAACAAAACGTTATTTATTTATTAAATTTATTTGCCGCCCATCTCGCCACAAGGTGACTCTCTATTAATATATTGATATTAGCATTCAAGATTGCATTAAACGAACAGAAATTCTTTCTGCATTCTCGGAACAGCGGGCAAACGTCACAGTTCCTCCAAGAGCCATTCAGAGGTTGCAGAGAGATTGCAGAAAGCTGAGACATCTGATTTCTCCCACTCAAATATTCTCAGGTAGAGAGGCCGCTCCCTGAGTTCAGGCCGTTGCTTCTAATGGGATCGTCTGTCTTTGCTGCTGAGAATTCAGCTTGATCCTTCATCTGGCTAAAAACACCTCCTGCAAAAACTTTCTCAGGCTGGGTGGCTTTAGGCAGCCCCCTCTCTCTCTCAGCCCTACCCACCTCACAGGGTTGTTGTTGTGGGGAAAATAGGAAGACAAAGGAATGGAATGGAATACAGAACAGAACAGAAAATAGAATAGAATAGAATAGAATAGAATAGAATAGAATAGAATAGAATAGAATAGAATAGAATAGAATAGAATAGAATAGGAATAAAACAATAGAATGGAATGGAATGGAATGGAATGGAATAAATAGAATAAGAATAAAACAAGAATAGAACAGAAAGGATGTAGGGTCTCCTGCTTGGGCAGGGGGTTGGACTAGATGACCTCCCTTCCAACTCTGTTAATCCAGAATAGTTTATTATCCAAGTGTGATTGGACACACAAAGAGTATTAGATATGTCAGCCACCTTGAGTTATTTATAAAAATAATAAAGGCAGAATTAAAAAGAAACATTAAAAAGACATACCTTTTCCATTGCCAGAAGGGTCAGCCATGGTGCTAATCATGATTTCGCCATTTCCCAGGCAATGTGAGGTGTGAGGATTTGCCAAGTTGCACTTCCAATAGACATCAATGGGCTCGACAACCTGCAATGCAAGATTATGCCGAACAGGTGAGGATGGGCAGATGGACCACGGATAGATACACCCAGCCCTTCACCATCCAAGCTTTGCACAGTGTGAGAAACGGGACGTGTCGGTCCCGAGGGCGAAAGAAGCTTGCAAAGGGAAGAGAAGGAAGATGGTTCTGTGAAGCCCCCTTCGGAGGGGCCCCCTCAGCACCAGCCAGGCCTGGCGTGTACCTTGTGGATCCTGGGGGCCCTCAGGTTGGTGCCGGTGTCGATCACGTAAATCCGGGACGAGATCAGGCTGGGAAGAATGAGACGGTTGCGCTTCTTGGTGGTGTCTCCGAAGCAGCTGCTACAGGCGTTCCAGCCGGAATGGTGCAGCTCGTCATTAACGTTGGGCATCGGCAGGCGGTGGATGACCTGTGGGGTGGCAGAGCCCACTTGGGACCTTTGGACAGGTCCTCAAAGAGCTTGTGTTCCTTCCCCTGCACTCTTTCTAGAGTCTTTTTTATATTTTGGTGACCAAAACTGGATGCAGTATTCCAAGTGTGGTCTTACGTAGCCCAAAGAGAGTTCAGTTCTAAAGCTGACTTGTGTTATTTCTCGTCTTAACTTAATGTCTTTGCAATGCTCTGCCCCTTTATTCTTCTCTCCCCATCCCCCTGATTATTTTAATCAACCCCTTGGGTCTCCAGCCTTGGCATCTTTTTAAGACTTGTGGACTTGGAAGTGCTGGCTGAAGAATTCTGGGAGTTGAAGTCCACAAGTCTTAAAGTTGCCAAGATTGGAAATCCCGGCCTTACATTGAGAAACAAGACTTGAAGTGAATCAGCTCTCACACACATGCACACACACAGACACAGAAGCAAACAAGCGATTTAACCACGTGATTTACTGGGACATGTTGCTGGGCAGTGGAGGGTGGGTGGGGATGGGTTAACGTCTTGTGGACATTTTTCTTTTGCAACCCTGCATTATTCGGGCTCAAAGCATGCAGGAAACCCCATCGGTTTCTGATTTCTAAATTGTTTGAAAAGGGGTTGTTGGTCTTTTGGGCCATAATTATTAGCCAAAGTTTTTCAGAATGCAGAACTTCGGGTTATCTCCCCCCCCCATAAAGATAAAAGTGGGGATTATGAAATGGGTTTGCACAGTGTGTCAATTAAGAACCCAGGATTTCAGATATCGGCAGCGTCACTGAAATAACCACGAAAAGTGTCATCTGTAGCAAAAGTCCGTGGTTTAAGATTTGAGCAGCTGCTCTAGTTTGACTGCTGGGCCAGTTGTCCTGGGTAAATCCTGAGGGACTGCAACCCCCAGATTGCTCCAGGAAAGAAGAAAGGAAAGAAGAAAGGAAGCGATTGGCATTTGATCTGAAAGGAGACGCTCTCCAGTTGGAATTTTAGGCAGCAAATTAAGGCAACTGCAGGGTTCAGATTTCCCGACAGACTTCAGGGAAGAGAACCGTTTGCTCTCAGCTTCTGAAGGAACCACAAAGTATCTGGGGATACTTTGCTATATTGGGCAGCAATTTCTTCCTGATAATGTGGAATTAAATCTTGAGAATCCTGGGTTTTTCCCCCTCTTGATGGAAAGAGAGTCATCTAAAAGCCCAGGTTCGCTCAGATTCTTTCTAAGATTTAAAATATTTTTTCCCTAAAAGACGTGAGAAAAGCAGCATTTGAAGCAAGGAGAAAACCAGGAGCTCATCTCTGTGAATCAAAAAGTCCGCTGTTAAGCATTTAAAAATGAGGCATCCTATCTGTGCTGGGAAGAGATATCAAGTCATCCCAAAGTACCTTCCCTATCTCGGGAATTGCTTTGCTCAAAGCTGTCCCGTTTGCCGTTATTAAGATATTGAGCTGCTGTTAAGATAAACCAGCTTTGAACTTAATATTTGAGCCCAGATACTGAATTAAACCTACTTGGCAATAAGTCCGGGATTTGGGGTCCACATCCACAGTAGCCAAATAATCCGGTTTTTTTGTTCCGGTGTTTCGGTAGATGCAAGGCAGATAGACGATCTCTTCCTGTGGCCCTTTTGGAAGAAAGGTGAGTCAGTTACAGAAAGGAAAGTTACATATAAGTTACATATAACTTCAAACGATCACTGGATGAATGATTGTAAGTCGAGAATTGCCTGTAATTGGGTCAGGTTCTGTGCAAGGCAAATATTGAGGATACACAATGATTATCCAAAAGTTGTTTCATTTTAGGACACATACACACACCAGTATCCCCTCACCTTTCATTGCATCCAGGGGGGTTTTGTATCCCGGCCCGCACTCTCCGCATTTTGCTGCAATTCAAAATGGACAAGAAGAAAGTTAAAAACACACAAGAGGACAGCGATGGAACCAAATCAGCTCAGGATATGCTTTTGAAATACTGTGTCACTTTGATTGTGGCTTTTCCTGATAAATTTCTCGGTAGCTTCAGATAGGGGAATTCTAGGGCTGTATTCAGCTTCCTGCGAGTCTTTTAAGATTTCAAGTTGCTAGCAGAGGTGGGTTCCTCCCGGTTTGCACCGGTTCTATAGAACCGGTAGCAAACCGCTGGTGATGTCACGGAGCCGGTTCTGTCGGTGCTGGTCTGTGGATGCTGCCATCTTTTTGGGGGGATTTTTTTTGGGAGGGGGGATTTTTAACTATTTTTTTTCTTCTGCGCATGCGCAGAAGCCGAGTCCCCGGCACTGCGCATGTGCCGCCATCTTGTTTTTGGCTTTTTTGGGGGGGCTTTTGGGGGGCTTTTTCGGCACTGCGCATGTGTGCCCACGCGGTGCGCCCACGCGGCGCGCAGCCACGCGGCGCGGGAGGAAGCGAACCGGCAGCGAGGTAAGTTAGAACCCACCCCTGGTTGCTAGTGCTCATGACTTCAAGGATATCCTTCCCTGCTGAGACATCAGAGGTGTGGTGAGTGTTAAAGAAGTTATTTAAGTAAAATAAATTGGATAGCATGCCCTGGTTTTAAAGCTTGTACTAACTTTCATTGCTTTGATGCAGAATGAACTTTGTCTTCTTCAGGTCTTCCTGACTCAGCTTGACTTTTTTTGCATGGAAGGGGGTCGAAATATTTATTAGGAGTCAAGTTAGAAATTAGCACCTCTGTTTTTCCTGGACAAGCCCCAGTGGTAGCCCTGATAAGCTCAAGCACCCCAGCGATTGGTAGGTTAAAATGCAATTATTTAAGTGTTATTGTGATTTCCTGCCCTACCCCAATGAAACTGTGCTTTTATTGACCTGTTCACTTAGTGCAAGCCTGCAACATTTGCAAGGATTCAGACAAATGTATAAGCCATCTTGAGACATGCAGTGACCAGAGCTTTCGTGTGACAGTGTAAGTGTGAATTGTGCTTGACTGTAGGTGTGATTTGGCTGATGTTGCAAATGCACTTCATTCCTGCAGTCATGGTAGGTGTCCTGAAGTCAATCCTCCCAGTGAAGCCTCCAGGTTCATTAACAGTCTACCAGTCCAGGGGTGGGTTCTAACTTGCCTTGCTGCTGGTGCGCGTGCTTCACGCATGCATGCGCAGTGCCGAAAAATCTGAAAACATTAAAAAAAAGCCAAAAACAAGATAGCGACGCATGCACAGTGCCGGAAACTTGGCTTCTGCACATGCTCAGAAGAAAAAAAAAAAAAACCAAAAATGGTTATCCAATCTCCTCTTAAAAACTTTCAGTGTTGGAGCATTTACAACTTCTTGAGGCATTTTGTTCCACTGATTAATTGTCCTGTCAGGAAATTTCTCCTTAGTTCTAAGTTGCTTCTCTCCTTGATTAGTTTCCACCCATTGCTTTTTGTCCTGCCTTCAGGTGCTTTGGAAAATAGTTTGACTCCCTCTTCTTTGTGGCAGCCCCTGAGACAGGGGTGGGTTCTAACTTACCTTGCTACCAGTTCGCTTCCTTCCACGCCGCGTGGCCGAGTGCGCGCTTCACATGCGCGCGCATGCACAGTGCCAAAAAATCCAAAAAAATTCCCCCCCAAAAAGCCAAAAACAAGATGGCGACACATGCGCAGTGCCAGAAACTCGGCTTCTGCGCATGCGCAGAAGAAAATAAATAAATAAATAATTCCCAAATATTTTTTTAAAAAAAAATTCCAAAAAAAAAAAAAAGATGGCGGCGCCCACGGACCGGCACCAACAGAACTAGTTCCGTGACATCACCATGACATCACCAGCGGGTCGCTACCAGTTCGAGTGAACCGGTGCAAACCGGGAGGAACCCACCTCTGTTTCAGTCCCTGTGAAGCAAGGGAACCCTTTGGGCTCCTCACCAGCATTGGCTCCTATGACTTTGGGGCAACCAGTCTGGGAAAGATGCAGCCCTTTTCAGGACAGCTCTTCCGTGTGGATGGGGAAGTGTCAGCTTGGCTCAGGAGTTGCAGCTGTGTGCCTGTCCCATGTTTCACGCTGGCTGTGCGTCGAGGGAGAGAGGGGAAACGGCACAAAGGAGCAATTCCACTGGGACCAGAAAGATTCTGGCCCTTGGCTTAGTCAAGAATTTTGCAACAGATGCATCCAGTCTTTAGAGGGAAGTTGTGCACTGCTGAGCACTCCCTTGTCATAAATTTTATTTGCGAGCATTTAAAAGAACATTTCATAAGCCTGCTTGGGCAACTGCCCAGTTGCTGCTGCTGTCACGCAAGTGGTGGGACTGGCCCAAAGACCGTTTGGTGGGTAATTGCAAAACAATTGCAGATGTCCATTCCTCACGTGATGGTTTCTGGGTGTTTGGGACTTCCCAAACAATTCCCAACAACTCTCTATTCGCAAGGACCCTGGGAAGTTGCTCACTTTATGACCCGATGGAGAAACTGCCTGATATCCCAGTCTTGAGGCTGGACATTTAGTCCCAGATTTTACCACACCTATTTACCTCACTGGTTTATTTATATTGCATTGTCTGCTTTATCTCTGCACACCTGGAGGTCAGGGGTGGGCCATCACCTCTTGCCAAACCCAGCATGCGGCCTTCAAGTAACTGTTGGGTCTTTAACACACTTTTTTTGTTTCGTTGATTCTGTTGCCACACAGCAATACAGCCGTGATTTGCCATATTGGCCTGTTTGATTTAATAGGTAACATATTAAACCACAGACAGAGAAAAAATTATGAACATCAAATGGTTTTATGGTAGTTGAGGATGGATCGAGACCGTCACAAATGGAGATATATCCTCATGGCAACTTCATCAGTTGAGTTAGTTCATTGTGCTAAGGTTGCCTGTGTTTTATTGGGCTTTGGCTTAGTATCTGCAAACCAGTCAATTAAGGTTCGTCGCACAAACTACGAATTAAACAAGCCATCGCTTAATGCATTGTATAAACCCAGCCACCGTACTTTTAAAGTAGCCAGAAGACAGTTGGCTGCAGACTTCACATTCTGTGTCTGTATTTCTGTAATTTAATCTGGTGCTGCGAGTAAATTATGGTTTTTAAATTGGATGGACTTCCTAATCGAAGCTTATGCTAGATAAGTAGATGTTGCTGATCAATTTCTCTGGAAACTGAGTTAGAGCAGGTCTCCTGAGTCTATCTTGCAGTGACAGTAGCCATATTAATTGGCTTATTTGACTTGATTGAGTGGATCCCGGAGTTGGGAAAATGCCATCTTAAAACCTTCAGCTATGACTCTGTCTAGGAGAGTCAAGCAAATGTATGTGTGGGTTTGGCTGTAGAGAATTGAGTTTGTTGGGTGGGTTGGATGGAAGCTAAAAGGATCAAAGGAACTGTCACTTTCTGATATACGATTATATATCCATTATGTAGTTTGTTAATCTACTGACTGCCATACCTCTTTACACTACTTATATCTTGGTCAAATGGATTCCAGTCCATAAATTGAATTAGTTCATCTTAAGGGTCGGTGGTTTTGTTGCAATAGGCTAATTCGTTTAATTCTTTAGAAACCCAAATTCTACCCATCTTGAGCAACACCAGCAGTACAGGGGTAATTTCTTCTCCCTGTTTAAATTCATTAACAAAGGTTTCTTCTTGCTGCATAAGGCCATCTCAAGGTTGGCTCGCTTATCACATTTTATTTATTCAGCTTATACACCCACTTTCTACTAAGCAAGTTCTCAAGCCAGCTAACAAAATTAAAAGAAAACCAAGGTTCAGAAAGTTAGAAGCATAAATTAAAACTAACACAGGGTCGATGTTCGTTTGAGCCAGATGGATGAAGGGGTTTAAAGAACCAGGCTGAAAACCAGGAGACTGTGAGTTCTAGGCTTAACTCGGGCATGAAGCCAGCTGGGTGATTTGGGGCCGGTTGCTCCTTTTCACCCTAAGAAGAAGGAAATGGCAAGGCACTTTGGAAAACATTGTCCAGGGGAAGGCGTGGTCAGCCTCCCTCGGCACGACGTCTCCCGCAAAAGCTCCGTGGGGACGTTGAACTTGCAGCCGCTTGGGAGCTCTGGTTCCGTCCGAACCGAGCTGAAACTCCCCTGGAGGGGGAGGGAAGAAGTGGGGGCCTTGCAGGTTCCCTGGAGGGTAAGGCAAACCCCCGGGGAACGCTGCACAAACCCCGCGACCGGCAGCTGTATAGGGCGCTTTGAGCGCCATAGAGGGAACGACCATGAACAGGAAGAAGAAAGTAAAGAACTGGGATCCATCTAGCTAAGAAGATTAAAGTCTTTAAAGTCTTTTGAAGCAGGAGAGGAGACAAAGAAATGTGCTGGACTCAGGTGAGTGAATGGCCAATTTAAATGCAGAAAACTTGAAAAAAGACTAATTGGGGATTTTCCAGCACGGAGGATGGTGGCTATCTAGCAATTGGAAATACCATAGAGTGATTGCAATGAAATAAAGATTAAGCCCAAGGAGATTACAGATATTTATATAATCGGACTTGGATAAAAATTAAATAAATTGGAGATTTGGAAAGTATATGTTTGAAGATTTGAAGTATTTTGAAGCGTTTTTGAAGATTTATATTTAAGAGAGATTAGGTGATATCGAGGAGCTGACAGTGCCATCTGCTGGCTAAAAGAAATTACTGCAACACGAAATGGGAAAGTTTGTTGAAAATCTGACTATGACCTTGATTTAAAAAAAAAAGAGAGACTGTGAACTAGTAAGGAGAGAAAAGAAGGGTATATAATA
>QLTV01000994.1:1170417-1195151 GCA_003457575.1 Thermophis baileyi
GCGCGCGCGAGAGCGAGGGGAGCGCGCGCGAGAGCGAGGGGAGCGCGCGCGGTACACAAAAGCGAGCGCGAGACGGTTTCCCTCAGCCGAGGGAGGGAGGGAGGGAAGCAAGCGGCTCAGTGAGGACGGTGATTGGCTGGCGGTGGAGAAAAGAGGCGTGGCCTTCCCCCCATTTTTTTTCGTAGGTAGCCCTCCGCTAGGCGGCGGCCTCCCCCCGCTTGGTTGGGAGGCGAGCGCGGAGCGATACTGTATACCGGGATTTTTTTCCTTCTCTCTCTCTCTCGCCGTGAGGGGCGGGGCGAACGGCGCGCGAGGAGGAGAAAAAAAAAAAGGGACCGAAGCGTCGGATCCCTCCGCCGGCCGCTTCCTCCCCTCCCCCTTTTTTCTGGGCCCTTGTGGGGGGGGGGGCGTTGAGGCAAAAAAAAAAACGCGTGGCGCCCCCCCGCCCAAACGTGGAAATAATAAGACGTGGGTGGGTGGCGTCTCTTACAAGCCCCCCCCCCGCAACATTGTCCTCACTTCTGGGCAGGCGGCCATGTTGGCTGGAAGGGATTACTTTCTCTCCCCCCCCCCGCTTTTGGGGGAGACCCAGTGCTGATTCATAACCCTCGTGGTTGGGGGGAGGGGCTGTTTCGGGTGGGGTGTGTATGTGTGGGGGGCAATTGGTTGCTGGCTTCCCATTCTTTAGACAAAAACTAGGAGGGGCGGGGGTGTCCCTCTGGTGGGGCCCACAACATTGCCTCCCTCACAGGACAGCCACTTCCACACACACACCCCTTTTTTGCAATGGCCTTGTGGTGCCCTTTGGGCACTTGGGACTACAGTTCCCATCGCCCTGGCATGCTTCATCTGCACGGCACGGCAGCGCCATCCTCGCACGGTGCTCCAGACACCTGTTGCACTGCGGCCCACCTTCCTCCCTATAGTTTGGCCAGGCATTGCCCTCCAACCACCTCCAAGGCATCCATGGGGCAGAGGTGGGCAACAAAAGCCCCTTGGCTGCTCTCGGCCCCATTTCAGGTTCTCCTCCTCCTTTGCCCTTGCTCCTGAATAAACGCGGCCATGCTCTGCCCAAGTCCCATCATCCCCATCCCACAACTCTGGAAGTGCTGGCACTACGCAGAAGTGAGAGATGGCACAGTGGAGTTGCCATCTTTGTGGCATATCTGCGCTTTGAACATGGGAAGTGCCGGCGTGGTTCACTTGGCCGCTCTCTACAGAACAAATCCATGTTATAAACTCCTGTTGTCCTTTTCTAGGAAGGACTAGGAAGTCTAGGAAGCTCCATCCGGGAAAAGCTCCCACGTGTCATTTTGATTGGCAACCAGACAGCTGAATTTTTACATTATTCTGCAGCGCTTGGAGCTCTTGAACAAGCCAGAGTTGTCCTGACGTGCAACAGTTAATGTGACTGCAGGGTAGTCTCAGTCACCTCAGATGGGATGCAAAACCATATCGTGGGGATGGTGTAGCTCAACCGTTAACAAATCTTTTCACACTTATTCTGGTTGCATTGATATAAACGTGCATAATGTTGGCCTGCTGTAAAGTGAGAAACACACTAGTGCGCAGAGATTCTTTGTCCTCAGATTTTAGTGGATTAAAAACATACAAGAGTAGATCATGTTCTAAACAGCCTCCACTTTCTTCCTCTAAAACGTTTATCCTTCCTGTACGATTCTGTTCCTGCCTTTTCTGAGATGCTTAGCAATATTGGATTGGAACACAATAGTTGTGTTGCTTCTTCAGTTCTGAATCTGACCAACTGTCAAAACAGGACTGGCTTTTTAAAAATATCATAACCTGTTGTGTTTCCTCTTTAGTTTATCCTGGATAACTCCTAAACTGCCTGTTGTGAAGTACTGTTCACTAATAATTTCCTGTGTCGTAGTTCACGTGCTTGGTTTTTCTGATGCATGATGTTTTCTACCTGGGTCCCTTAATAGCATCTTAGACTCAGATCATTCAGAATTTGAAATACTGTTTCAGAAAACGGCTTGTGTTTTCTCCTATTCTTCTGCATTTTTGTTCTGTTGAGTGTTTTTTTTTAAAAAGTAGAATAGCTTTAGAATGGCACCAGGCTCAGAACTCAACCAACTTATCCTGAATCTACTGGGAATTTGCAGTAAATAACCATGCACAACAATGTCATACTGTATTATTTTGTTTACATAGCTTAGCCTCATCAATTTGTAGTTAGTATTTTTAGGTGTGTGTGTGTGTGTGTGTGTGTTTTCAACTGTTTCTTACGTGACAGTTTCTTCTACCCTCACTTCGCAAGGCTTCTGACAGGTGTTATGAGACCTTACCTTCAAGCTCCATCTAAAAAACTGTATACACGTCCCTCCGTCACATATGAGGCAGAGCGATCTCTAATTCACAAAATACGTTTTCTGTTAATGTTAACATTTAAGATGTCACAGCCTTTTTGTCTGTTCTTGTTACAGTAAGGTTGCCTTCTGTAATTTACATTGTATCTGATGAGTAATCAGTTATACAACTAGGTCGCTACATTGTAAGGCATCACAAACAGATTTCCTATTTTATCTTGTGTTTCTTGTCTTATGAAAAGATGAACTGGTCTAATTTTTTTGTTTCTCTCTTTCATGGGGAAAGGGAGAAACAGAAAATTAGACCAGCTGCATGTTGCAATTGAAGTTTTACCAGATTTATAATGGATTCCTGGCCACTGTTTGTCGGTTGGCCTGCAAAATCAAATATTTTTTATTTCCGAGTTGCTTTACAAACAAATAATCAAAAGCAGTTGCTTCTGTGGCCAAGGTTGGGTTAAGCTCTTTGCATTTTTGATTTAGGGTTGAATACTTGAATGGTTGGCTGTCTTTGGAAGGAAAATTGATGTCTTGTTCCTAGACAGATTGACTGGCTTCATTTTTTTGCCTAAAATATCTGTGGTTAAGATGTGTATCTTTACCAACCCCATTTGACTGCTTAAGTCAAGTGGATTTTTATTAAGTGAATTCTTTTTGAGAGCTGACATCATAGAAACGTCAATTCTCCACTTGTTTACAGTGCAATTATTATACAAAGTCCTTGTATAAAAGGAATCAGGGTAGCTGTAATGGGCTTTAAAATTAAGGGAAGAAAAGAAATAGAGACAAAAATATGCGATGTGTTTCTGAACAAGAAGACAGATTTTTGCTCCTTGTAATCCTAGAAGTACAATACAAAAGCACAAGTAAACAAGGAAATAATATATGTTGATTTCAGTTGCAATTTTGATCCCGTAATTGCAGCTTTAAACAGACAAACATTTGAACGTGGATGGAGGAAGAAAACCATTTTCCAGATAAACTTTATTCTAGCTAAATCCCAAATGTCAACATTAGTCTGCAACTTGAGCAAAGACTAGCATGACCGTCTTGGTAGATAGTGGGTATTAAACAGGCATCACCTCTCCTATTTTGCTGATGGATTTGAACAAATCCTGAGTGATTTTTGTGATCTGTTCGTCTTTTGGCTGTATTTTTAAAATCCTGAGTGATTTTTCTGCCTGATGGTTAGGAGAAGGGAGACATGGAGGGATAGGAATCTTTTTCTGTGGAAGTGCAGAATATTCCAGGTTCCTTTCTGAGCATCTTGGAGAAAAAAGAAGACACACAGCAATATTCCTGGGGCAAAACGGTGCAAGTCCAGTGCTGGGCATACTCTGTTGTGTTTCCCAAGGGTGTTACTTTCTGGAGCAATTCCTGGTGGTAAATTTTAAAGTTACTGAAAGGTTCCCAGAGAAGTTTCACTGCAATGAAAGCCAAGGCAGGTCTACAGTGTGAAAAGCCTAGCATGGAAGAAGAAGAAGGGCAGGGGGAGTCAAAGATCCAGGCTGTGGGTCTTCAGCATTTGCGATTCTCGCAGTAGCTGCTTTGGGAAGTTGGTTTGCTTGGCCTGGCAAAATGCTATTTACTTGCCTGTCTGGGTTCACCTGTTGCCTGCATCTGTGGAGGTAGGACTTCTGTACGCAGCTGTTGCTATTTAACCTGTGCGGAGTAAACTTTGGAAAAGCACCTTGTATTCCAAAGGTCCTTTTTTTTGCTAACCCTTTCTTAAAATCTCCCCTCCTCCCTCCCTCTTACTGAGGCACCTCTTTTTTCTTTAGCATGAAGTAGCCATTCAGTGATTTCCAACATGGGGCCCACGCCCCACAGGGGGGCAATTTGATTTTTAATGGGGGCAATTGGAACCTTGTTTAAACCAAGTTAATGGCCTTTTAGGCTTTCTCCGCGTGAGTAGGAGTTCACTTTTTGAATAGTAAGAATTATATGTCACGGGGGGGGGGGAATCAGGATTTTAGAGATGCTTAGGTGGGGCATGGCCAAAAAAAGGTTGGGAACCACTGCCATAGATTGTATACCGGATGCCTGCAAAACCTTGTTTCCATTTCACATTTTGGAGTATGGTGGAAGGAAACAATGCTGGGTTTGCTGTATAAAGCAAATGGCCTTTGCATTTGTAGGATGGTGAATTCATTAAACAGAAGTCTGTTTTAATAGGAGGACTACCCTCCAACATGTTCCGTTTTCTTTACGTGTTTTAAATAAATGGCATCATATATTTAGTGCATTCTCTCGGCCTGCTTTTGTGAGAGAGAGAGCATCTGTCATCGGTGTAGCAGAAAAGTAAACGTTAGCATATTTATCACAAGGATTAAATCATCTTATTGAGCAGAATAGTTTTGATGTCCTCCCAAATATCCACAGTGGGACTTTTGGAAGAAAGAACGGGATGGAATTGTAGAAAGATTCTTAGTTGAATGAACCGGTTACAGTTTTGTGTTTCTATGTCGTGGATAGCAATAGTTTACCATCTATTCGTACGTATTTTAAAACTTGCAGATGCCTGCTGTCTTACTAAAATGGCACAAAAGTTCATTTTTTTAAAAAAGGAAACTGGTTCCTTCTAACAGCTCTTTCACCAAGGTGTAATTTATTTGTCATGATGGATAAATGGATCACAGCTAATCGCACAGTAAAGCTTTTTAGTGTTGTTTCTAAAGATTTCATTAAGATTGAAGGCAACACAGACAATTTTGCAAGGCTACATTTCCTTTTTTAATTCTGTTTTAAGATGAGCAGGAAAGATACAGGAATTTTCGGCGTGAGTTTTTCAACATTAGGTCCAAGTGAGGGCCCTTTTTACTTTTTGGAACAAGCTAGAACCAAAACTAAAATCAAAGCGTAACTTACAGTAGATGCAACCTGGTTGGTTTTTAGCAGCTTTTTGGAGCGAGAGGCACAAACCAGAAGAGTATAGATCAGAACTGCTGCCCAAGTTGTGCTGTTCCCCACATCCCAAAAAAATTAGATGGACGTCCCACTCCTTTTGCTGAATTCCCTCTCCTCCCTTGTCCCGAAGATGACCTCCTCTTTCTTCTCCCACCCCCCAAAGATGGCTGACACGGACCTGTTTATGGAATGCGAAGAGGAGGAACTTGAACCCTGGCAGAAGATCAGCGATGTGATTGAGGACTCCGTGGTGGAAGATTACAACTTGGTGGACAAAACGGCCACAGGTGATGCTCCTCTTCCGAAGCCCCATCTCTGCGCTACGTTACTGAACTCACATTTCGGCAGACGATCGTAGTGGCCAGTTCTAGTCCCTGATGTGCAAGAGATGAATTGCTATGTGGTTTTTTTAATTTATTTTTTATTATTTTTTGGCTGCACCTTGGCATTTTCAGAGGGCACAGACAGAGCCCCCAAAGAGAGAGGAAGCAGACCTGTTAAGCTGCCAGAGTCTGTTCCTAGTGAGAGCTGCTCACGTTTGATGGGGCCACAGACTCCACTTCCTTTCTCGGACTCGGCCTTCCTTTCCTTTCTCCTGATGGGTTGCACTGCGTCTGCCTGGGGTCCCAAGCAGCACCCACATTAGGAGAGTCCCAGCTCACGGAGGGATGGTCTTCTCCGCTTTAAATCACTTCAGAGTCTGCGGGGGGGGGGGGAATTAAAACAATCTCTACGTAATTCCTTCCCCCGGCTATTAATATCCTCGTGGGTGTAACAGATTGACATATTTAATAATTCGTCTTCCTCTTCTTGGCGGGCGGTTCGCATTTGCTCCTTCCCTGCCTTCTGGCAGATACCAAGAACAGCCATGGCTCCCGTTTGACGCAGAAAAGTTCTTTCTAGAACAGGGTTGCCAATATCTGGGTAACCAGGAAAACCAGGAGAGAGCCACCTTGTTCTTCTCTGATCCGTTGGCTGTGTTCAATTTAGTAGCCATCCCAAGTTTGAGATCTCCCAGTCCGGGGCCTGCTTGACCAGCCGGGCCTAAAGCCCATGGCAGAATAAAGGAAACCTTGCAAAATAAGTCAGCGAAAGTGGCTAGTCCGTAATACCCGTCATTGGGGAGCTCCAAAAGACGTCCCCCCCCCATTTTACACCTGGCAGTTTTCCCGGGGGGACGGCGAAAACCTGGTTGTGCTTGCAGGAGACCCAATAACCATTCTGAGTTTCCTCCTCGACAGTTTCAGTCAGCGTGCAGCCAGTGGCCGCCCCTGTGCCGACCGTTGCCCACGCGTCCATCGGCAGCGGCCTCCCCACCATACCCGTTAGCAGCAGCAGCAGCGGCACCTCCAACAGTGACAGCACGAAGAAGACGTTGGTGACTCTCTTTGCAAACAATAGCAGTAAGGATCCTGAAGGGTCTTGGGGGCATCCAGGGCAGCTGAGAGAGAGGAGCGTTTCCCCCCTCCCCACCCCTCCCGCTGTCAGGTCTCTGGCGTCCCCGTTGCTGGGACGAAAGCAAGGTCCCCGTCCTTAGAAGCGCCCCAACAATTTAAGGGGGGGGGCGGGAAACTTGGAAAAATTCACATACTTTCACCTCTTTTTCCTGCTCTGTCTGTGCCCTGTCACTAACCCGGGATGGGCATCAGCCCAGAGGATTGCGGTGCAGTTTCTTAGAGAGAGAAGGGAGCTGGGCTTTCCTGTGCTTTGCTCACGTAGCATGTTTGAAGCCTTCACCCGTGTGAACTCCAGGGTTTCAAATACAGGCGGTCCTCGACTTACGACCACAATTGAGCCCAAAATTCCCATTGTTAGGTGAGACATTTGTTAAGCGAGTTCTGCCCCATTTTACCAACTTTCTTGCCTCGGTTGTTAAGTGAATCACTGCAGCTGATACCCGGTTGTTAAGTGAATCTGGCTTCCCCGTGGAGTTTGCTTGTCAGAAGGTCTCAAAAGGGGGTCACGTGACCCCGGGACACTGCAACGGTCATAAAATGAGCCAGCTGCCAAGCATCTGGATTTTGATCTCATGACCGCGGGGATGCTGCAGTGGTCATAAGTGTGGAAAAAAAATGGTCCTAACTCCCTTTTTTTTCAGTGCCGTTGTAACTCTGAACGGCCGCTAAATGAACTGTGTTGTAAGTCGAGGACTATCTGTATTTAAATCAACTCCACAGCATGCCCCCTCCTCTTATAAACTAAGTAAGCAGTCTAACACACACACTGTGTCGCTTTCTCTGTGTGTGAGAAGAACGGGAATTAGTGTAGCACTGCTCCCCTTCTAGAGGGGCCCGAACTTCTCAAAGCCCCCCACCAGCGTGGCAGACGTAGAAGACACCTTAGCTGTAGGAGGGCAGCCTTATCGTCAGCCCCCTGCAAGTAACAACCCCCTCCTCTTTTTTCCCAGCCGGCACGCCTCTGGTTCAGCAAGGGGGCCAGCCCCTGATCCTCACTCAGAACCCCACCTCCGGCCTAAGCACGGTGGTGACTCAGCCCGTTCTCCGGCCTGTCCAGGTCATGCAGAATGCAAACCACGTGACCAATTCTCCAGTGACCAGCCAGCCCATCTTCATCACGACTCAGGTGAGGGGGCGTTTGGCCACAGTCGATGGTTCCCTTTTTAGTCCGCCGCTTTCTCGACCATGGCAACTGGGTGGACTTCAACTCCCAGAATTCCCCAGCCAGCTTGTCGTTCATTTAAAAGGCTCGGAGAACAGGCCGAGCGTAACTTATTGCCAGCTAACATTGCACAGACTAGCCATCGATTGGGTGGGGGAGGGGACATGGTTTCCCAGCAGTCACCCACCCACCTGAATGCCTCTCAAGGCCAGAGGTGCTGGGAATAAACCGATTCCGCCTTTGGGGCAGGTTTCTACAGGTAACAGCTGGATGCCTGTTGCAGTTTGTAACTATTATCTATTCAACATAGTCCTTTGAATAGAATAACAGAGTTTCCTGTTTCCTGCAGCAAAAGCTTCAGTCACTGGTAAACTTTGACGGATAAACAGCTACGAATGTTTATTTTTTTAAAGAAACCTGAAAACCCAGCCTGATACTTTTTATTTATATTTCACTTTCAAAAAGGTACAAGGTAGCCATTTCTGTCCTGTTATGACCCGGAGACAGTACAAATTAGTAGGATGATTTTTTCTGGAGTTTAATTAGGCGGAGAGGTCTAAAGCAGGGGTCTCCAACCAGCGCACACTGGCTGAGGAATTCTGGGAGTTGAAGTCCACAAGTCATAAAGTTGCCAAGGTTGGAGACCCCTGGTCTAAAGTACATAGCCTGGGCAGTTTTCACCTTCTGTCCGTATCATTCAGGGGTGTCTTTGCGGCCAGAAGATGGGCTACGTACGGTCAGATGATGCAATGAGCCTTAAAACTCTGATCCCCTTTTAGACATGGGATCGCCTTTTGGCACGGAGCGGCTGCCTCTGGCGAGATCAGAACGTGGCTTGCTCTCGCCTGGGCTTGAGCTCCTAAAGCGGCTTCTTTTCCTTGTCCGAGAAAGGGTTTCCCCGTGCGGAACGTCCGGCCTGTGCAAAACACAATGAACCAGGTTGGGATCGTCCTGAATGTGCAGCAGGGCCAGACCGTACGGCCGATTACGCTCGTCCCAGGTAAGGCGGGGGAGGCGAGCCAGGAGGGCGGGGTGATGAGCAGAGCCCCGCAAAAACCATCCCCTTTTGGGCACAAAGTCTAGGTCGGGAGGGAGTGGCCATGCAAATGACCCACCCACTTTGGGGAGTGAGACAGGCAGCCTATAAAATTTGAAAAAATAAACAACAGCAGCCTCCCCTCAGTTCCAGCTTTGCTGGGTTTAAAACACAACGCTCTGCCTTTTGCAAGTTCTCCAGAATTTCGGCAGCCGCCCAGGCCTTTTCTCCCCTCTCTTCCCTTCCTTCAGCCCCAGGCACGCAGTTTGTGAAGCCCACCGTCGGCGTCCCTCAGGTTTTCTCCCAAATGGCCCAGGTGAGACCTGCTCCAACCATGCCTGTCCGACCGGCCTCTAACACGTTCACGACGGTCATTCCGGCCACCCTGACCATCCGGAACACGGTCCCACAGTCCCAAGCGCAACCGCAAAGTAAGTCCTCTTTTCGTTGTCATCTCCTCCTCCTCCTTCCTCCACCACCCCGTCCCTCGCCCTGGGAAAGTTCACTGTGCAGCAGCCAGGGCAGGCCACCCATAATCCACTTCCGTCCTTTGACTCCTCCTCCTCTTCCGAACGGAAACGATCGGCTTCTCTCCTCCTTTTCCCCTCAGTGAGCATTGCGAGTTTTGTCGCGGTGAAGAAACCCGGCGTGGCGGGGGAGAACAGCAACGAGGTGGCCAAGTTGGTGAATACCCTGAACACCGTCCCTTCGCTTGCTCAGAGCTCGAGCCCCCTGGTGGTGCCCAACAACAGCCAGGCCCATGGTTCCCAGAGGACGGGCCTCTCGGAGTCCTCCTCGCAGAAAGGTGTGTCTCCTAACTTCCTAAGGAATTGGGGGAGGGTCCCCGGGATGCTGTTCATTAGGAAAGGGGTGTGCCGGCTACCCCTTCCTTACTCCTCCCCAGGGGAAAGAAATCGCAGCAAAGAAGAAGGAATAACTTTTTTCTTGAGCCTGGAAAAGAGTTTCTGCCTTCCAGCTGTGTCTCTTTTCCCTCCCCTGATTCTCTTTTCTGTTGCCGCCAACAGTCAGCTCCTCGCCGATCCCCGCCTTTGACCTGCAAGACAGCGGGCGGAAATCCTGTCCTCGCTGCAATGCCCAGTTCAGAATCACTGAAGCTTTAAGAGGCCATATGTGTGTAAGTCATCGCTCCTGGCCCAGGAGGTCAGCCGTGAGACCGTAGCCGAGGGGAGAACCACAAGATACAGCTGTGTGTGCGCTCCAAGCTTACAATTTCTGGAGTACAAGCTATCCAGAAAGGCATCCGAAACTCAACTTGGGGGGGGGGGGGCAGCCGGAGAGAAATCCCGCTAGAGCACAGCGGATTCATGGGATTTTGCTTGCCCCCAGTGCTGGAAAAAGAGAGAGTCACCCAATTCACGGCCAAGTGAAACCTGTGACGCTGACCCTGCCTATATCTTCGATCACGGGTGGGCAGTCATGGCCCCTTTACGTCCCGTGGACTCCCAAAATTCCTGGACAGGCCATGTTGGCTCAGGAATCCTGGCAGTTGCAGTCCACGGGTCATAAAGGGGCCATGGTTGGTCCAACCCTGTCTTAGATGCTGCTCATGACAAGGGAAGGCCCATTATTCCATCCGCTCTCTTTGACCGTGTGCTATGGGGGACAGGCGTGCTGATATTTCTCAGGAGGAGGTTTGCAAGCAGAGGGGAAGCCCTCATTCGGATGACCGGCCTTTCCAGAGGGGCTTAGAGCAGGGGTCTCCAACCTTGGTCACTTTAAGACTTGTGGACTTCAACTCCCAGAGTTCCTCAGCCAGCTTTGGGCTAGAGCATATACAAGAATTCTTATTCTCTTCCTCTTTTTCCTCCCCGCAGTACTGCTGCCCCGAAATGGTGGAATTCCTGAAGAAAGGGAAACCCCTGGAGTCCGAACCAAATATCCAAGCCCCCAAGCCCCCTTCCCCGGATAAAACCGCCGCCGTGGCTTTGCCCCCTTCCTCCACCCCCATCCCCGCCCTGTCGCCGCCAGCCAAGGTCTCCGAGCCGAGCGACGGCACCAGCGAGGGGGTGCAGAGCAAGCTGATCATGTTGGTTGACGACTTCTACTACGGCAGGGACGGGGGCAAAGTGAGCCAGCTGCTTAACTTCCCCAAGGTGCCAACCTCCTTCCGATGCCCGCACTGTACAAAGAGGCTCAAGAATAACATACGGTAAGAATGACGGGGGTCCCGGGGGGGTGGGGTGGGGTGGGGGGAACAAGAGACAAAACTACCCCCTCTCTCGAACTTTTAAGAAGCACCATCTCCCCTAGAATTAAGATTGATTCTATTTTTAAAAGCTGGGGAGTTTATTCAGAACAGGGGTGTTAGAGTTAGTGAAAAGAAACAGCTCCAGTTTTCTGCTTTTAAGATATTTTTAATATTTAACCTTTTCAGCGTTTTAATTCTTCGTCCTTTTGCTTTCATGACCTAAGCTGCCCAGTGAGAGGGGCAGCGTATAAATTTAATGAAATAAATGGAAAACAAAGAAGCCACGTCTGCATACACGACCATAATGAAAATTCACAGGGTTTGAACCGTTAACAGAGGGAGGGATGCTATTTTATCTCTCTAAAAACATCCAAATCCAGTATTGCTTAGCTTTTCCTTTGGGGGTGGGGGGGGGGCTGTGTGCTTCCACGGACCAAACAAAGACTTAGAACGGGCGCCTGTGTTTTGGGGGGGCTCTTGAAACCCCACCTTGCTGTCGCAGCCAGAGGCTGCCCCTCGCCCATCGCCAGCCAGACAAGCTCAACCATCTCCTTGCCTGCAGGTTCATGAACCACATGAAGCACCACGTCGAACTGGACCAGCAGAACGGAGAGGTGGACGTCCACACCATCTGTCAGCACTGCTACCGACAGTTCACCACGCCGTTCCAGCTCCAGTGTCACTTGGAGAACGTCCACAGTCCGTACGAATCCACCAGTAAGTTGGCGCACCCCCCCTCCCAAAAGGGGCCTTAGCAGATGGAAGAGGGAAGCAGGGGATCCCCTTTTAAAGAAAAGAGAGAGATTTCGCCTCTTGAAGCTTTTCCTGTATGATCCCAAAGGGGGCTGCCTTTCACTTGGCATGATTTAGACCAGGGGTCCCCAAACTTGGCAACTTTAAGACTTGTGGACTTCAACTCCCAGAATTCTCCAGCCAGCTATGCTATGCTATGGGAGAGCTATGCTGGCTGGAGAATTCTGGGAGTTGAAGTCCACAAGTCTTAAAGTTGCCAAGTTTGAAGACCTCTGATTTAGAGAGAAAAGCTAAGCGGGAGAGATTAAAATGCCAGGTTCCACCGAGGCGGGTTTCCCGCCATGGAGAGCTTCGCCAGCCTCGATTTGGCCATGTCTGAATGGACGCAGTTTTGACCCGCTCCCTCTTGTTACAGCCAAGTGCAAGATCTGCGAATGGGCTTTTGAGAGCGAGCCCATGTTCTTGCAGCACATGAAGGACACCCACAAGCCCGGGGAGATGCCCTATGTCTGCCAGGTACTGCCAACGCTTCGGGGGGGGAGGTGGGTGGGCTCCAGCTTTGGCACTTCTGCTGAATTCTGCAGAAATCTTAACCAGAACAAGCTAAAGGAAAACAAGGTTCAAAAGCTTGGGAGGAGGATCCCAAAAACCTCCTTGCCTGACCGGCCCTAGAAAGACAGGTGGCTCCCCTCTGGGAAAGGCACCTTCTGACCCCTTTTAACAAGAATGTTTCTCCCCCCCCCCCCTAGGTTTGCCAGTACCGTTCGTCGCTCTACTCCGAAGTGGACACCCATTTCCGGATGGTGCATGAGGACACGCGTCACCTCCTCTGTCCATATTGCCTCAAGGTCTTCAAAAACGGCACGGCGTTCCAGCAGCATTTCATGAGGCACCAGGTGAGCCCCCCCACCCCCTCCTGGACCTCCTTTCTTGGGTGGGGGGTGGGAAGAGAAGGGCCCATCCTTCTTCAGAAAAATCAGCACTGGGTCTCCCCCTCCTCCCTCGCAGAAAAAGAGCGTCTACCACTGCAACAAATGCCGCCTGCAGTTCCTCTTTGCCAAGGACAAGATCGAACATAAGCTACAGCACCACAAAACGTTCCGTAAACCCAAGCAGCTGGAAGGGCTGAAGCCGGGCACCAAGGTACAGAGCAGCCCAGGGGGTGGGCTGGTGGAGAAGCCTGCAAGCTTGTTTGCACGGGGGGGGGGGGGGGGGGGGTGGCCCGGTTCAGCAGTCTTGAGGAAGAGAGTGGCCGTGTCTGGGGTTCTGCCCTTCCAGACTGGGGCACAGTAAGAGGGGGGAGAGGATTGCATGCAGAAAACTAGCAAGGCGGGGCAAACACGAGGCTGCCCTCGCCCCCATTTCCCTACCTACCTTTCTTTTCTTGCTGGGAGCAAGACCAGAGTTCTGATCTGGGGCACGTGTGGGGTTATTTTTACTCATGAATGAAGGCAAATATTCATGTCCTGGGATAACGTTGCAGGATCCAATCTGGGTCGGTCACCGGGGGGAGGGGGGAACCAGGGGTTTAGCCTTCCAAACTTTCAGATTCGTACTGAAGCCCATCCTCGGGGAACGTCTCTCTCTCTCTCTCTCTCTCCCTCTCTGTCTCTCTCTCTCTCCCCCTCTCTCTGTCTCTCTCTCTCCAGCATGTGATTCATTCTTACTGTCTCCCTTTGGGCCGCAGGTGACCATCAGGGCCTCCCGAGGTCAGCCGCGGATGTTGCCCCTCTGCGCGAACGACATGCCCCCGGGCCTCCTCCAGGACGCGGCCTTGCTCTCAGCGTCTCCGGATCCCCAGCCGAACTTCCCGTACCCGCCCTTCCAGAGGAGCATCCAGAAGAAGGCTGTCCGGAAAATGTCAGAGCTTCTTACCAAGTTTCAAAGTCCCCTTAAGAGAGTTGCTGGCCACTGGTTGCTACTCCCTCTGGGCTGATAAGAAAGCTTCCCCAGGGGGTGGCGTGGAGGCTCGGCCAGAGAATGGGGCAGGTTGAGCACAGGCCGTCCTCGACTTACAACACTTCATTTAGGGACCGTTTAAGTTACAACAGTACTGAAAAAAGGGGCTTTTCCACACCTGTGACCGTTGCAGCATGACCATGGTCAAGTGATGTATATTCGGATGCTTCACAACCGACTCAGGACGGTCGCAGCGTCCCGGGATCACGTGATCCCCTGTTGTGACCTCGTGACAAGCAAAGTCAATGGGGGAACGCCAGATTCGCTTAACAGCCATCTTACTAACTTAACAACTGCAGTGGTTCACTTAACGAATGTGACAAGAAAAGTCGTAAAATGGGGCAAAACTCACTTGACCAGTGTCTCGCTCAGCAACATAAATTTTGGCCTCAATTGTGGTCGTAAGTCGAGGAGGACTACCTGTACATGCTCTGCACCTTTGGGCGGAGCTGAGAGGAAGCTCCCTGAATACCGGCTGCCATGCCGTTCCCTTGTTGGAGGTCCTCCGTGTCACTTGGCCGTGTTTTCAGTTTAATGTTTTGCTCTGGAAACACACGGAAGACTTTTCCCCTCTGCGTCAGGTAATATTTCATCCCCGACTTGACTGACACTTTGTTGGGACACACACACACACACACACACACACACACACACACACTAATTTGGCTCTCCCTTCCTCTCGGCAGGAGCGTCCTCGGCCGGCAGACCTGCCTAGAATGCAGCTTCGAAATCCCGGACTTCCCCAACCACTTCCCCACCTACGTCCACTGCTCGCTCTGCCGTTACAGCACCTGCTGCTCCCGCGCCTACGCCAACCACATGATCAAGTGAGTGCCACCGGGCGAGGCTGCCCGTCTGCAGAGGCAGACGGGCTCTGGGGCTGGAATGCAGCAGAGAGTCGTCATTTGGAAGGGAGCTGAAGGAGCTTGGGTGATAGCTGGGTGGGTGGGGGAGATTCTTAGCACCTGGAGCTGGTCCCCTGGCCCGGGGGTCCCAGACCCACAGGTCCCGGCCCACTACCAGGCTGCAGCCTGTTCAAAACCAGGCTGTGGGAGAGATGGGCAACCGTGTGTGTGCGTGAAGTTCCATTCACGTGAGTGGAGGGCGCATGCGCCCATCCCTCGTACAAATGCAGCAGTGTGCGCATGCGTGCACCTGCCACTCACACACATCCCTGTGCCAGACCGGGCTGCCAAGCTGGAGAGGTTGGGGACCTCTCTCCTTGCCTATCAAATTCCGTTTTTTTCCTGCCCCGCTAGTATCCCAAAGAGTTACTAAGAAGGCTCTTTGCTCTTGGGAGCCCCATCGAAGTGGCTTCTTCTCCCTTTGGGGCACAAAGTTTTTCTTGCTGTAAGGGGAGAATTGGGGGGCTTCTCTTGATGTAACTCGGTGGTTGAAGCGTTGTGGTTGTGTAACGACTGCTGCATGCCTCTCTTTCCTTGCTCTGTCTCCCAGCAACCACGTTCCTCGCAAAAGTCCAAAATACTTGGCCTTGTTCAAAAACTACACTGCTTGGTAAGGCTGCATCCCTCCGACCGTGGGGGTCCCCCGTCCTTTTGCTAGCCAGGTCTTCTCCCCTGGATCCCGTAGGCCTGGGGAGGGGAACGGGGCAGCCGCGAGGATCCCAACTGCATTTCCCAGGGTGGCAACCTTTTCCCGGTGTTTGTGGGGGGGGGGGGGAAGGTGAGGAATTCTAGGCCGCAAATCTGACGCCAGCCCCATGCATCTTTTGGGTTCTCTTGCCAGTGGGGTTCGGTTGGCCTGCTCCGCTTGCCTCTTTGCCACGTCGGAGGGCGACGCCATGGCCAAACACCTGGTCTTCAACCCGTCTCACGAATTCAGCAACGTCATTCTACGAGGTAAGAAAGGGCCCGATCCTCTTTCTTCTACTCTGGGGGCTTTTCTGGCTTCAGCCGGGAGAGAGGGAGCCCGATGATACAGGTAGTCCTTAACTTACGACCGTTCAAAGTTACAACGGGGCTGAAAAAACAACGGCGGCCTTTCAAGCAGCAGAATCAACTGGGAAACCAGATTCGCTGAATTGACCATGTGATTCGCTTAAGAACCAAGGCAAAAAAAAAGAAAAAAAAGAAAATTGGGCATGACTCACTTAACGATCGTATCAATTAGCGACAAATGTTCGGGTTCCCCTTGCGGCCGTAAGTTGAGGACTACCTATAATGAGACTCACGGAACCAAGCTGGAATGGGGAAGCTGCTCCCCCTCCCATTGACACCCCGTTGTCCAGCTTCTCCAACCGAAGAGAGGGCAGTCGGGCTGGAGAGAACTTTGGCTCAACCCTAAAGTTTTTTGGGGGGGGAGGGAGCTTTTGCTGCCCCCCCCCCAGCCTGTTTATGAGGGCGAATGCGATTCTTGCCGTAAGCTGAATCTCTCCTTTCTGCTTCCCACAGGTCCTGCTTGGAGCTCCCATACAAGGTAAACCGTCGTCCCTTTTCTGTTCGGGTAGATTTTGTCCTCTCCTTCCTCTGGCCGATGCTTCACCTTCTCCCTCTCTTTCCTTCAGGCCTGCCCAGCCGTTCGAAGGAGGCATGAAACCCTCTGTCTCCACTGCCTCGCCCAGCAAAGCCGCCACTGTGAACACGCCGCCTCCTCTGTCCGAGGAGGAGGAGGAGGAGAAGGCCCAGGAAGTGCCGCCGGTGGTGCCCGAGGCGACGCCCGAGGCCAGCCGCTCTCCCGCCGTGGTCCAGGAGAACGAGGGCTCCACAGTCTCGAACGTTGACAGCCGCGAAGAGGAACCCGAGCCCAAGGAGGCTCCCGAGCCCATCAGCAGGAAGGAGCAGCTCTCCGTGAAGAAGCTCCGCGTCGTCCTCTTTGCCTTGTGCTGCAACACCGAGCAGGCGGCGGAACACTTTAAGAACCCACCCCGGCGGATCCGTCGCTGGCTGAGGCGCTTCCAGGCTTTCCAGGAGGAGAATGTAGCTTCTCTGTCGGAGGGCAAGTACCTGAGCTTGGAAGCGGAGGAGAAGCTGGCCGAGTGGGTCCTCACGCAACGCGAGCAGCAGCTGCCGGTCAACGAGGAGACCCTCTTCCAGAAGGCTACCAAGATCGGCCGGTCTCTGGAGGGGGGCTTCAAGATCTCCTACGAGTGGGCCGTCCGGTTCATGCTGCGGCATCATCTCAGCACGCACAGCCGCCGGGCAGTGGCTCACTCGCTCCCCAAGGACGTGGCGGAGAACGCCAGCTGCTTCATCGAGTTCGTGCAGGGCCAGATCCACACCCAGGACCTGCCCCTCTCCATGATCGCGGCCATCGACGAGATCTCCCTCTTCCTGGACGCGGAGGTCCTCTGCAGCGATGACCGGAAGGAGAACGCCTTGCAGACGGTGGGCACCGGGGAGCCCTGGTGCGACGTGGTCTTGGCCATCTTGGCCGACGGGAGCGTCCTGCCCACCGTGGTCTTCTACCGAGGCCGCCTGGAGCAGCCCGCCAATGTGCCGGAGACGATCCTGCTGGAGTCGAAGGAGAACGGCTACAGCGACGACGAGATCATGGACGTCTGGTCGTCCAAAGTCTGGCAGAAACACATCGAGCACCAAAATGGCAAAAGCATGCTAGTCCTGGACTGCCATCGGACGCACCTTTCTGAAAAGGTCCTCTCCATGCTGAGCTCGTCCAGCACCTTGCCGGCGGTGGTGCCGTCCGGCTGCAGCTCCAAAATCCAACCTTTGGACGTTTGCATCAAAAGAACGGTGAAAAACTTTGTGCACAAAAAGTGGAAAGAGCAGGCCAAGGAGATGGCGGACTCCTCCTGCGACTCGGACATCCTCCTTCAGCTTGTCCTGTGTTGGCTGGCCGAGGCCCTGGAGGTCATCAGCGACTGCCCTGAACTGGTGCAGCAGTCGTTCCTGGTGGCCAGCGTCCTGCCCGGCCCGGACGGCACAGCCAACACGCCCAGCCGCAACGCGGACATGCAGGAAGAGCTGATCGCTTCGCTGGAGGAGCAGCTGAAACTCCGCAACGAACTGCAGGACGAGGAGGGCGACCTGAACAACGAGGGGGGGAATCCGTCGGAGGAATCCGCTAACCCCGAGATCCTGCACCAGCTCTTCGAGGGGGAGAGCGAGACCGAATCCTTCTACGGCTTCGAGGACGCAGATCTGGAGCTGATGGAAGTGTGAACGCCGAAGGAGAGGGGGGTGGGGAATTAGATTAATTCCTTCTTTTTTTTAAATAAATTCATTGTTGGAAGAGACCATTTCCCCCCCCCCCCACTTCCCTGTGGATTTGTGCCTACAGGAGACGCGTAGGCGAAACACACACAAACTTAACGATAGCCATGTATGCTGTTCGATTCCTTCAAAAAGAAAAACAAACACTTGTTTCCCCTCCCCCCCCCCCTCAAATCACTGTTGTGGCATTTCCTGAAGATATATATTGTGGGTGGATTTATTATTATTTGGTTTTCGTTTTGCATTTCCTTTACCTCACTGTATTATAGTTTCTGGGTTTTTATTTTGTTTTTGTTTTTTAATAGTGCAAAACAAGTTGTTAATTATACCACATTATCAATGTGACTTTTTTTTTTTTTTTTTTTTTTTTTTTTTTTAAAGTTTTTTTTTTTTTTTTTTCTTTTTTTTTTTTTTTTTTTTTTTTTTTTTTTTTTTTTTTTTTTTTTTTTTTGGAAGGCAAGGAAAAGAGATACGTAGCCGATGGAAGATTTCTCAATCTCACTCTTTCTGTTGGCCGTAGCCACTTATTTTTTATTTTTTTCCCTATAACACTTGGACCCGGAAATGTAGAATTTCTGGGGTAATTTTTTTTTAAGCTACTTAATTTACTTTGAACCTTCGAAAAACGTTCTAGAACTACCCACAAAAATAATTGGAAGATTGCTTTCTGGAAAGGAGACGAGAACAGCAATTAAATGCAGGCATTATTGTTTAGGAAGAGGCAAAACCTTCCTTCATGTTTTTGTACGAAACTTGGACGTGGACGTTAAAAGTAAAGCAAAAATTCACTTGTAGAAAAAAAAATACACACACCCAGATTTCATAGCAGTCGATGCAAAACCTTTTCAAAGCTCCCGGTGCCGAAACGTTTATCTGAGTTGCTACCAAGAGAGCACAGTGGGGGACAGTTCATACCCCACTGCGACCCCCTTTCTCCGGCGGCCGATGGCAAACGGATTCTGTGAACGGATCCCCCAACATCGCCTTTTAAAAACTCTGCAAGCTACTGACGCCTTTCGCCGAGACACTACGTTCCCTGACCCAAGTGCTGCAACTGAACCCCAACTCTGACGTGCACAAAAACAAGGGAAATGTCCTGTTTTGTTTTACACTGCCAGCATAAAAAAAAAAAAAACCAGAGACATTTAAAAAGAGAGATGTTTTTTTCTACTGTTTGCATGTTTGAGAGTTTTTTAAATTGTAACGTATTATGGTCTAAATGACGAGAAAACATTTTTGACACATAGAAAAAACAACCCACCACCCTCCCTCTCATCCTGTACATCTTTTCTGTTTTTCCTTTGAGGTTTGGGGGGGGGGGAATTAAAATCTTCCCTCATCTATACCCCTTGCCTTCCCCAACTCCCCGAGGCCAAACTCAAGGGAAGCAGGAAATAGGGTGGTTTGACCTGTAAATGGTTCATCTTTAAAATGTACATATGTGGAACATTTAATAAAACCAGGGAAATGGATTTATAAACACGTGTTTTCATTCCAGAGAAAATCTTAAGTTTGGCAGCCAGAGAGGGGGAAAACTGGGTTTGAAATACAGCTGGGGTCACAAATTGGACTTAGTTCGGTTTTGAGAATTCATCCTGGTTTCATTTATTGAACAAAGGTTGGTTTAAGACCAATGATCCCAGTCTCTTAAAAACACCTGTTGGCCCTCACGACCCTCGTGCCCATCCCTCAAAGTCCCGCAAGGTAATGCTAGTTTTTTGTTGCCTCTCGTGGTTGTTAACTAAGTTTAGTTCCCTCTGATTGTGAATTCATCCATCTGCAGGTATGGTAGACATATTTCTCAAGAGCACCTGAAGCAGCAGCAGCAGCAGCAACAACCAGGAGCTGCAACTCCCCTCCAGCTCTGGAGCTGTGAAATCCAGGCAGATGGTAAGCAGGAAAGCCCCCCCCCCCCATCCACCTGCTTGATAAGTACTTTGGGTATTATAACCCCCTCCTCTTCATTTCCTCTTCAGATGAGGAAGAGACTCCCATTCTATAAGATTTGAAAATACTGCCCTCTAGTGGTTCAGCAAGGTCACTGGATAGACTCTTCAAAGTTGTCGCCCCCCTCTGGTGGCTTAGCATGGTCACTGCAGCTCCTACAGATTTTGCTTTTTGATAAAACAAGCACGGTTGCTAGCTAGTTTTGCAGGGGAGGGCATGTCTGAATAGCCCCCAGACCCTTCCATGCAGAAACGGAGATCTCAAACTACCTACACTAGAATCCACAGCGTACCTGGTGTTGCTGGGTAGAAAAATCTTTCTATAGATAACACCTCCAAAAAGTAGAAAATGCCTCCCCCCCCCCAATGTTCTGGCCGGACCAACCAAAATTGTTTTAACCTCTAGGCTGGTTTGGAACTCAAGCTGTGCTGGCTGGGGATTATGGGAGTGGAAGCCCAGCTGTTTTGGAAGGTTGAAGGATAAGATTATACAAATGAGGAACCCCTAAAAGTCTTTTTTTAAAACCCTCTTGAAACTGAAAATTTCTCACACAGAAGAGATATTGTACACAGTCAAGCATCTTTATTAAAGAATGGCTCCCCCAGGAGCCTCAAACAGTATAACAAAGGATTTGGGGTTCTGTCTTCAAATAGAAAAATTCCGTTTTCTGTTTCATTCGAAACCACTGCAAGGGAAAGAAAAAAAAAATAAGACCAGCCAAATTAACAGGCAAACATCACAGCAGCCTTGAAAACAAATCGTTCCTAAAATCCAGGGTAGGGAGGAAGGGAAAGCGCCCACCAGAGTTGTGAGAACAAGACCAGGAAGGCCTCTGGATGGCCAAGACCTTCTGGCCACCTTACCTGACGAGGTGAGCGATCTCCCAGTTGGTCTCCAAGGACAGGGGTCCTTCCACCTCCACGCCTTTCTCGGTGACGGTGGTGATCTCGTACTGAGGAGGGAGGACAGAGGGTTAAGGTCCTCCTTGGCCTCTTTTTCAGATGCCAACTGGGCTGGGGGGGGAGGGGGATACCCGTATGCCCCTCTTACCCGGTTGAACGAGCGGGCATCCCGGTAGTAGAGGATCTTCATACACCGTTCAATCAGAGCTCTGGCCGCCTGCTGGGAGAGGTTGGGGGTCTTCTCCAGCGTCTCCCTCATTAATGGCTGCGACGGGGCGAAAGAAGAAACCATGTTCAATTGCACAGCCACACCCCGCCAGATTAAAACTGGGCCCCGTGACTCGAACCCGTCTCTGGCTTGCTGCAAATAGCCACAACTTGGCACACAACGCTTGAAAAACGAGGCCGGCTGAAATGGGCAAGACGGGGCACTAATCCTGAGATAAACCATGATGGCTTAGCACGAACTGGGGAACCCAATTCGTAACCCAGGATCCCAACCTCATTGGATCCCCCCCCCCAAAAAAATGCCAGTGAATTCACTTTCTGCCCACCTGTGCCACGTAAGACCCGTATCCGGTCGCCAACGAAGAAGCTTCGTACGCCACTCCCAGCATGTCGACGTAGCCTAAGAAGCTGAGAGGGGAGAGACTGAGACGGCTGCCGCGGCCGAAGCCCCTCCGCCATCAACATCCCCCATCGTTGGGGAGGATGAGACAAAAACTGAATTATAGGCCGTTCGCTTATGAATTAAATTTATATGTCGGGCGACAGTTGGCGAACGCAACACGAAGAAAAGGACACAATTTTTTTGTTACTGGTAGTAGCTCTCAACTTACGACCGCAACTGAGCCCCAAATTTGTTGCTAAACAAAACATTTGTTAAGTGAGTTTCGCCCCCATTTTCTTGCCCATTAAGTGAATCACTGCAGCTGTTCAATCCGTCGCATGGTTGTTAAGTGAATCTGGCTTCCCCGTGGACTTTTATCAAAAGGTCGCAAAAGGGGATCACGTGACCCCGGGGACTTTGCAACCGTCATAAACATGAGTCAGTTGCCAAGCGCCCGAATTTTGATCCCGTCACCACGGGGGGATGCTGCCACGGTGTGAAAAACGGTTGTAAGTCACTTTTTCCTGTGCCGTTGTAACTTCGAATGGCCGCTAAATAAAATTGGGACTTTGGTGCAAATGGGACTTTTGTGAACCAGCTGGGAGGGAGAACCATCCTCAAACTTTTCCCTCCGCCGGTTCCCGGCCTTACCCTTCCCCGTGGGAATAGCCGCCGATGACCACTGTGTTCCAGAGGGGATTCATCTTCGACCGGTGGTTGTACATGACCCGGGTCAGCCAGGAGTGAATGGCCTTTGGGCTGTAACTGTGCCCGTCGCCCAGAAGGTCCTCGTCAATCCTGTGAGACAACAGAGGCCCAGCTGAGACGCTGCGCTCTTAAAGCCACCAATTGACCCTCCAGCCCCTCTCGCCGTCCAGGCCCCTTGTGAAGGCCGGGGGTCCGAGGGAAGCCCCATGGAAAGGGTCAACGGGTCTCCCAACTTTTCAGCTCCAAGGAGGGCTCAAGGCCATCAAGCCAGCTTACAGACCCAAATATTTTTATTTACAGGATTGATATAGGACGTGTGCATTGTGATGTTGATTTGGGGGGGTCCCACCTAGAAGTTCTCCAGAAGTTTAAACCTTCACGCTGATTTAAATTGGAAAGGCTCATCGGGAACCCCTTAACAAGCAAATCAAAGCTGGATTGCGTTGCTTCTTTTAGGTTGGGGGTCTCCAAAGTTGGCCACTTTAAGACTTGTGGACCTCAACTCCCAGAATTCCCCAACCAGCTGGCTGGGGAATTCTGGGAGTTGGAAGTCCACAAGTCTTAAAGTGGCCAAAGTTGGAGACCTCCAAGGCTGGCTGGGGAATTCACGGAGTTGAAGTCCACAAGTCTTAAAGTGGCCAAATGTTGGGAGACGGTGTTTTCGTTCCTCCTTTCATTCTTTTCAAGGCCAATTCAGGGGGTGAAGGAGCCAGCCGGGACCCCCGAACGCCCGCTGTGGGTCGCCCGGCCACTTACACCATCTGCTCCAGGACTTGCTTGAGGTACTGGAAGTCGGCGTAGTCTCCCGAGGCGCCCAGGACGGTGCTGTCGTTGACCTTCATGATCCGGGAGAGGTTGCGGAATCGGGCCAGGGAGCCGTAGGAGCCCAGCGTGTCGGCGGCAATCATCACCCCTCCCTCGAACTTCAGGCCCAGGACGGAGGTGCCCGTCACCATGGGGCTCCTGGATGGGGGGGTGGGAAGGGGTAGATTGGCAGGTAGGTGGATGGATGGATGGGTAGGTAGAGAGGGAAAGGTAGATGATAGGTAGAAAGAAGGATAGATGATAGAGATAGATGGAGGGAGGGAAATGCAGTTTTAATCACATTGAAAATTCATAGGGGGCAGGAGAGAAGGGAGGGAGGGAAGAAAAGAAAGAAAATTCAGTTTTAATCACATTGAAAATTTCTACAAGGGGCTCTGGAGATCTGGATGACCCTTTCCTGTATGCAGGGAGGAGCCTCCCCCCCAATTGGTGATCCAGAAGACGCGGGATCCCCCCCCCCATCTCTCAACCCCACCAAACCCTCCAGTCCCATTCACGGGGCTGCTCCTTTGCAATGATGCCTGCGGTCGAGCTTCCCTAGCTAGGGGCAGTCTACCTAGGATGTGGATGTGTGTGTGGGGGGGCTCTTTAATTAAAAGCTGGGGGGGGGCATACAGATCAAACAAGGGAAAATCCTCCTTCCAGCCACCCCCCAAAACCTGAGCCACCAGATGAGTGTTGGACTACAATTCCCATCCCATCTATGGAGGAAACTAGTCCAGCACAGAGGCAGACCCTCATTTGCACCCCTCCCCGCGAGGGGGGGGTTCCCTTTCCCCTCTCCTCCCATCATGACGTCACACACCGGGGGTCTCCCCCGTGGGAAGGGGCTTCCCCCTCTCTTCTCCCCCGCCCCAGCCTTACAGAGTCCTCTTGGAGTCCTCGGTTTGGGCCCGGGAGTCCTGGGTCGGGCTGCCCAGTGGGAAGAGCCTCCCCGGGGCGGGACCCCCGGCCCAGAGCAGCGAAGGCAGCGGCAGCATCGCGGGCGCCTCCATCTTTTCTTTCCCCGAACGGCCGCAGCTTAGTCACGGAGCAGGAAGTGGCGGCGCCACGGAGCATGCGCAGCAGCAAGCGAAGCGGCGCGGGACGCCTCTCAATTGTCCGCGGCGGCGCTCCGTAGGCCGGGAAATGAGGCGCCGCCAGTGCCGCCATGTTGGATGTGGCGGATACGAGGCAAAGCGCCTCCTATTTTACTTGGGGTGGGGAGGAATTTTCCGGGGGGGGGAGGACAGAAACGGGGAAGCCGAGTCAGTCCCCGAGAATCCCCGTTATGAATTTTTTTCGGGGGCCGAGAAGGAGAAAGCCATCCGGGAGGAGGGCGCCATCTTGAGCGTGGCGCCGCCGACGCTGGAAGAAGCACTTCCGGGTCAGGGGGCGCGGGGGGGGCGGAACTTCACGCAGCGAGGGAGCTGCCCATTTCCAGGAAGGCGGATGGTTTTTGCAAATTGCTTTTTGCAAATCTCCGCGCCCGAGAATGAAACGTGTGCAACAATGAAGTGTGTTGGTGGATCCCTTGCATTTGCATGCAATCATGGCGTTGCAAGTGAGCAACAGCAACAATGGGGGGCAAGGAGCACGTGTGGACGCCCCCCATTCGCTTTATGCGCTGCAGACCACATGGGATAGCACAGCAATAAAGTCCGTCTCTCTTATCTGCTTGCAGCAGAGACCAGCTGGGAAAGCCAGATTTCAGCCCAGGCTCAGCCGTTGCGGGCGGGGGGGGGGGGGCCCTCAGGCCG
>QLTV01000994.1:1198447-1209003 GCA_003457575.1 Thermophis baileyi
CTGCCCCCTCCTTGCATGCCCTCCCTCCCTCCCTCCAGGACTACACCGCCCATCGCCCCCGGCTTCCAATTCAGCCCCGTCCTCTCCCGCTGAGCCGGACTGCAGCTCCCATGGTCCGCGGCCGGCAGCCAGGCAGAGAAGCCCCCCCATGCCCCATCCATCTCTCCATCCACCCATCCGCGGACCTCCGAGGAGGGGAGACCCACGCCCTTTCCTTCCCCCCCCTCCATCCCCTCGGGCTGGGGTCGCTTGGCCGGAGCGGACGCCCCCTCCCCTCCAGCCGCCGCGCCCCCTTCCTCCCGCGGGCGCCGCGTTGCCTTTGCGAAGGACGAGGGAGGCTGGGGGTGGAGGAGCCGCCGCTGAAACTCGAGGGACCCCCCTGCGCCCGTTTTGCCCAGCTGGCATGCTGGCCCCTCCACCGCGCCCCCCCCCTCGCCCCGCTTCCCTCCCCTTGGGTCTGCAAACGGGGCAAAGAAGCAAGCTTTCCGTCCCATCCCCCCCCCTTTGACTGGGTGGGTAAGGGGTCTGAGCCAGCCCCAGGGAGGGTCCCGGAAAGGCAGGTGGGGACTTTCGGATCTGTGACCTGCCCTTTCCCCCTCTGCCCAGGAAACGGCCCCACCTTTGCTCAGGGGAGTGAACTCATCTGAATTGAGTGGGATGGGCTTTGGAGTAGTACTCAGCAGGGAGGGAGGAAAGGAGGGAGGAAAGTAGGTTGTAGGGGGAAGGAAGGAAGGAGAAAGGCGGAAAGAAGAGAAAAGGGAGGGAGGGAACGAAAGGAGAAAGGAAGGAGGAAGAGAAAAAGGAGGGAAGGAGGATGGAAAGAGGAAAAAGAAGGAAAAAGGGAGGGCGGGAAGGAAGGAAGCATCCCCCTAGCCTTGGCAGGGTCTTAAAACATTCCCCCAACCCTTGCAGATAGCTTGGACTACAACCCCCACCATCCCCAGCCAGCCTTCTTCTGAAGTTCCGTCTGCAGGGACGGGCTCTTTTTTCCCTCTCTCTTAAGCCCACCCTTCTGTACCCCAACACACCCAGAGGGGCCTAAATCCTTTAATCCCTGACGGGATGCTCTGCTGTTTTTAACCCGCTTGTCAGAATCTGCAGCCTTTTAAATACCTTTCTGGGCTTCCCTCCCTCCCTTCCTCCCCCCACCCCCCAACCTTTCTATTCGGCTTCTGGTTTCCTTTTACACCTACAAGGTCAGCCTGGATTGAAACTGGAGTAAAGGGAAAAAACCGCCAGGCCCAAGAGCAATTTCCCTCTGCTTTTGTGTCTGTGTGTCTGTGTGGTTGTTGTCTCCCGCTGTGACGGGGGGCTTAATTGACCCTACCTGCAAACAGATCTGATTGTTGTCAAATCCTGTTTGCAGACAAGAGAGAGAGACACACACAAGAACTTAATCATTTCCTGAAGTGGCTGATAAAAAAAAAAAAAATTGGTTTGTCAAAGGTCGGCGACCACCAAAATCCAGGCAGGGCATATAGGATGTCCGATTACAGAAAGTCCTTGATTTACGGCCGTAATTCTGTTGCTAAGCAAGGCAGTTGTTGAGCGAGTCCTTCTCGATTTTACAACCTTGGACTTATTGGAAAGGTTGCCAATGGAGACCCCGGGACGCTGCAACTATGAGAAATACATGCGGGTTGCTAAACACCCAAATCGCAATCACCGTAACCGTGAGGAGGCTGTGATGGCCGCAAGTGTGAGGAATGGGCCATAAGTCCCTTTTTTCAGCACTGCTGTAACTTTGAACAGTCGCTAACCGAATGGGCGTAAGAGCAGGACTGGCTGTATTGATTTTGCTCCGCCCTGGAGGGTTGGGGGTCTTTGGGGGGGGTATTCCCCAGGGCCCAGCTTTTGAACCAGATGCTTAATTTTCCCCTGGAAATGAAACGTTCATCGTTCTCTCCCAATCCTGCATTTCTGAGCCACCGGCCTTATGGACAGGGAAGTGATCTGCACTCTGCGCTTGCTCAGGAGTCCTCTTGTTTGCTTTGCCTCCTTGGACTTCCTGCGGCCTCTTTAAAAAGTGTCGCCTGCGGAACCTGCTCTACCTGGGCTCGTTTGGCGCAGGAGACCTGTCGCCTGCGCCAGCGACCGTCCGCCTGCACCCTTGGCACGACCGGTTGTCAGAGGATGAATAATGGCCCAGCGAGGGCTGCGGCCACCCGGCTGGCCCTGCCAGTTAAGGGCAGGGATGCTGTGGTTCCTTCTGGGTGATACCTGCGTCAAGGTGATGGCGTTGAAGGCTCTCATTTCCGCCCTCGGCTTAAAACAAGCCGGCTTCCTTTCTCTTAATGTCGATTTGTTCCTGAACCAAGCTCTCCCAAAAACTCTTGTCAAAGTTTTAAAACGTTTTTACATCTCTGCTTCAGGAAAAGGGACGAGTGGCTGCAATTCTCCCTGGGCAGATTTTCTTTTAAGGATTTATTATTTTTTTTCTCCTTCGGATAATCCAAAAAACGATTTGCTGTCCCTTTGCTTCGGCCGATCTCGGCTTCCCTTCGGCCCCTTGAAGTTGGTGCCGCTCCCTGCCTGGTGCTAATTAAGTTTCTCTCCCCCACCCCCCCTCCCAGACCCCCAACCTATCTAGGTGGGATTTCTAGAGATTAAATCTGGACGGGGAATGCGATTTTTCCAGAGGTTGGGTGACCTCTGATCCCAAACCAGCAAAGCCGGGCTGGGGGGTGAGAGACGCCAGAACTGGAATGCGAGATAACCTGGAAAAGACGCAGCCTTCCCACGTTTTCTGGAAACATTTGGGCTGGTGTGTGTGTGTGTGTGTGTGTGTGTGTGTGTGTGTGAGAGAGAGAGAGAGAGAGAGAGAGAGACATTCCTGGTGCTTTGGGCTATGGGTCCGGAGAGGTCATCTAGTTCAACCCTAGTTCTGGGTTAAAGTAAATGTATTATTGTTTTATTGATTATTGTTTTGTTATTGTTTTGTTATTATGACTAAAGCGTTTTAAAAACAGACTGCCCTTATTCTTAGCGGGTGGAAACATATATCTGGGATAATTCCCACTGAATCCAGCCAGGACAGGATTAGAGTACGGGGGGGGGGTTTTGATCATGGTACCTGTTGTTATAAAAACAAAAAAATCAAGAATTAATTCTGTTTTGCTAGGATAATCGTGGCGAGATGAACCAACATTCCTCCTAAACCAACTCTGTTTGCTTGCGTGGCTCTCTCTCTTGTGAATATAGACTGATTTCTATTGATTCTTTTCCCCCTTTCCTTATCCCCCTCTGGACCTGTTTGGCTGGTTTTTTTTCCTTCTAAGAAAGTTTTGAGTTTCTGTTGGAAAACACGGTTTAAAACCTATCCAGCAGCCCAGCGCTGAAAAGTTCCTGCCAGCTTTTGATTCCTGGTTTTCACGTTGGAACAGCGTGTGACCGCAATAAAGCACTGAAAAATGTTTTAATTAGAGTACAGTCAGTTCGTGCTGTTGTGGCCTCACAATAACCCCACGTACACACACAAGAGAAATGTTGAAGAAAGCAGCAGCAGGTTTTACCTCTGTAGAATGACGGGCAGGTGGATTTTTGGGGAAGGAAACGGCAGAAAAACACCAATAATAGTTCAAACGGTTCAAGCAACTTCTCCTCCTCAAACTTCAAAATCCTCCAGATAATCCTGATATTTTTGGGAGGGCCGGGCAGGTTCTTAAGACAAACCTGTCTCCAGATGTCCCGGTGTGTTGTGAAACGCCGAAGCGAAGTTCCTAACAACTTAGTTGATTAAGCCGAAGTGACTGGATTACAGTCTGGTTACCACCCAACCCCTGTTTTCCAACAGATTCTCAACCGAGTTCTTTATTTCGGATCCCAGAAGCGCTTCTGGGATATTTGGGGGGGGGGCGAAACGGAAATTCGAATGCTTACAGGCCTGAGAGTTGAGCCCTCTTCTCCAGGCAGAGCCTGGGGAAAGTTTTTAGAATTATTTCATGTATTTCAGGGTGCTGCGAGGCACTGGCGGCCTCTTCCGCCTGGCTCTTTCTGGAGCAGTTTCGGTGTTTGCATTCCAGGAGCTGAGCTGATGATTAACAAGAGCTCGGTTCGCCTTGCCTGGGGAATGGCAAAGTGGAAATGGTTGGTGATTCAGACCTTGCACCCAACCGGGGTTAGCGCGAGTCCAAGTTGGAAAATGTTGCACACACAAACGCACTCCCCAGCAGTGACTCACGGGTGGATCTGGGGGAAAAATGCGCTGTGCAATGTTTTTGGATCTGGGTTGCATCGAAATGTGGATTGCTTTCAGACATATTCTGCTAAACACCAAGGGAGTTTTGTTTGTTGTGAATCCAGCTCTTTAGCCATTTTTGCAAGCCACCGTTCAGTGTTTATGTGTGAATCCGGCATGAAACTCGGTTGCAACAATTCCCGGTTCAGCTTTGCTAACTCTGCATCCCAAACTCTGGATAAGGACG
Organism: Thermophis baileyi; assembly: GCA_003457575.1. NCBI lineage: Eukaryota > Metazoa > Chordata > Lepidosauria > Squamata > Dipsadidae > Thermophis > Thermophis baileyi. Next base: position 1,202,872 of record QLTV01000994.1, read on the forward strand.
CTTAATGCGGATTGGGCATCTGGATTAGTGGATAGTTTGGGAGAGAAACCTGGATTGTGAGTGGAAGGTGGTGTGCAGCCAGCCAGCCATACCCTTTCCTTGCAACTCCAATACATTTCCCACTTCTTTCCTTCCCAAATCTGGAGACTTTTTGCGTTATTCCATTCTTGTTGACTACCTAGCCACTCATCTCCTCTTGCAATCCGTCTTTGATAACCCAGGCCACGCCTTGATGCTCTTATAGCCCTGCTGGTTTTGTTTTTGAAATGAAGTTTCTAGCTCTCATGGAAACACTCCAAGTCGTGATTCTAACCACCAGGAATTTGGGTTTCTTTGCGCACCGGGTCAGGGAGAGTCACAGGTGTCCCTGGCCCTTGGAGGTGCTAGATTTCTCTGGCAACGAATGCCAACTCCGGGGGCGTCTACAGCTGTTTACTCGGCCTTGCACAAGAGAGGAAAGGTCGTCCCGCCTTGCCAATTCCGTTCTGCCTGCTGCACCGGCTGGGTTGGTGAGCTCAGGTGCGGTGTTGGTTTCAAGTTTCTCCGGTGTGACAGAGTCGCTCGGCCGGGGCCCTTCCGGCACGGTGGCCGCCATTTCAGGCCTTTGCAATGACGCCAGCCTGCTGGAGGGTCTCTCCAAAAGTTCCCACGGTACCCTGTTGTGGGAAGAATTCCTTTTTTTTTTTTTTATGGAGGGGATGCAGCCTCGGAAAAACCAATTTTGAACGCAGGTTTTGCTACAGAACTGGGAGCAAGGCGTAGCAGGTTTTGGCCTGCTATCTTCAAGCAGCGATTTTGCCAAATCTCTGGAAAAAAGGCTGAGAGGGCCCCGCGAGTGTGACACACACACACACACACACACACAGAATATGTACTCAGCGGCGGACCAGCTCACGTAGTTCAGGAATTGGAGACTTGTGAGCCAAAGGAAGCGTTATGCGCGATATAATCATGATTAGCTTCTGGCGCTCTTGGCCACAAGCCCCCTTAGGCAGTTTTTGTGGAGTGAATTAATGTAGGCGGATTTATTCTCTTTTTTTTAATTTTTAGGTTATTTGTTAACCTTAATTAGAGGAATGGAACCTCCAGGTGCAGCAGCAGTGTATCTCGTGCCAGAAGGTGATTTCCTTTCCTAGACTCCTAACTAACGTCTGCTTGTGGGATTCCCAAAAGCTTTATTCTGGCTGTTAAGATGCTGGTGTTTTGTTTTATTTTGAACTCTCTGCATAATTTAAATACATATAATTAATTGAGGCTGGGGACTGGAGGGGGGGGGTGAGAGGAAGGTCCACCCAAGTAGGGGCCCATAAGCAGGACCCCAAGTTCCTGCCTGAAAAGATTGAAATGTCCTGTTGTGGCAACTTGTTTCTCTTTGCATGAGTGGATTGTGTTACAGTGGAGAGGAGTATAATAACAGGCTGTGGCTTATGGGCTTGGGACACCTGGGATTTTCTTGTCCCCAGGAGAGGATTGGTTTCCTAGGTTTTTTTGCTCCAGAGGCTTCAGAGGCAACTTTTGACCTTGTCTGACATGCACAGGCATTTTACCACCTTCCACAACACAACAAAACACAAACACACATTATCTAAGGTTCCAAAATATAAGAGAGAAAAAGGAAGAAGATCTAGCGAATCTCATGATGGAAGTCTTGGCAGAGGTGCTACAGATGGAAAAACGGGAAATGCAGAATAGTATTGATGAGATTTATAGAGTCCAGACCAACTATGCCTGACGCCATAAGCTACCGCGTGAAGTGCACATAAGATTCGCAAACAAGACAGTGAAAGATGAAATTTATAGAAGGACAAGAGACGATCCGTTGATATATGAGGGGGGGGGGGAAATTGTGACTCTTAAACAAATACCCAGACGAATCAGAGAGCAAAGGAGGAATTATAACTTTCATTGCAATTAGTGAAAAATAAGACAATGTTCCGATGGTTGATACCAGAGGGTATGCTGGTATCATGGCAAGATAAAAAAAAAAATAAGAATTGATACTTTGGATAAAGCTCGAGAGTTTTATGATCGATATGTAGCAATGGATGAGGAACAGGAGAGTGGAGAGGTATTGGAGGAGGAAAGTCAGGAAGATCAACAGGTAGAAGGAAAGGAGGGAGACCAAGGAATAAGAGAGAGATCAACAGGAAAGGGAAGGGGCGAAGGCAAGGATACAAAGGGAGACAAGACAAGAGGATAGGAACGAGGGCAACCAGTAAGCAATAAGATGGAAGAAGAAATCAAATTAATATCACAACATAAATGGGTTGAATTCGCCGGTTAAAAGAAAGTTAGTATTTTCCAAACTTCAAAAACAGAATATGGACATTATATGCCTTCAAGAAGTACACATTAAAAAACAGCAAGGTGGCATTCTAGAATTTCCAAAAATAGGGAAAACACAAATACATTCTTTGCAAATCATCTTTGTGATTTAGGGACTCTGCCTGATGGCTGGCCAGAGGCAGGCTAAGCCAAATGAATCCTGGTTTAATGCTAGCTGGGTTTCTAAACCACAAAGGGAAACTTTTGCATTGGACCTCACAAAATGCAGTACATGTGTTGTAGCTACAGACCAGATTGGCCAACAAATCCCCACAAACACACACATGTGACTTATAACCCAGGTCACATGTAGTTGACAGGCCTTGGGAATACTATTCAAGTTGGAGGGCCAAGCAGAGATAATTGGCAATGGCTTCTTACAACTGGCAGCTCTTTGTGTCTTCCTGGTGGCCTCCTTTCCACCTCCTGAGGCATAATAGTGACTTCAGCTTTTTACCTCAGGGGCTGCTTCTGCTCTTCCTAGCTTTGGCCTTCTGGGGTCCAAGTGACTTCAGCCTCAGGGGTCTCTTCCTTCAGTCTTGTCCAGGGTTTTCTCTCCTGGTGGTCTCCTTTCCACATTTCAGCTCTTCTCCCCTCAGGCTGCTTCTCCTTCCAGCCTTCAGCTTCTCCTTTGCTTTGATCTCCTGCAGTTGAGTGAGGTGACTTCAGCTCTTCAGCCTTTCTCCTCCTTCTGAACTGTCCAGGCTCTTCTCCTCAGGGGTCAGCAGGGATTTCAGTTCTTCTTCCCTCCAGCTCTTCTTCTGGGCAATCTGGCCCTTTTGCCTCAGCAGCGCCCCCTTTTATACCCCTTTCCCCCCTCAGCTGATTGGTGGCCCAACTCCAGCTTCTCATTGGCTCTTAGCCGGGCCCTTCCATTGGTCCCCCAGCCCGTTCAAAGCGACCAATGTCCACATGATTTGAGGAGGCTGCCTCTTCCTAATTGGCTGGAAATGGCGGGCTTTGGAACCCCAGAGGGGATATATAAGGGTGAAGCGTGAAGGCCTCTTCTATTCTCCCTAGGCCAGTGATTGCGAACCTATGGCATGCGTGCCACAGCTGCAACGCGGAGCCATATCTGAGGGCACGCGAGGCGTTGCCCTATGTCAGCTCCAGCGCGCCAGCTGATTTTTGGCCTTCTTTTCGGCCGTTTTCGCTCTCCCCAGGGTTCAGGAAAGCATTGCATTATGGGTGTGGGCGTGCGCACCCGAGCCAAAAAAGGTTCGCCATCACTGCCCTAGGCCCACTGCTCTGCTGTGCCTGATTGGCCTTGGAGTCCAACCTTAAAACTGTTCCCACTCAGTCCTGACAGAAATAATAGCAATTATAATAATAATAATAGTTCTTCCTAGCTTCTTGGAAAGAACTCTTACGAAGATCAACCGCATATTTTTTTTAAAAAAATGGCCTGTGATTCCACATTGTTGTGTGTCTAATAATAATAATAATTTATATTATTATAAATTATTATAATTGATAAGCTGCCCAATTCCTACCCACTCTGGGCGGTGATATAACGTTTATCTTGCTGTATATCAAGATGTATAAAAGCCAAAGGGAAACTGTGACGCCCCCATGTTGTGGCTCCTCTCCTTCCCGGGGACCTCAATCAGGCCGGCAGGGGACGATGGGGTTGGTGGTGGCCAGAGAGGCCAGCTGGGCATGGTGCCCGGTCTGCATTGGAGTCTTCTCTCTCCCTTATCTGGCTTTTCCAGCTGTCCTGGCTCAGTTGATGGGAGGAAATTGTCCTCCCTTCAGCCAGGGAAAAATGGCCTCCGGAGGCCTCTGCCCCCCCCTTATTCTCCCCCCTCCCCATAGGGATCTGGCCTCTGACCAGGGAAGTTGGATACTGACCAGCCACGTCCTGAGCCAGGAACGTTGGGAAAGCAAAGGGGAACGCCGAGTTCGAGTCCAGCTCTCTTCACGCTTGCATTCAGAGGACCGTTTCCAGAAGGAAGCATGGCATCATTGCAAGATCCGGGTTGCCCAGCCCTCTGCGATGGGCATGGAGGGGTAGGCTGCTCTTCCCCATGGAGGCTCCATGCAGCTCTCGAACCTGGTAGCGACTGATAGCGACTGATCCTTTTTCAGCGCTCGGGGTCGGCCATCGGGCGACCTTCCTCCTCCGGTCGGAAGGGCAGGCCGGTTGTCCACCTGGCTGCAAGCGATGTCTTTTCCCAGCCTGCCTCTCTTATTAACCTGCTCCACTCTGGCTATTGCACTGTGATGCTCTCCGTCCCTTGGGTGATGGGAGTTGTAGTCCAACCAAGCTGGAAAGCAGTGGTTGAAAAAAAGATCTTACAATAGCCTCATTGACTCTCTCATCAGTTTTTCAGTTCCTTCCTTCCTCCCTCTCTCTTTTTCTCTCTTTTCCCTTGCCTCCTTCCCTCCCTTCTCATTCATATCTTCCTGCCTTCTTTCTTTCTTTCTTTCTTTCTTTCTTTCTTTCTTTCTTCCTTCCTTCCTTCCTTCCTTCCTTCCTTCCTTCCTTCCTTCCTTCCTTCCTTCCTTCCTTTCTTTCTTTCTTTCTTTCTTTCTTCCTTCCTTCCTTCCTTCCTTCCTTCCTTCCTTCCTTCCTTCCTTCCTTCCTTCCTTCCTTCCTTCCTTCCTTCCTTCCTTCCTTTCTTTCTTTCTTTCTTTCTTTCTTTCTTTCTTTCTTTCTTTCTTCCTTCCTTCCTTCCTTCCTTCCTTCCTTCCTTCCTTCCTTCCTTCCTNTCCCTCTTCCCCTCCTTTCATCATTCACTGATCCAGAAAAAAAGACACCGACAAATTTGAAGCATCTCATCATCTTTTCTATCTTTTGATCCCCTGTCCTTCTCCCCTCCTTTCTCTCTGAAATCCTTCCTCCCCTCCCAGCTTTGCTGTCCAGCTCTCAGAGTCCGAAGGACTCCGAAGTTTCCCCCCCCCCAGCTCCGGGAATGCTCTGCGATACCCTCCCCCCTTCTCTGGCTCCAGCTGACCGGCTGCCCATGGGCTGGGGGGGGTTGCTTCTCTGCCTCCTCCTCCTCCTCCCTGCCTCCATCCTTGCTCTCACCTCTTGTTTCCTCCTGGGGAATATTCTCATTTTACGCTTTTCTCTCCGGGCACCCAGGAGTGGAAGCTTCTGTGTTTTGGTGGGGGTGGGGGTGGGGGGAAGGCTGTGGCTGGGCGTCCGGTCTGCAAAGGGGAGACTGGAGAGGGGAGGCGGAAGAGGCAGAGAGAAGCCAATCCGACCGCACGCAAGGGCAGCCCGGCCACCTTGATGGCTGTTGCATCATATTGCAAAAAAAAAAAAAAAAAAGTCAGAGCTGAGACCCTGAGTTTTTTTTGGGGGGGGGGAGAGCTAGCCCTGCAAACATCTAGCCCCCCAATGCCGAGCCTGCTGACACCCCTCTTTTGACGAAGGAGGTGTCTCCCGCGGCTTCCTCCCTCCCATCCCAATCACAACTCTTTCCTGGATGCTTTTCTATGCTGCACCAGCCGCAGTGAGTACGGAGCCTTGGATCGCGAGAGATGCCGGTGTGTGTGTATGTGCGTGTGCGCGCGCGCGTGTGAATGGATCAAAGTGGGTTTCCAGCATGATGTTCTTGAAGAAGCCCAGGGGCTCTGGCTGTGAGGAGGGGGGCTCAGTTTGACAGTTGAAACAGCATTGCAGAATCTCTCTTTTTCCTTCTCTCTCTCTGTCTCTCTCCTCTCTTTCTCCTTCTCTCTCTCTCTTTCTCTCTCTCCTCTCTCTGACTTTCTCCCTCTCTCTCTCTCTCTCTGTCTCTCTCCTCTTTCTCCCTCTCTCTCTCTCTCCCTCTCTCTCTCTTTTCTTTCTTTTTCCTTCGT
>QLTV01000994.1:1212662-1220697 GCA_003457575.1 Thermophis baileyi
ACTCGGGTTGTAGTTCCCGGTCCTCCCCTTCAGGCATCCCAGGAAGGGGTTCCAGTGCGCGGAATCCCTCTCCCCCCAGGCTCCCCAACCGTAGGGAACCCACAACCACCAACTTCTCTGGTTTGCGACCGGTCTCCAAGCCCGTGTCCTCGGACACGGACTCGCCTGAGCCGACCCAACCGGTCCGGACCAACAATGGTGACATCGACACAAAGCCTCTGTCCTCCGTGGACTCCTTGATCCACAAATTTGATGGAAAGGCCCCCCCGAGGGGCCGAGCTTCCCGCAGGACCCGGGTCTCCCCCGAGAGCCATCAGCGCTCACGGAGCCTCGACGGAAGGGGCGCTTACCACGATACGGCTGACGGACGAGAACGAGAGATCGACAAGCATCATCCAGGACATTTGAAAGAGGTAGCACAATCCTCGGCAGCTAAGCCGCTCGTTTCGGCGAACGCCTCAGGCAGCCGGGGAGCCTCTGGTCAAGCGATGAAGGAGAAGGAAGTAGACAAGTCTAAGATGATCCAGGATTGGGTCAACAAGAGTCTGGAGGAGCCCGGGATGGAAAAACAGACAAGAAAAGTCCAGTCTGATTTGCAGGTAATTTTCTGGATATCTTTGCTAGACTCTCAATTTCCCTATCAGTCCTGAGTCTGGTGGGAAAACCACGATACTTTTGATGATGGGACTTGTAGTCCAGTAGTATCTTTGTCATCCTTTCTCTCTGGGAAGTGAATTCCAGTTGGACGCCGGTAAGGTTGCCACAGGGAGAAGGTCTTTCTTCTTAGCGCATACGGTGGTCTCTAAAACGGACCAAGATTGGGTTACTCTAACCAGGGACCCTTAAGTGGACTCTGTGTGGTCATGGATGGTCCCTTCTGCAGACCCTCTGACTCACCAAAGGGGTTTATTCTTCCAGCTGAAGTCCACCCCAGACCTTCTGAGGGATCAGCAGGAAGTGAACCAGCCGGGAAGCAGCGAATACACCAAGGAACTCATCTACAGCATCCTGAAGGACAGGTAAACCCCGAAAGCCGGCTTGAGCTGAGCCTAACCCTGGTTGGGTTCACCCCGGCTTCTCCCTGAATGTTTTTGGGCAGCCCTGTGGTGATGCTTCACCCTTTTCTCTTCCGGCTTCCCAATTCCTATCTGAATCCTTAAACTCTCCCCATGCCAGGACTAACCAGGTTGGATCCTGGTTATCTTTTCCAAGATCAGCCACTTTCCGGCTTTGAATATGTTTTCACATTTTCCTTTTCTTCTTGGGCCACGGTGCTCTTCGAAGTTTTGAGAAATTTGAAATTGCCCTGCGGGAATTCCACGAAGGTCATCCCCCTGCCTCGGTTTCCCACAGCAAGCAGCCGAAAGTTTCTGGGAAGTCCACAAACAGCTGGCCTTACAGGCCTTCCCTCATTTTTGGTACAGCCCCCGGCATTTGGGTAGACTGTCCCTAAAGCTGGAGGCTCTATTGTCTCAGCAACCGTCTCCTGCTTGGTAAGATTCGATGGGACATCGCTGGCAGTTCCTTAACCGGGGTTACCGCTTGTCAGGAGATCGTGGTTTATTCAGGGTAAGGTTGCTACAAACCCTCCTTCACTTTTGTTGGCCTCTCTTGTCATTTTTCAGGAGCAACGAAAGTGACGCCACGGCAAAGCGGAAAACCAACCTGATCTTTGAGAAAATCCAGGCGTTTGCGGTAAGTTTGCCCCCCAAATACACACAATATAAGACTCAACAGTTGCCGCCGGTGGTGGTGGGGGGGCGTCCCCCTTTCGAAAGAGGCCTCTTCATGAGGTCTAGCCACTTGACGTGAGGGTTCTCTTAAGAAAATGGCCACCCCTAAGAAATGGGAATTTGCCTCCTTTTTCAATTTGGAAGAAAATGTAACTTAAATCATGTTTATTCTGGTTGGGGAGGAAGGCCGTCCCTTCGTCGGAGCCGAGACGGTCCAGTACGGAGATGACCAAACCAAAGCCAAGTGTGGAAGAACCGGACAACCGGACCAAGGTGGACGAAATAATCTATATTTCTTGCTTCTGGCTATATACCGTATTTTTCGGAGTATAAGATGCTCCGGAGTATGAGACGCACCTAGCTTTTGGGGAGGAAAACAAGAAGAAAAAAATCTGCCTCTGCCTCCCAGCAATTTGCCTCCCAGCAAACAGCAAAGAGTACAGATGATATACACTCTTTGCTGTGTATTTCTGTGCATGTGCGCCTGACCCATAGAAATAGCAAAGAATTGGAGAAATGTATATTATGGCAGTATATTAATGCCAGAAAGTTTTCTTAAATGTAGTCACACTAACTCCTCCCAATTATTTAAATAGATCTACTCCAAACATGACTAAGTCAGGGTTTAACTCAGCTGCCTTATTTTAATACTAAAACAGGGCACTGTTACATTTCAGATTATTACTTGTACAGATGCTGTTAAAATTGCAACAATAATAAAGCAGTCTTTAAATAATAAGTCTAATAATTTGAACATTCTATAGACATTTATAGTTATTGACTTACCTCCTTGTATCCAGTTTCAGCAGTCTGATTAGCACAAGAAAATAAAATTCTGCCTCTGCCTCCCAGAAATTTGCTTCCTTGCAGCTTTAGTTTCACTTTCAGTTTTAGCACATGGCCTGCCTGCAGCCTCAATCAGCTGAGGGTCGGGAAGCTGATAATCAGTTGCTTAGCTTAACAGGCTCTGTTCTGTTTGCTGCAAGGAGGCAAATTGCTGGGAGGCAGAGGCCAAAGGGTGGGGGTGGCTGGGTGGGGCTACATTCGGTGTATAAGACGCACCCAAGTTTTCACCCTCTTTTTGGGGGTAAAAAGGTGCATCTTATACTCTGAAAAATACGGTATGTGTCTGTGCGTGCTTGGCTGCAGTTAATTCCCTCAGGGGAGGGGAGGACTTTTGGACTCCAACTCCCATCTTCCCCAGCCACCGGCTGTACCAATCAGAGCTGGAGAGAAAAGCCTTCCTGCAAAATGTGAAAACAGGCACCCCAAACCGTAGCAGAATTAAGGCCGGACATCTCCTTTGCTGATTCACTACGGCAAAGTTTATTTCTCTGCGTCCCGCCCCTTTAAAAAATTTAAATCAAATTTAAATATGCATATATACATATATATAATTTTTTAATTAGACGTATTTGCCGCCTGGCCTCGAAGGCACCTCTGGGCACCTTGCAAAAACACTAGCAGTAACTCACAGTAACAGGAATAATTTAATAACGGTTTAAATCATAAATACACCTTGACGTATTCCTGTAAACAAATAAAGAAAACCGATAAATAAATACGATTGAAATGAATGAAAAATAAAGGGTGAATAAATTGGGGTTCCAGGGACTCCCTCACCCCCTCCAAATCCGGCTGCAGGAACTGGAGGAAGAATGCCAGCGACTGAGGGAAGCCTTTGAGAAGAAGAGCCAGGAGCTCCAGAGCACGGGGAAAGAGTGAGTAGGGGGTCCTTGCAGGGGGTTGGAGGGGGATACAGGGGGGGATCCAATGCAGAAGGGTCCCCCTTCCAGGCTCCCCCCCCCCTGGGCTGAGCTCCCCGGCCGGAAAATCAGGAACTCCCTCGAGGGATGACTATTATTCCGTATACGGATAGTCCTGTGCAACATTTAGTTCATTTAGTGACCGCTCAAAGTTACAACGGCCCTGAAAAAAGGGACTTTTCACACTTAACAACCGTTGCAGCCTCAGATCCTTGGCCATTGACTTGCGTTTATGACCGCTGCAAGGTCATGCGATTCCCGTTTTGCGACCTTCTGATGAGCAAAGTCAGCGGGGGAAGCCGGATTCACTTAACCACTGTGTCAAGGAAGGTCGTCAAAGGAGACCAAACTCACTTAACAGATGTTTCACTTAACAACAGAAATTTGGAGTTCAATTGTGGTCGTTTGTCAAGGATTACCAGTAATAAGAACTCAGATCCAAGAATTCAAAGGTGCAATTAGTCAGGTGGACCAAGATCCACTACGGCTAGTCCTCGACTTCCAGCAGTTCATTTAGCGACCGCTCGAAGTTACGACAGCACTGGAAAAAAGGGACTTCGGACAGTCCTCAGGCTTACAACCATTGCAGCGTCCCCCACGGTCACGAGATCAAAATTTGGACCCTTGGCAACCGTATTTAGGATAGTTGCGGTGTCCCGGGACCGTGTGATCTCCAGTTGCGACTTTCCCAGCTGGCTTCCAACGAGCAAAGTCGAGTTTTGTTTAACCATGATTCACGTAACAACTGCAGTGGTTCGCTTAACGTCCGTGACAAAAAAAAAGCTACAAAATTGGGCCCAAAAGCTGCAAAATTGGGCCCAACCTAAGAACCACCGTGCTTAGCAGCGGAAGTTGTGTTCGTAAATCAACCATCTTAAATCAGACTTTTGCGTCGTTGCGTGAGAGCCAATGTGTGTCTGGAGTTGTGCGTCTCTTTCGATCAACACTAACACTTCTTCCCTCCCCTTGAAGGTTGAGAGACGTCCGAGCGGTCAAGGAGCAGCTGGAAGCCAAGCTGACCGACCTTGAAGACCAACTGACCGAGATGCAGAAGGCCCTGGACCGCTTTCAAGAGCTCTCCTCGGGCAGCCCGGATCAGGAAGCCTTGCTGAAGGTCAGCTGAGACACCCGAGTGGACGCAGCCCAAACCCTCCGGCCGGGCCGGGCCCAGAAACAACGTTTCTCTTCCTTGGTCTCCTCAGGAGCTTCTGGAGACCCGCGAAGACCTGGAGGAAATCTTGACCGCCAAGCAGAAGCAGGAAGACCAGCTCCGCCAGAGGGAACGCGAGTTGACGGCTCTGAAGGGGGCCTTGAAGGAGGAGGTGGCCAGCCACGACAAGGAGCTGGATCGGGTCCGGCAACAGTACCAGCAGGACATGGAGCAGTTGCGACGCAACATGGAGGACGTGTCTCAGGTGAGTGGCCTGGTCTGCCTCATCTTGCAGGTGGAAGACCCACCGATCAGGATGAAGGAGTCTCGGCCAACCTCTGGTTGACATGCTAGATCTTTCCATGGAGAAATGGGCTAGGAGGCGGGGAAGAGCATGGTATCTTCTGGCCTTCAAGAGAGGTGATCACTAGAGCAGGATTTAGGCAAAGAAAGGGACATCACTTGTTAACCTTGGATCTTCTGAGCTTGGGAACTCATGGTCTCACGTCTAGTTCCCAGATGTCTAGGAGTGAGACGTTGATGGCCCCGTGATCATTCTCCAAACCCGAGGTCCACCTTGGGTTTGGAGAAGATCTTGATTTGGGTTCTACCTCTTCTTTGAATCTTTGAACGTTGGGTTTCTCCTGGGTAGGATCAAGACAGCCTGGAGGCCGAGAGACAGAAGGTCAACTCTCTGGTGAGGACCCTCCAGACGGAGCTTCAGGAAAGCCAAGAGGAGGCCGCTCACTGGAAGGAGATGTCCCAACGAAACAAGGAGGAGCTCCGTAGTGTCAAACAAGAGTGAGTAAGCCACGTTTCCAGTCCATCAACTCCTCTGAAGACCCCACTCATCACGTCTTTAATCATCTTGAGGGGCTTCATGCATGGATTTCATGCATCTCGGCTGGTTCTCCAGCCGTCGTTCAATTATGGCCTGACATTGTCTTTGACACCCCATCGCTGCCTTTCATTGGGCTGTCGTTGGCTTTCTGACTTCCTGCCTCCCTTGGTCGTTGACGCGGTGGTGGCCTTCACCTCTTCCAGGCTGATGCAGGTCAAGGTGGAACGGGAGGAGTTTGAGGAAGACCTGAAGGAGAGCCGAGAGCGCTTTGCAGCCGTGCGGAAAGAGATGGACCAGATCCGGAACCGTTCTACGGACGCCGAGGGGCTCCATGAGCTAAGAAAGGTGCGCTTAGCTGCAAAGACCCTGAACAACAAACTAGACCACTTTCAAGGTGTGTGGACTTCAACTCCCAGAATTCCCCAGCTTCCATGGGAGTTGAAATTCACAGTTGAGAAACGCTAAGATGGACCTCATAACTGTGTGTGGAAACATCACCAGGTCGAGACCTCCGATGATGGTTGAAGAACTCCAAGCTCCATCATCCCTCATCACATTCCCGTGGCCTGATGGGTGCTTGAGTGCCAGACTGGCCCTCTACTCCTAGTGTAGAGGGAACATATTTTTCTATTTCTTCTTCCTTGCCCGTCCTCAGAGAGACCTCTTCACTCTGTGTCTTTGATTTCCACCAAATACGGCAATAGCCACAGGTCCCAATATGTATGTCCATATTTTGCCATTTTTAAGGGCTGAGGAACATGGGCATGTTTTGAGGATGAGTCTGAAGGGTCAAGGTATCCCAGCTTGGATTCCTGAGAGGTTATGCCTCTTGTCTGGTCCTTCAACAGTCTTCCAGCTCTTGAAACCGGTTCGCTTATTGGTTGGGCAGCCATAACTTGTCATGCCAATGGAAGCCATGAACCATTCGTGGTCCTTCAGCTTTCTGGGATGGCTCTGACTCATTTTCTCCTCCTGCCAGGAGCTCCGTCAGGCTCGGGAACAGCTGCAGGACACAGTGGAGGAGAAGGAGGACCAACACAAGGTCCTACGCCTGCGGGAGAGTGAGATTGTTGACCTGAAGGAAAAACTCAGTGATGAGGTTGCTTCCCATAACCAGGACATTCAGGGATTAAACTTGAGGTTCCAAGAGAAGATGCAGCAGCTCCAGAAGGACTACGAGGAAGCGTTTAAGGTAAGAAGGACCTCGGAAAGCAGATCGGGCTTTTCCAAACTGGTTCAGCGTCCAGCTTAGAGGTGAATTGCGATGGTTGTCTTCTCCATCCCTTCCTCCTGTAGACCAAGGCGGCCTTGGAAGGCGAGAAAGAGGCCATGGAGCAGACAAGGAAACTGGTGGAGTCCACCGTGCGGGAAACCCAGGAAGAGAACGATGACCTTCGCCGTAAGATCTTGGGTTTGGAGACCCAACTCAAGGAATACTACCATTTTGCTGACAGCTGGCAAGACGTGGAGACCAGGCTGAAGGAGAAGATTTTCAAGTTGGAGGTACCGGAAGGAGAAGCGAAGTTCTCTCACTTGGTGGTCAACTTCTCAGGTGTTCCATCTGTAGGCCCAGATCTGAGGAGGGGTCTCTTGCCCTGATGAACCCCCCCCCCCAAAAATCCAGTTTCAAGGTTCTGTAAGTTCCCTTGAGCTGAAAAGGAGCTTCCTGCTTGGCTGATCTCTTGGGTCCTGCCTCAGTTTCCCCTTTCTCTTTCCTCCTCCTGCTTCCAGGCTGACCGCAAGCAGATGGAAGAGTCCGTGAACAACGCCGTGGATCAAGAGCAGGACTGGCTGCTGGCCAAGAGGTCCCTGGAGAGTCGGCTGGAAGAGGCTCAGCGCAACCTCAATAAACTCACCCTGGAGCACCAGGACCTGAGTACCTCCTACCAGGAGGAGCTGAAGCAGAAGGAGACACTCAGGAGGGCCAAAAACGATCTGGAAGAGGAGAAAAGGTTGCTGGACAGAAGCATCGTCAAGCTGAGCAAGGAGGTCAGTCTTGTTGAGGGCCATCAAACGGGTTCCTTGGGCTCAAAAACCATAGATTGAAGGTTTCTGAGATGCCACCTTGAACACACAGGTGGGAATCGACATCCCAGGGCCTGCTGCCTCCCCCTTGGGCACCTACCTGTCTGCTCCCCAAAAAGTTTTCTGAATGCAGAAGGTCACGGGAGGATCCAGGGCGAAACCCAACCTGTGGTGAAACTAGATGTCCTCTCCTTCTGCAGCTGAAGCAGATGGCTGAAGAATCTCACCAGGCCCTCTCGGACTTGCAGTCCCAGCTGGAGGAGTACAAGGAGAAGTCACGCAAGGAGATCAGCGACTCCCAGAAACAGGCAAAGGACCGGAACGTGGAAGTGGAGAAGATGCAGTATGAGTTGGGGAGATGCCAAGACGAGGTAGGCAGGAAAGATCTCTCTCTCTCGTCTGTCTGTCTGTCTGTCTGTCTGTCTGTCTATCTATCTATCTATCCATTCATCCATCCATCCATCCATCCATCCATCCATCCATCCATCCATCCATATTTTTTATCCCTATATCCATCCAT
>QLTV01000994.1:1221403-1239292 GCA_003457575.1 Thermophis baileyi
CTTCCTTCCTTCCTTCCTTCCTTCCTTCCTTCCTTCCTTCCTTCCAACCTTCCTTCCTTCTACCAACCCTTCTATTCATCCATCCTTCCATCCATCCCTTCTTCTTCTCCTCCTCCTCAGGTGCTGCGTCTCAAACAAGCCCTGCAGGACAGCCAGGCCGAGCGCGAGAATGCCGTCCTGGACAAGGAGCTCCTGGCCCAGCGACTCCGCAACCTGGAGCAGGAGATGGAGACCAAGCGGCGATCCCAGGACGATCGATCCCGGCAGGTCAAAGCGTTGGAGGTTTGTACGGTCTCTGAACAGATCCCGCTCTCTCTCCTTTTGGGCATAGCTACCGGTAGTCCTCAACTTACGACCACAGTTGAGACCAGAATATCCATCGCTAAGCGAGACAGAGGTGCGAAGTGAGCCATGCCCAATTTTACAGCTTGTTTTGCTGCCGTCATTACTTCCACTCACCAGCAGAGGGCAGGGTCTGCTCTCAAACTAACCCTCCTTTTATTAAACTCTGCGCTATACTAACCCGTTTTTGCAATAACCCCAATTAATTTTGCGTGTGTTTCCCTCCCGGAAAAAAACAAAAATGCTAGAGATGGCATTTTTCGTACTGCAAAACTTTGCATTTTCCACAAGCCAGCATTTTTCTAGAAGAAAAATAAAGATTCCCCCCCCCCCCAATGTTAAGAAAGGCAGCCAGTTCCAGAGCAGGAAAAAAAGAAAAATTACCAGCCTATTTGCTAAAACCCAACACAGAACAGTGACTTTTCCTTCTGTTTTTTTAAGCGCTTGGCGGATCCAGAAGGATCCTGGTGCCCTTGCTAAGCCCATCCCTGTGTTTGCAGGATAAATCCAAGCGCCTGGAAGTGGAGCTGGATGAGGAACGCAATGCGGTAGAGCTTTTGACCGAGAGGATCAACCGATCCAGAGATCAGGTGAGCCGCGTTTGGCCTCGGACGTCGTCCTAACTCCTAATGAGTAGAAAGGGGGTACCTCGGTGGTTGCAAAACACGGAATCCCACTTTTATGGCGGACACCCCGAAAAATCTCACGCGTTGCACGCTATTTGGACCTGAAAGTTAATTTATCTCCTTCCCTGCCAGGTTACCTCCGTATTTTAGGCTTCAGTGTCATTCCAGAATCAGTCAGACAAACGCGTGGCCCTGCCGTTGGTTTGCAAGCAATAAAAGAAAAAAATATTTCTCTTGCATCAGGCGAGCGAGCTTCGGCATTTCCTGCATTTCTATTTTGTACGAAATCTGCAGGGCACGTCAAAGCAGATTGAGGCTGTGTCTGTCAGTGTGTTTAAATCCCTTCTCATCCCCTCCCAGCCCTTCCCGGCGCTGTCAATGCCTATATTTAGTTTTCTTGCAAGGCTATCATTTCCTTGCGTTTTAGAGCTGTGTCACCCAAGCAGTTTGGGGAGAGGAAAAAATAAATCAGAAAAAAAAAACCAAGCAAAAGATGTTATTATTACTAAGATTTGTAAGCGTCTAGACAATCTTTAGCGTAAATATTGTCACGGAGCCATCTTGCAAAGGGAAGGGAAGGGTTGGGCTGGGCTTAAGCTCAAAGGCATTTGTAACATAAAGCAGGATTCGAACTGGAGACTCCCCGGTTTTCAGTTCGGCCTTTTTGGCTGCCGAGGGTCCCGGTTGTTCCGTTGACAAGGGGCTAAAAGAAACCTGGATGGTTCAGGAGAGGGATTTGTGCAAGAAAACAGGCCTAGGAATCCTTCTGGGCCCTGATGTAGCCTCCCCATTCAGGTGCAGTGTATCACTGCGTGGTTTCAGCTGGATTCCTGGGAGAATTCCTCAATTTCTTGGACTGCTCCCTGAAAGAACGCTCTTCAAGGCTAGCCTTTGAGCTCTTTTTGGTGTCTTAATTTGAGCGGAGCCTCAGTGTGCAGGAGCAGTCTACCTTTGAGCAGAAAACACCGGGAGATTATAGTTCGGGGAGGCATCCATCAGCCAGGATGGGCACCCGGTGACCAGACTAAGTTTATGCCCCCCCCCTTTCTCTCTCTTTCCTCCCTTCCTCGCAGATCGACCAACTGCGAGCCGAGTTGCTGCAGGAACGGTCCGCCCGCCAAGACCTGGAATGCGATAAAGTTGCTTTGGAAAGACAGGTAAGGCTGCGACAGGAGGGCAGAGCAGAGATTCCAGGCAGTCCTCGACTTACGATGGTTCGTTTAGCGACCAAAGTTACGCCGCCGCTGAAAAAAGCGACTTATGGTCGGTCCTCGCACTTACGACCCTGGCGGCATCCCTACAGACACATGATCAAAATTCAGATACTAAGCCATTTATTCACAACGATGGCATTGGACAGGGTCAGGCGATCGCCATCCAGAATAGAGCCTCCCAGTGTAGGAGTAGTCTATCTCTAGGCACAGAGGACCGCTGGAGGGCTTAATGCTTCCCTGCCAGGAGGGGATCCCATTCGCACAACAACTTAGCAACACCTAGTGGATTTTTTTTGAGGCTCTCTCAAGCCACCCCAAAATGTAACCTAGATTCGTGCTAAGCCGGCTTTGCATTTCAAGAAAACGCTGCTTCTGGGCTTTTAACCTGGTTAAACAGGAGAAGGTGGCTTGTTTTCTTAAGACTTTCTAGCGCTGGTACATTGGAAGCAGACAATTTTTATTCGATGGAAGTTGCAGTACCAAAAATGACCACTGGGTAGTGCCTTTTCTTAGCCCCACTTTTTTTCCCAACCCCTCCGAACAATTAGCAAGCTTCTGGGCTCAACAGCACGCTTCTTCAGATGGACCTTATTCTTCTTTTCTTTGGGGAAAAAAAAAACAGTGGTGGGTTTCTACCGGTTCGGCCCGGTTCGGGCGAACCGGTAGCAGCGGCGGCAGGAGGCTCCACTCACCTGCCCGGATGTCATCACGGACATTCTGTGCATGCGCAGAAGCGTCACGCACGCGCAAAGCATGCGCGCTCCCGTTCCTGAACCGGTAGCAAAGGTAAATGAAACCCACCACTGAACACCCCCCCCCCCAGCATTGTTTGATTTACAGGTCAAAAACTTTCCCTTTCAAACAACACAAAATTCGTTTTCCACCCGGTCAGTTTTTAGAAGCTCTAAAACGCATGCAATGCCCCCGTTCACCTAATTATGAAATTCGTTATATTTTAGCTTCCCGTTGGCCCAAATTCAGCCTCCTTTCACGATTTTTCAATGGAAAAGATGCATTTTTTTGCTCTTTCCCACAGATTTTTTTCAGCTCCGGCCGAAGGACCTCACCTCTTTTTCCGCTTTTCGTGGGGAAAAAAACCCAAAAACCAGGAATTCAGACAAGCTGAATTTTATTCCTGTGCTAAAGCAATAAAATTATCATCGTTGCTGATGCAAAGAACTTTCTTTTTCTCCACCCTCTCCATGCGGTAGACCAACCCCGACAAGTCTGAACTTGGCTTGAGGATGTTTACGGATCTTTTGAGGTTCAACGCAGCTCTTAAAAAGAAAAGAACAAAGCAATTTCCCCCCCACTTTGTTCCACCTGGCCATGGTTCACTGCATAATAATAATAATAGTAATAATAGTAATAATAGTAATAATAATAATAATAATAATAATAATAATAATAATAATAATAATAATAATAATAATAATAATGCCTGTTATGTAACTCAGCAGATGAAGAAGAGAGATTTTTTCTCTCTCTCTTTACTAGGCAGACAGGAATTACACAATCTTAAGTTTTAATTGTAGGCTCGTTGTTTATAATCACGACGTACTGACTCAGCCGAAATTTTCACGCTGCCTTTCGCTTCGCCCTTGCTCCTCTCTGCCTGGCTGACGTGACCAGCTGTGCATTTGGCAGCCTCTGAGCAGATCTTGATTGGCCAGGTCGCTCCGCTCAGTGGAACGACTTTGAATAACTCGAGCCAGTGAGCCAAGCTGCACCGAGCAAAATAATATTTATTTATCGCATTTTCCAACCGGCCATCTCCCTCGCCAAGGGGATGGAAGTTCTGTGTGTTTTAGGAGGGGAAAATATATCTAGGCTTGAGCGGAAAGAATCACCCACTTCCTTGGTATTTTAAGGAGGCGCCTCTGTCTCTGGATTGATGTCGTCTTACACAAATTTTACGTTTCTGTGCAGAAAGAAGAAATAATAAACTTATAAGTAAGGGGGGGGAATTGGCTTCCCTCCTGATTTTAGCGTTCTCACATTTTCAAGAAACAGAAACGGAGCTGAAGGTTTGACTGTTGCCCTTCCCAGGTAGACTGGACAGGAAAAACAACCAGATCACAGGTGGTATTCAGCCAATTCGTACCGGTTCGGGCGAATCAGTAGCGGCAATTTTGAGTAGTTCGGAGAACCGGCAAATACCACCTCTGGTTGGCCCCGCCCCGCCGTTCCTTGTCCTATATTCCCCCTTTTTTTAGCTCAGCTGATTCGCGCGGCAGAGCGGATTGCCGCGCCTCAGCTAAGCTAAACAACAGCTCAGCTCACCAGCGCTGACACCGAGGGCGGTCTTTGAGTGCTGCCACGTTTTCAAGCGCGCTCACATTTTTGGTGCTGCTGGGCGAATCGGTAGGTAAATTATGTGAATCCCGCCCCTGAACCAGATGCGTTAATCCTATTTGATTTTAAGGTTACATGAACAGAATCTTGTAAGTCTGAAAGTATATATATCTTCCGCCGTCTCTTTTATACCGCCTGAGAAATATTTCCTTTCTGACTTCTTTTTTCTCCACCCGTTATGCAGCTGAGGGCTCAGCGCTCCCTTCTCCAATTCTTCCCTAATCAGCATTTCGTTCCTCCATCTTCCAAGGTCACTCCCACATCCCACTGTTGGGTCTCCTCCTTGGAAGCAGGCCTCCCAAATCGACCCGTTTTATTTTTTTTCTAAGGGATCCTTTCCTGCTGCCAGGAAGAATCACCCGTCTAATCCTGGGGAATGGAAGGATTTCGGGAGGGGGGGGGTTCCCCTCTAAGCTTTTCCACCCTTTCTTTTGGCCTCCTTCCTGCCCACTTTCTATTACTTTCCCCCCCACTCCTGTTGCCAGAACAAGGACCTCAAAAGCCGGCTGACCAGCAACGAAGGGCTGCAGAAGTCCAGCGCCAACGTCTCCCAGCTGGAGTCGCGGATCCAAGAACTCCAGGAGAAACTCCTGGTGGAAGAAAGGTAACCCTCCGCGCGTTCTCTTCGTGATGTTCACTCACCTGGTTATCTGGTCCCCTGAGGCCAAGACCAGACCAAACAAAGTCACAACCAAGCTGTGGTCCTCACAATCGGACGGGCTTTAATTCCACAAATTCCACACCGCTTACTTCATCCATGGTTGGAACGAAGTAACATGGATGTGGTTTCTGGCCTCTCTGAGATAATTGCTCCTGTCACACGTGATGAATCTGTGGTTGGTCCCGGAAAGCTTCCCGGGATCACATCCAACGATCGTGCAACCCGGCTTATCTTCCCCCGAGGCCATTTGTCCGGTGACTGGTGGTGGGGGCTGTGAATGACGTGTCCGCTGTCTCTACAGGGAGAAAACGGTCCTGCTCTCCTCCAACCGGAAGCTGGAGAGGAAGATGAAGGAGCTGAGCATCCAGATCGACGAAGAGAGGCAGCACATCAACGACCAGAAGGACCAGGTGAGAACCTGCCAGGTGGGAGGCTCAGCTGTTCTCCTCCTCCTGGGAAGATTGAAGCTCTTGTGTTGTGAGGTGTGTCAGAACTCACAAATGAGGCTTGGAAAGGATTCAATCCCCAGCAGCTGAAAAGCTCCCTGAGATGGGGATCAGGGAATGGGCCATCTGCCCACAAGATCTGAAGAAGGTAGGATGGTTGAGTGTTGCTTTGTTCAACCCTAAACCAAGCAAGGCTTAGTTAGCATGATCAATGATCACTGCCTGGAGGCCCATAATGTCTGCCACAGACTATCCAGATCAGTGATGGAGAACTTCCAGAAGTGACCCACCTAAGAATCTCGGCCCCAGAGCATGCTGGGAATTGTGGTTTCAGCAACCATGCGCGAGGGAGAGGAGGAGTCTCCAACCCACCTCTCAGCTTTGGGGTCTGACTCTCACTGTGGGCATATTCTTCCCCTCTCTTCCAAGCTGAGCTTACGGGTCAAGGCGCTGAAGCGGCAGGTGGACGAGGCAGAAGAGGAGATCGAGAGGCTGGAGGTGGCACGTAAGAAGGCCCTGAGGGAGCTGGAGGAGCAGCACGAGACCAATGAGCAGCTCCAGAGCCGGGTCAAAGCCCTGGAGAAGGACCTCTGGTGAGCAGAGCAGGCCCCTGGGGGTCCACCTTTCTCAGGCATCCCCTAAACTACTTCTCTGGGCTCAGCACCTGAGACTAAACGGGTGTCCCTTTTATAGCTTAAAATCTGTCTACCTACTTGGTCGGTCGGTCGGTCTGTCCGTCCATCCATCCATCCACCCACCTGCCTATCCATCTGTCTGTCCATGCATCCATCTACCTACTACCTGTCTGTCATCCATCCATCCACCCACCTATCTACTTGGCTGTCTATCGTTGGTCTGTCCGTGTTTCCACCCATCTAACTACTTGTCCATTCATCCATCCATCCGTCCATCCATCCATCCCTTTACCTGTCCATCCATAGCTCCATCCATCCATTCATCTACCTTCCTACTTGGCTGTCCATCATAGATCCGTCTGTCCATCACCTACCTACTTGTTTATCCATCTATCTTTTCATCCATCCATCCGGAAGGGACGGACAACCTGTTTATGGAAATCTGATGGTTGCAAGCAGAACCTCCATGCACAGGGGCAGTTTATCTCAGAGTATCTGACCACAATGCCCGATTGCATTTGGTAGCCCATAATGTTGGACCTTTCCTTCCCTCTGATCCCCGGAAAATGTCTCTTTCCTTTTCAAGCCCAGGAGGGTGTCCATCGTCCTGGGGTGGACCCCCTCTTGACTGTGCCCCCCTGTTTTTTTGCCTCCAGGCGCAAGGCAGCACGCTCGACGGCCGAGTCCTCTCTCCGGGACGACCAGCTGAGTTCGGACGAAGAGTTCGACAGCGCTTACGGCCCGTCCTCCATCGCGTCTCTATTGACGGAAGGAAACCTCCAAACCAGCTCCTGTTAAGGCCTTCTCAGGGGTTTGTTTGGATGCTCTCTAAAGATCCCCGGGGAACTTTGCAAAACCCACGGTGGGGTGGGATCCCCGCCCCACAGGGAGAAAAGGTTTCTTCCCCAATGGGGGTCACCGAAGCAACCAACTTCTTGATTTAAAAAACAAAAATTGGAGGACAGATTTTTATTTGTGGTCGCTACGGGACGGAAAACCAGAGCTCCAGTCTGTAAAAGAAAAACTGAGTATTATTTAGGTGTTTTTAAAAACAAAAAACAAAATCTGGTTCTCAGGGCATCGATGAGCGGTTAAAATAACAGAGCCTCCTTTTAAATATGTATATTTTTTGTACATACGTCGGGTTGCATGGAGATGGCGACGGGTGTGCAATTATATTGCAGAACAATCCAGAATGTTAGAAATGGGGCCTTGTTGCATGGAATTGAAACCAAAGGGGTTTTCCTCATCCTGGCCTGTTCAAGTCCCTCTGGAAGAAATATTTGCGGTTTCCCCAACTTAATCTTTCCTGCATTTGGCTTGGCTTGTGTGTCCCCCCTCCCCCGCCAGAAATCTCAACCACAGGTGGCCTTCCAGATGTGTTTGAATCCCAAACTCTCTTCAGAGACCGCTGGCTGGAGATCTGGTGGCAGGTAGTTCCGCAGGATCTGGAAGACGGCTGCCCCTCTCCAACTTTTCCTGCCCTGTTTTTCTCGTTTTAAAGGAGTGCCTTTCCGACCCAGAAGAAAAAAGATAATTTTCAGTGGACAACTAGAGGTCACGTAGACCTTCCCCCTTAGAAAGCAGTGAGCAGTTTTGGCACCCCCCCCCCCAGGAGGGCTCTGGCCAATTTCCTGGTGTTTTCCTCCCGTTAAACCAGCCAGGATTGGGTCGAGGATTGTGGAGAGTTGCCAAAAACAGAGATGGTTGGTCCTCTCTCCATTTCACGCTCATATCGGTGACAAGAAGCAAATTTATGCAAAAAAAAACAAACCCCAACCCAGATTTAATCTGCAGTGTATACGTCTTTCTGACTTGGGGTGTGTATTCTACAGACAGCACCAGAGGTGAAATGCTACCGGTTCGGACAGGTTCTCCCGAACTGATAGTAAAAAACGCTACCGGTTCAGGAGAACCGGTATATCCGACGATCAGCTGTGCGACGATCAGCTGTGCCGCGGGATCTAGATTAGCTAGAAAGCAGGATTTCCTGCTTTCTAGCTAATCTAAATCGCGCGTCATAGCTGATCCCCCCCCCCTCGCTGTTCTACTTACCTTTGCAAACTCTGATGGCTTCAAAATGCTCCTTTTTCAGCGCTGCACGGTAGCGCCTGCGGCGCGCATGCGTGCGCTAAGCGAACCGGTAGCAGGCTTCAGAGGATTTCACCCCTGGACAGCACCCCTTGTTTTTATGATTTGAAAATGGTCGGATTCAAGTAATCTTCATGAAATCGCCATCCTTGGCACTCCTTTACAAGAAGTCCGTCAACAGAAGACTCCGGTTTACAACGGGCCCATAAAATGCTATCCGCAATCTGATATTTGGGAACCAAGAAGTCCCATCGTCCGTTCCTCCGAGCCCAGAGGCTGATGGGACTCGGAACCAACATCCGGTGGGCACCCGGTTGCAAAAGACACCTTCCTCTAAAGACAGGAACTCAGGCGGTCATATCTCCCCGGTTAGAAGGAACACAACTGTTACGAAAATAAAACGACACCAGAGCAGAGTCAAAACTCAGTAACCTGTCCGAGAAGGGGGAAAAAACGGAAGAAAAAAAATAATAATCCCCTTTTTATAATTCTCTCCTTTAACTGGAGCCCCAAACCTGCCTTCCCATAGCATCTCTTTCGAAGGCAGGACTGCAGTTTGGATGCTAAATTGGCAATTTTTAAAGCGTCCCTCCATCTCCCCCGTTTTGAGAACGACGCCGCTGCAGCAATGAAATTTCCCTCCGGTGTTTTTCCAGTCCCGGGTTGTGTTTTCACGGCAAAAGAGGCAACCCATCAGCCTCGGCGCGTCGACAGCTCCTTGGCATCCCTGCGTGATCCGGATTCCTGTCTGGTGAGGCTGGTTTTGAACCTGCCAGTGAGTTGGCAGAGAAGAACGCGGCTGGGTTGCAAAACCCTGCGGCGTTACCAAATTTATTTTTTTTCCAGGGGCTGCTGCCTCGGTTTTTCCTCTCCTGGGACCCAACACAGGTTCCGGCAAAAATCACCTCTCCAGGCCTCGCCTGGCACCGAGTGCCTTATCGTCAGTGAGCAAAAGACCCTTTTTCCTGGGTTTTTCCTGCCTGGTTGGCCGGGAACGTGCTCGGAAAAGCAACGCAGATCCGTACCTCGGCACCCAGCCAGCGGGGATTCTGGGAGTTGGAAGTCCCCAAATCTTAAAAGTGGCCAAGGTTGGACATCCCCTGACTTTTAAGGCATGGCCGGCAATCCTGCTTCTGCAAACTTCCACCAATTAATCTGATTAATTAATTTGGAATCCCAATCCGTAGGAAATATCGGCGTTTTCATCAAGACATGATTATTTTTCCCCCAACAAAGCTCAACTTTATCCACAAGCCCAACTCCAAATGTTTCATTTCCTATTCGTGGGTTTTTTTGGGCGGGTGAGGGGTTTCAAACGCCAATAGTTCGCCGAGAGGGAAAAACCCCATCCAAGTTTTGAGCCGAGACGGTGAGATTTGCAATGGAGCTGTACAATTTTAAATAGCTGCTAATGCAATCCGGGCTGAATTTTAAGAATGGATCATTTTTTGATTTTCTGGAGCTTTATTATATATATATATATATATATCAAAAATCAAACCCCTTGTATGTTGATTTTTCAAATAAAAGAGCTATATTTATCGAGTTGCTTGGCTACCGGTCCTTATTCTTGGAGTTGGATTCGTATCCTTGCTGGATTAGAAGCTGGACAGAATTTCCCATCTCTTTGAGAAAGTTTTCTTTCCTTTGGGGTTCATTGCAAATATTTTCACATATTTTCACGGTATTGTGCAAAAACGCCTCTGATTCTACATCTCTGTCCCACAATGTCTCTTCTGTACGTATTTCCATATTTGGCGTCCTTCCTTTCCCACATTCATAGAATCCTAGGTTTGTGCAACATAATTCGATTCCAAAGAACACTTTCTGCCTTTAAAACTTTCTTTCTCTTTGTAATCCCCAGACATTTATCTCAGTTCCCCACCCTGCATCTTATCTCTGGAAAATCCACTTTATCCTCCGCCACAAATATTTTTATCCTCCGGTCCTTTTTTATCGCTCGCAGGTGGCTTTTTCCATTTACCGCCTCCCTTTGCGGCTTCTGGCCAAGCCTCGCGGAGACCACAAGAAAAGTATTAAATCTCCGTTTTCCCACCCAGTTTCTCGGCAAGTGCTTCTCAGAGCAAAATTGATGATGTAAAATTCACCTTCCCAAAAAACAGCAGTTGAGTTGAGCACCCAACCCAAGATCCCAAAATAAGGGTGCCCTTTTGCACCGTTGAGATGTTTTTCATTCAGAAAATAAGATTTTTTTAAAAAAAAAATAGTTGCATTTATACTTAGAACAAAACCATCCACAATTCGACTGGTGCCTTGAGTTTGGAGTCTCAAACTCTGGAATTATTTTATTTATTAGATTTTTTTTTAATGCCACCTTTATCATTAGGCGTGATCTTTCCAAGCATTTTGTCCAGATTTTGGCTTATTTCGAGGTTCAATCTGGCTTATTAACCACGGTTTATGGTCTGAAGGGCACTGTGGGTCCCCAGAATGTGGGGATTTCTTTCACCAAACCCTCATCAAGCCATCTTTGACATTAACTAACCTCTCAAGCCAGCTTGTGCCTCTGAGAATGGGCAGAGTTCTCGTGCTGGATGGGGGGCGGGGGGGAGAGAGAGAGAGAGAGAGAGAGAGAAAGGGGTTGCCCTGTCTTGAAAGGGGTGGATTGAGGCAAGATAACAGAATAACGGAGCTGGAAGGGACCTTGGAGGTCATCTAGTCCAACCCCCTGCTCAAGGAGGAAACCCTATACCAGTGATGGCGAACCTTTTTGGCACCGAGTGGCCAAACCGGAACGTGCATGCATGTGTGCACGCGTGCGCCGGAGCACCGGAAACCCAAATACCAGCTGGCCGGAGCGCACATACCTGTTTTTTGGCCGTTTTTCGGGCCTTTTTCAGGCTGATTTTTGGCCATTTTCAGGCGCCCTGGTGCCCGCGAAGACCAGCTGGCCGGCTCGTGTGCCCACAGAGAGGGCTCTGCATGCCACCTTTGGCATGCATGCCATAGGTTCGCCATCACGGCCCTATACCATGTCTGACAAATGCCTGTCCAGTCTCTCTTTAAAAACCTCCAGTGTTGGAGCACCCACAACTTCTGAAGGAAAGCCGTTCCACTGATTAATTAACAGAATAACAGAAGGGACCTTGGAAGGTCATCTAGTCCAACCCCCTGCTCCCATTTCAGACAAACGGTTGCCTGCTGTCTTCTTAAAAACCTCCAGCCTTGGAGCACCCCACGACTTCTGGAGGGAAGCCTGATGCCCTCGAGGGTTCCCACTTCCCATTCCCTGCCCCTGACTCACACAGCGTCTACACGAGACCCGTGGCCTCAGTTTCCCCTCTGTGGAAGACAAACAAAAATGAGTCACCCTGGAGTGCATTCCTTCCCGGATACGTTGGTGAACTTTTGGGCTGGGTGTCAAGATGCTTAAAATGCCAGCTTTAATCTACGCGGGTGAGAATTGGAGATTTCGTTCCTTCCTTTTGCTTCTTTTCCTAAGCCGCTTATTAGGATGAAAACATCATCCAGCAGCTGGTGGGAAAGGAAGATTGACACCCTTTTTGGGTGGTTTCCTTTCCCCCCCCCCTTGGGCAGGAAAGAGATAAAATAAACACATCCTTCTTCATTCTTGGCTTTAATGAATTAAAGACCCGGGGGGGGGGGCAAAACCCTGCAGAAAAATGACGCAGAGTATTCTTTTTTCACCTATGTGTGCCATTGAAACTTTTAAACCAGGAGATTAAAAAATGAGTGCAAACTTAATATAAAGAAAGGACAGGGGAAAAAAAACCCCAAATCAAAACCCTTGTATGTTGATTTTTTAAAATAAATAATATTTTATAATAAAGGGGAAAGAAAGAAAGTTGAACGGGAGCGAAAGAAAACAGATAGGTAGAAATGGCTTCCCATCCCCTTCGCAGCAGTTATAAGTAGAAAATACAGTTTAATCTTTCTTTTTAAAGTTTATGTTCCTCTTTTTCCATCCTTTTTCCTGTCTAATGGCCCAATAATAATAAACTCTTTGTTTATTTTTATGCAAAAAAGCGATGCAAGGAATTCCAAAGGAAAATGGCATTTTTTAAAAAAAAATAGTTTTTATTAATTTTCCAACGTTAAAAAACACATACAAAATACAGATACAAAAAAAGTGAAAAAATAAAAAATAAGTAAATAAATAATGAAAAATAATAAGACAAACATCAAATTGAACAAATACAAAATACATACAAATATAAACATTAAGAACAGAAAATGGCATTTATTCCTAGAATCTGAAGTTGCACCCAAAGAAATTGCCCCCACAAAAGCTATTCTCTGCCCCTTCCAATTCATCTTCAATCATAAAATTAATAAATGAATTAAAATGATACATTAATTAATAAAAAATTAATAAAATCCACTGCTTTAAGAGGGGGCCGAAAGACCTATGTAGAATTCTAGATCTAAGAGCTATCCGCCCCATGAAATGGAGCCTCCATGTATAGGAGCAGTGTATCTTTGCAGGTTCTGAGCGCAAACAAAAGGCCATTGTGCTCGCATTACCCAATTAGCCATTTCGGGCGATTAGATCAGTTCGTTCTTTTGTTTTAGAACCGAAGCACTGTGTAAATTCTACGACACGTTGAACAACTTTCTTATGCAACCTCAACCTGTTGGGGAAGTTACCTTGTCAGTTTCTCCATCTGGACTCTCCCCCAAGGCCTAAAAGCCAAGGCAGCCCAGGTGAATCGCAGCTCAGCTTAGACAAGGCAGGATAAGACATCGGAGGGGTCATTGTCCTCCTTTCACCTGCTTACACAAGTGTGTGTCTGTGCGTGTGTGTTAAGACACACAGGTTGTCCCCATGTCAAGGTTGGGAACTAGGGCGGCTTGGGTGCCAGGCCTTGCCATGAAAATTCAGCCACCGTCTTTGTGTTTGCCTCTTGTTTGTGCAATAACTCTGTGTAATGTCCGGCTGGAAAATCGTATTTTGGAAGAAGGAGAAGGAGAGAGGATGAAGGAGAAAGAAGGTGAGATGAAAGAGAAGGAGAGAGGAAGAGGAAGAAGAGAAGAGGAAAGGAAGTAGAAGAGGAAGAGGAGGAGGAAGAGGAAGAGAAAGAAGAAATGAAGGAAAAAGATGAGGAGGAGGAAGAGTAGGAAGAGGAAGAAGAGGAAAAAGGAGGAGAAGAAGGAAGAAGAGGAGGAGGAAGGAGAAAGGAGGAGGAGGAAGAGGAGGAGGAGAAGGAGAAGGAAGAAGAAGAAGGAAAGGAAGGAGGAGGAGGAGGAGGAGGAAGAAGAAGAAGAAGAAGAAGAAGAAGAAGAAGAAGAAGAATCAAACCAGTTACAGATCAATTCCACTCTGCCAATGCAACATGCAACATGCAAAAATTTAACTCCGCAGGCAGAGAAGAAGACAGCAAGGGAAGATGGTTGCGTTGGTTTTCATGCCTGCAAAGCAGAACACACACAAACGCACAAACAGGCAGAAGGCAGAGTGTGGCAAAATAGAACACACACACACACACACACACACACACACACACACACACACACACACACACACACACATACACACACACACACACCCCCCAACCGAGGCTCAATGAGAAGGCTATTCTGGAGGACAGCCATCAAACCCCAAACAATATTACAGAGAATTACAGAGTTTCCCATTCAAGCTGGACCTGAAATGGGGGCGGGGGGGGGAATGGAATTTTTCCTCCCTTGGCATCTCTGAAAACCAGGCAGCCTTCAAAGCGAAGGTCTGAATTCATAAAGGGGGTGTATAAAACCCCTTTCCCAAACCCCACGGGTTTTTAACCCCCACCTCAAAGCCTTTTGAGGCCACCCACCTGCTCCTGCCAGGTTATTATGCCAGGAGACGTTGGCAGGACAGGTGGGTGGCCGGAGAGGAAGAGGAAGGGAAGGAGAGGAAGGAAGGAAGCACCTTACCTGGGAAGAGGAGGAAGAAGGCGAAGGCGAGGAGGCGAGCGGAGGAATCCGTATCCATGTCGGTTTGGAAAAACAGGATTTAAATAATTCCCCGAATCTTTCCTTCCTTCCTGCTTTGGACCAGGGAGAGGAGGAGAAGAAGAAGAAGAAGAAGAAGAAGAAGAAGAAGAAGAAGAAGAAGAAGAAGAAGAATCAAACCAGTTACAGATCAATTCCACTCTGCCAATGGAAACTGCCAATTCTCTCCTCCTTTTAGACCTCTGGTCCAGAAACTTTTCTACCAATTCTTTGTGATAATCAGATGCCCAGATTTCGGGGGTGGGGGTGGGGGTGGGGCTCCTTTCCTTCCTGGTGGTTGGAGAAGAGCCACCTTAGCTTTAAAACAGAAAAGGGGGGAAAAAAAGGCATCCTTGGCCCAGCCCCAGTTTTCATTTTAAGCGTTTAATCTCCTGCTGTTCCCCAGACGGGTCGGTCAGCCAAGGTGCTCCCGGGCGCTTCCCGGAGTTCCCTTCTCTGCCAGCCTCGCCCAGGTGGTGATAAGAGAGAAAACTCTCCTTTTTTAATTGCTCAGCAAAATCGGCTCCTTCCTCCTCTAACCCGGTTATCGGTCGCCATGACTCAGCCGGAGAAGCCGCCGGAGGGTTCAACTCCCCCCTTTAATTCTCTTTTCCTCCTTCGTTGTCACTTCCTCCCTCTCTCCGCAGTCACCCTGTTTCCTTCTCCCCGTCCCTCTTTCCCCAAAGCCTCCAGAACCAACCAGGGTGCCATTTCTCTGCTCCGTCAGGACAGGAGAGCTTCCCCTGTAAGACTTCAGCCTGTCATGTCCTGATGGCCTCTTTGGACTCCATTCAAGGACAGGTGAAGTTCAGAAAAGTGTAAAAGGGTGCGAAGCCCCCCACCCCCACCCTGTGCCCAAGGTGGAAAAAATTGGAGACTATAGTTTCCTCCCCTTGACTGAGTGGAACCCCCATGGGCAGGAGCAGTCCACAGTAGTCCTTGACTCATGACCATAACCGAGCCCAAAATCTCTGTCGTTAACCAAGACAGCTAAGTGACTTCCCTCCCCCCTCCATTTTACAAGCTTCCTCACCCGCGGTTGCTGAGGAAATCACGGCAGTTGTTAAGTGAGTCACATGGCTGTTAAGCGAATCCGGCTTCCCCCCCCCCATTGACTCTGTTTGTCAGAAGGTCGCGAATCTCGTGACACTGCAACCGTCATAAATGTGAGTCAGTTGCCAAGCATCTGAATTTTGATCGCGCGACCCCGGGCGAAGTGATGGTCGTAAGTGTGAAAAATGGCCGCAAGTCACTTTTTTGAGGTCGTAAGTGTGAAAAATGGTCCTCTCTTTTCAGTGCTGTTATAACTTCGAACGGTCACTAAATGGACTGTTGTAAGTCGAGGACTACTTGCATAGGGAATTGGCCAAAAAACCCATGCTATTTATCCATGGCGTGTATGTGTGTATGTATATATATATATATATATATATATACACACACACACACACACACACACACACACACACACACACACAGTATATATATATATATCCTCTCACCCCCCACCAGAAGGAGAGCCCCATACTGCTCCATATAGTGCCAGACTTGGGCCAGGAAATATAGATATAGATATAGATATAGATAGATATAGATATAGATATAGATATATAGATATATATAGATATAGATATATCAGTGCTTGGGAAGACCTTTGGGTCATGTTTTAGGATGGAAATCCAACACCCAGTGCTCGATTCCACCTCCTGGCACTTCACAGATACTCTGCCCCTGTACAGGGAGGCTCCATTTAACCCTTGAAATGCCCTGCCATTCTGTACTTGGACAGTTCTCCTGCCCGCTCTGCTGAGAGGACAACCCCACGTTGGCTTGGCTTGCAACAAGACAAGTTGGCCATCCGTTCTCCCAAACAAGTTGCGTGTTATTGTGCTCCTTCCTTAATTCCCCGGAGGGGGGGGGCATCTCTGCCCAGTTTGGGGAGCCCAACCAGCTGCTCCAGCCACTGGTTCCTGCTGGGCAAACAGGTGCTAGAGGAGAAGGAGGAGGAGGAGGGCAGCTGTGCTGCTGTGGACGGGATGAGCTCACCGCTCAGGAACGTAGCAATTACGGCATCCTCAAGAAGAGGAGGAGGAGGAGGAGGCCAAGCGACACACCTTGACGTGCAGGGATGGAGAGGTGGCGGCAGGACCGGCTGGGCAGCTTCGGCGGGCAGGTGAGACGATGGTGGTGCACGGAGGGCCTGAACCCTGGAGAAGCCAAGGAGCTCTGGGCCCGGTCCAGGAGATTCTCCCTGCCGGCTGCGGCCTTGGGGAACCCACCTGGACCCCCCCTCGCCGGTCCTGCTGGGGAGGAGAAGAACAAATGGTGGTGTATCCAGGTGAGGCTCAAACACAGCATCCATGGAGAGAGAGAGAGTGTGTGTGTGTGTGTTTTTTTGGAAGGGAGGCACGGACATTTCTGCCGATTTCTGGCACCGGGGTTGGCAGCTGGCAGCCTCTCTGCCCAGCCCGGCCTGTACGGGGCCAAGATGGGGAAAAAAATCAAATTATTCAAATAACTACGCTGCTTCTCTATCTCTTGTGTTGTTGTGCTTTTCGTTGGTGTCCAAACGGGCTTGCTCTTCCCTTGCTTTCCCGGATGGGTGTTTGATCCTAAACGGAGCCTCCTCCAGCAGTGCAGTCTATCCCCAAAGTCCCAACCCTGCAGAGTTTCTCGTTCCGTATCTTTTGATTTCCAAATCTTTCTGGCTGTTTTCCAAAAATGTTTCTCCCTGGCTGTCGATTTGCCGCTCGGTGAGAAAAACACCCTGCTCGCTTACTGCCAAAATATCGTTGCATCCCCATCTGGTTGGAGAAACGACAACCCAGGCAGGTTGGACAGCCTAACTGACGAAAATACCTGCCTTAAATGAAATTACGAGTTTTCAAACTCTTCCCGGCTCTGTTACAACATCTCTGAAAGGAAAATAAATGACACAACGGCCTTTCAGTTGTTTATTGCGCTACGATTGTCACAACCCATGTTTTTCCAGATAGAGAACAGACGCTGGTTGTTATTCACATCCGCTACTGGGTGAGAGTAGCTGATCTAAACGTTCGTAGTGGGCTAATTTGCCTGAAATTTATTCCATTCCTCGTCGGTGAAATAAATTTGCATTTTGGCAGAACTGCCACGCCGTTTTTCAAATATCCAGGAAAAAGGCTGGTGGGAAACACCAGAAGAGTTTAGACAATCATTTGCCTGAAATAATATAGGGTCTCCTGCTTGAGCAGGGGGTTGGACTAGAAGACCTCCAAGGCCCCTTCCGACTTTGTTATTCTTATGCTTATTTGGCTAAAATCCCAACAATTAAAGGAAAAATACTGTCTGGTATCCCTTGATCGTACATCTGCTTTGCTCACAAGGCTCCATTAATGAGTGTGTAGATAGGTAGATAGATAGATAGATAATAGAGGATGGAGAGAGAGAGAGAGAGAGAGAGAGACTAGAGAGAGAGAGAGAGAGAGAGAGAGACTAGAGAGAGAGAGAGAGAGAGAGAGAGAGGAGAGAGAGAGAGAGAGAGAGGAAGAGGAGGAGATAGAAAGAGCACGCGCCTGCACTCCAGCC
>QLTV01000994.1:1299345-1314341 GCA_003457575.1 Thermophis baileyi
GTTCAATTCCCAGAATCCCCCAGCCAGCATGCTTTAAGAGGAGTGGACTTCAATTCCCAGAATTCCCCAACCAGCATGCTTTAAGAGGGGAGGACTTCAATTCCCAGAATTCCCCAGCCAGCATGCTTTAAGAGGAGCGGACTTCAACTCCCAGAATTCCCCAGCCAGCTTGCTTTAAGAGGAGTGGACTTCAATTCCCAGAATCCCCCAGCCAGCATGCTTTAAGAGAAGAGGGGAGGACTTCAATTCCCAGAATTCCCCAGCCAGCATGCTTTAAGAGGAGCGGACTTCAACTCCCAGAATTCCCCAGCCAGCTTGCTTTAAGAGGAGTGGACTTCAATTCCCAGAATTCCCCAGCCAGCATGCTTTAAGAGGAGTGGACTTCAACTCCCAGAATTCCCCAGTCAGCTTGCTTTAAGAGGGGTGGACTTCAACTCCCAGAATTCCCTAGCCAGTATGCTTTATGACGTGCTGGCTGGGGAATTCTGGGAATTGAAGTCCACAAATCTTCCCTTCCCCTTCTCCTTTGGTCCTTTCAGTGGTCTCGACTCCAAGCGAGACTTGGGGTCCCCTTCTCTCATCCAGCGGCTTCTTCCACACAGGTCCAGGTGCTGGTGCTGAACTGGGGCGCCTGGCTCTTGAGGATGCGCCAACCGGGAGAAGAACCCCAGGGGCGCCCCCCCTGCGCCCCCAGTTTGCTGAGCTGCAGCTCGGACAACAGTGACGGAGGAGGCAGCCCACCCACCCGTCCGGCTGGGCCCATCGCCAACGGCCACCTGGTCTACGCAGGGATCCCTATTGCTGCCGTCGCTCCTGCCCCCTTCCCCACCAAACCCCCCGATGTACCCCGTCCCTTCCTCTTCTCCCCGGAGCCTCTGTCTTCCATCCCCGAAGACCCTCTCTCTGCCCCCCACCTGAGCTCCATTCTGAAGGAGCTGAGATACGTGGCTCAACGCTTCCGCAGCCAAGACGTCTCTCGGGCCACCTGCAACCAGTGGAAGTTCGCCGGGGCCGTCATTGACCGACTCTGCCTGGTTCTCTTCGCCCTCTTCCACATCGTCTGTTCCATCGCCATCCTCATGGCGGCCCCCAACTTCGCCGAGGCGATCACCAAGGACTTCCTCTGATGCTCCGGAGCTCCACGTCTTCCGAGGACCTCCTTGAGATGGTGAGAAGGGTCACCCCTGGAGGGAGACGGACGGAGGGGCTGGCCGGAGACCTTCCTCCTGTGCATGCCAACGACCCGGGTTTTGTGATGGGCGGCAAAGTTTGCATGCAATAGTTGTGGAGCTCCTCCCGGGACGGAGGTCCTCGTGCCAGAGAGGACCATGGGGCGGTGTCGTCTTGGACTGGTTCTCCTCCGAATCCCTCGAGCCGGTCTTCTTCAGCCCTCGGGATCACGTTGGACGTTCAGACTCCAGAACGCTTGGACGAAGGAATTCTGGTGGACCACGAGAACGTTCAGACTTCGGAGTGTTTGGACTCCAGCTGGACCACAAGGTGAGGGGGCTCCCGGAACTACAAAGTCCTACCCAAGAGGGAGCTCTATTTTGGGGGCGCGTTCCCCCAAAGCCTCCATCCTCTCTCTCGTAAACTGTTGGAGACCCTGTCTTGACTCTGGACACCCTCCCCCCAAAATGGGTCACTTCTCAGTTCCCTCTGGCAGGGTTGATCCCGGGACCGAACTCCGATCAAAGTTGCTAAAAACTCTTTTAAAAGGGGTCTTTTTCCTCACCCCAAACCCCCAAATCGTGTCCCGTTTCAAACGTTTTAATGCTGCAAATCCACCTCGGTTTTCACGCTGATGTGGCCCTCGACTTACGAGCATCCGTTTAGCGAATGTCCGAAGTTACGAAGCCCCTGGAAAAAGCGACCTACGACAGGTCCTCGTCCTTACGACTGTCGCATCTCCACAGTCACATGATCAAAAGTTATTTTCCCAGAGATCACGTGATCGCCGTTCCCAACCTTCCCCAGCCGGCTTCCGACAAGCAAAGTCAATGGGGGAAGCCGGATTCACTTAATGACCACACAATGGTTAAGAATATATATATCTATATCTATATATCTATATATTCTTAGCGTATCCTCCCCATATCACTCTTACGAGCCAAAGGGTATATCATCTCATTCTAGTTTTTCGCTTATTTTATTGAAACAGAAAAAGAAAAATAAATTATTCAAAGTAAACAGCAATAAATAATCAATAATTTAAGCCTTGATATTGTCTGAAAATCACTGTTTCCCCCCTTTTGTCACTTCTTTGAACCCCTTCTTCCCTTGGTCCTTCTAAACAAAATCACTATTAAACCCACCTCCCAGCCCCCCAAAGTGAAATAATTGAAGGAAGGAAAAGAAGAGGGGGAAAAAAAGAACAGGGAGACCCAACAAGAGAGAGAAAGAGAGAGAGAGAGAGAGAGAGAGAGAGAGAGGTAGAGAGAGGTAGAGAGAAAGAGAGAAAGAAAGAGGCAGAGAGAGAGAGAAAGGTAGAGAGGAAGAGAGGTAGAAAGAGAGAAAGAGAGAGGCAGAGAGAGAGAGGTAGAGAGAAAGAGAGAAAGAAAAAGAGACAGAGAAAGAGACAGACAGAGAGAGAGAGAGAGAGACAGCGGGAGAGAGAGAGAGAGAGAACGAAAGAAAAAAAAAGAAAAGAAAAGAAAGTTTTGAAACTCTTCTAAGAGAGTTTCTAATCAGAAACGGGAAGAAGACCGAAGGATCGAAAAACCCCTCCCCCCCAAAAAAATATTAATTGCCGCTAAATCGCAATGGAATTATTTACAATTACTGAATCAGCAAAAGAGACTGTAAACATATATTTTTTTCTGCTCTTTCTGGCGTTTTTGTTTTTTTTTTAAGGTGGGAACCTTCCGCGTTTCAGAGGCGTTAAAAAGACAAATGTTGCCGGCAGAGTCACGCAGGTGGAACTCGCTTCCCTGGGAGGAGACAAAAATCTGAGCTCCTTGGGTTAATTTTGTACACGCACCGAGCTACTCCAGAAAGTGGGGAGCAAAGTTTGGGGGGGGGTGCGTAAAAGAGTTTCAGATTAGGGGGTTGGGAAGAAGGGAGGGAGGGAGAGTCCAGTCGTGATGCAATGGAGACCCCCAAAGAGGGTCCTCTGAAACGGATTGGCAACCTGGCACGACCGATCCGTCTTAACGCCTCCGAAGTTTTGCCTAAATTTTACGACAGAGTCTTGATAGAGGGAGACCGTCCGATCTTCGTTCAGCTTTCGCATTACGGATGGGACTTCGCTTCCCCCTCCCCTTAATTTTTCCTCATTCTCCTTCCCTTTGGTTTTTTTTTAAATTATTTTTATTTCTTTGTTTTTGTTTTTTAAAAAAGAAGCATCTGTCCGTCCGTCCATCCGTCCGTACGAAGGGGAAAAAAAGGATGGATGGATGGACCGTTCTCTCGTTCCGTACGCCCAGGCTGCTTCGGCGTCTTTTAAGAGAAGCTCTGCGCACTCCTGGAAGATAAGAAACAGACTCGGCCAGGCTGGTGAAGACTGTCCGATGAAGGATGGAGAGAAATCCTGATTTTTTTTTGCAGTCCAGGATTCTCTCTCTTGGTTTCTTGGAGCTTCAGGACGGAGCGGGGGACGATGAGCTCTGTAGTCCTTTAAGGTTCACAACCCCGAGAGGGCATGGACTGCCGTAGGCCTGATTCTCACGCGATCCCCTACTCCCGTTTGGGAGCCTGGATCTTGCAGGTCTCGGAAGCGATGGCTTGTTGGATGATGCCAAAATAACCTCCGGTCACTTTGAATTTGTGTGTGTGTGTGTGTGTCTTATTGTCCAACTTGGGACAGGGGCAGCCACACTAATTCTATCCACCCTCCTTCCCACCCCCTCCTCAAATTCCCTGCTCCGTCTGCCTCCCAAGCCTCACGAAACCCCAGGGGGGGGGGAAAGTTCACCATTTTGGTTGTTTGAAACCGGGGTTCAAGATTCATTTCCTTCTTTAGGGGAGCGTGGAAAGTTAGGGTACAATGTTTTGTTGGGGGGGGTCTGTTTCCAAAAAAACACAAGCCATCCCCCCTCCCCTGCCCCTTTTTCCATTCCCCCCCCCCCACAGGCCATTAGAAAGAAAACTGATTGGGATGCAATGTTTCTCAATCTTGGCAAGCTTGAAGATGGGTGGACTACAACTCCCAGAATTCCCCACTGGCTGGGGAATCCTGGGAGTTGTAGTCCACCCATCTTCTACTGGTTACGGTTGAGAAACGCTGGTTTAATCAGGAGCTTGTCTGCCTCTTGCTCATTGCAGGAAACTAACTTTTAGAACAAAGCCGTCGTGGTTTGAATTTCAAAGCTTTTTCCCCACTGAGGAGGCTGCCCGTCGCATCCCTGCATGATCTCCTGACCTTCCCCATCACTTCTCTACAGTAGAGGGGGGAAAAAAGAGATCATTTCAGCTTTCAAACTTCCAAAACTCATCTTTTTTCAAAATTTTGGAAGCAAGCATGCCCCAAAACAGGAAAATAATCTGATTATTTTCTGGGGGGCTGCGGGGAAGAAGAAGAAAAAAAATAGGCAATTAATGTCAAACATTATTGACATTATTGCCAATTAATATTCAAAATTCCTCCTCTTCCTTCTGTGATTCGAGGGGGAGAAATTTCCTTCTCTATAGTTATCAATAATCCGTCTTTGGGGAGCTTAGAAAGCAGATTGGGGAACGTGTGGTTTTCTCAAACCCCCAGGACTACAATGCCCATCTGGATAGCGTGGTTTAGGGTGAGGGAGGCTCAGGGAGGCCTCTTGGTAGCATCTGGAGGGCATGGGTTATTCCCCCTCTTTCGCGAGGACCATCGTGTGTGTTGAGATGTACAAAGTTAGAGGTAGCTGAATTTTGGCTTGGACCGTTGACGTCAACCCAACCTTCACCAATGCCTGCAAGAAGATGGCGTGGGTCGGGGAAAGTGGGGAGGGGGGAGACGCTGTGAGGATGAGCCCCCCCAAAAAAGTGGCTGCCTTCTGATCTTGAATCCACCCATCTCGAGTAAGTCCATCTCAAATCCATCCAAAAATCAACGCCCTACTTCTTCCCAAGTCTCCACGCTCCATCGTTTCACCGTTGACCAAGAATGGACCTTCTTGAGACAGCTCTCCCCCCCCCAACCTGGCGTTCCTCGGTTGGACCTAAAGGAGAGAGAGGCATGGGTCCCACGCTGGGGAGGAGGCAGCAGGAGAAGAAGCTGGTCTGGTGGGACTCCATCCTTGGAGAAGTCTTGATGGCCAACAGGGTCAAGTCAATGAGGAAAGCAACCGATGGCCGGAAGAAGCCGTTTTTCTAGGAGATGGATGAGGAAGAAGAAGAAGAGCAGAGAGAAGAAGGAAACTGGGCCGTTGGAGAGTGGGCGACAAAGGTCAAGCGGAGATGGCTCCTACTTTGAGCTCCAGACCTAGAGAGGAGACAAGAGAACGGAAGCTATCTTAGATCTTTGCTCTTCTTGGCTTTTCCGCTGGATTACAGAGACTGGGAGGGAGTGGGAGGCCAAGGACATGCAGGGAGGCCAGTCTAGCTGGGATCTTGGGTTCCCACCTGCCTCCCAAATCCACTCCCTCCTTCCTTTCTGTCTTTCCCCAGAGGAACATCTCCAGGTCAAAACCTTGCTGCCAATTGTCTCCCTGGTCTCTTGCCCACCCTCCCCAATCCGTGGGTCTCCCCTTTTTAATTTTCTTTTGCCAGCACCCCCCCGCCCCCCAAGATCCCAGCAGCCAAACCTTCAAATGCAAGGACCGTGTCACGAAAAGCCATCTTGGCATCCCTCCAGGGGTGTCTAAAGGAGAGAACCAAGATGGCAGAGAACCAGCCATTGCTCAGGAGCTGGTTCAACTTACCAGTCTCTCTCTCTCTCCCTTGGGGCAAGGAAGGATCAAAAGTTGCTTGGTTTTCCTTAAATAAACTAGGTTTATTATTAAGCTAGGTTTGGTGGGACATTGAAGACCATCCGCATTTATTCTATCTACTTAAACCATCATCACGGCTAGGACTCGTGAAAGGGAAGAGAGAGACAGAGTCTTAATGACCTCTGGGCTTCCCTGCCGTCAGAAAATATTGCAAACAAAAACAAAAAAACTGCACAAAATGGGTGAGTGGGATGCTGAACCCCCCCCCCCGGCCCTGTGAGCAGAGTCCGGGCTTCAGAAGAGCCTCAAAGCCACCACGCTTCCCGAGAACTGCCTTGTGGAGCTCCTCATCCAGAACGACGCCACGTGACCACAAACACAAACGCACACACACACACACACACGCACCAACAAATACAGAGAGGAACAAGACACAGGAGAGACCCACAACGACGACCACAACGACAACGATGACAACAAACCAGGATGAGGAGGAGAGAGAGAGAGACAGAGAGAAAGAGATAGAAAGAGAGAAAGAGAGATAGAGACAGAGACAGAGAGAGAGAGAGAGAGAGAAAGAGAAAGGGATAGATGGAGACAAAAGAGATAGAGACAGAGCAAGAAACATAGAGAGGCAAAGAGAAAGGGATAGGCAGAGACAAAAGAGATGGAGAGAGAGACAGAGACAGAGAGAAAGAGATAGAAAGAGAGAAAGAGAGATAGAGACAGAGAGAGAGAGATAGAGACAGACATAGAGAGAGAGAGACAGTGAAAGAAAAAGAAAGAGAAAGGGATAGATGGAGACAAAAGAGATAGAAACAGAGAGAGAAAGAGAGAGAGAGAGACAGAGAGAGAAAGAAAGAGAAAGGGATAGATGGAGACAAAAGAGATAGACAAAGACAGAGCGAGAAAGATAGAGAGGCAAAGAAAAAGGGATAGACAGAGACAAAAGAGATGGAGAGAGAGAAAGAGAGAAAAGGTGGGCGAGATAGGAGGCCTTCAGAAAGTTCATAAGATCTTCTTGGTTGGACTTCCTTGGGTGTGTGTGTGAGGGATCTCCATTGAAGATGGGGGCTGAGGGGGAGTTTGTGGGCTCACAGGGTCCCCCAAAGGGTGAGAGAAGATGGACGTAAGAGTTCCATGCATCCCAGAATGGGGAAGATGGGTAGGGGGAGAAGAAATTGCAAGCCGAGATCCCCCAGAATTGGCGTCCCTCCTTGAGAAGTTCGATCCCGGAGATGGTTGCATTTTGGACACGACCTTCTTTGAATTCTCCAATTCCTGAACAGTGGGCCTTTTAATGTGGACTAGGAACTTGGTTTTAGCCCTCCCTCCCTCTTGCGCACAAAACAAGCTCACACCGTTCGCAGTTGTCCGGCCTTTAAACCAGAATCTTTGATTCTGAAAAGATCCCTTTTTAAGTCTGATTTTTTTTGGGGGGGGGTGTCTCTTCCCGACTTCTCTTCGAAATTGGCCGAGAAGCGTTAAATCCACTCATGGCAACATTCATCGGTTCGTTCAATTTAGAAATTCCACCATGATTAATGGCTTCCTTCCGGTTGTGGGAACCAAACAGGAAGCTTTTCCACAGGAAAGCCGAGAGGGTCAAGTTCGTCTCTCAATGTTCAAACAGCCTGAATTTGGAATTTAGGACCCCCAAATCCCACCCCGAGGGGATCTCAGGAGCTCGGCGGAGCAAAGGCAGAAGAAGAAGAAGGGGACAGGGCTGGGAAGAGGGAGGGGGGGAAACGGACATAAAAGCCGCCAGAGATTTGCACATGTGGTCACAGAGCATCACATAACCGACGTGTCGGAACAAATGAAACAACAACAACAACAACCATCCAGACGAGCAAAACATGGAACGGCAAAAAAAGCACAACGGCGTTCACACGGTGAGAAGTCACAAAGTGCGGAGGAAGAAAAAGGAGGGATGTTGGGCATATATATCGTCAATATTTGATAGATGCAATTTGCAGCAAATTCATTTGCCAGGGGGAATTGAGTTCTCTTTGTTTCTGCAAGGAGATCAGAGGGACGATTTGGGGAAGGGCGGACTCGCCGCGGGACAATTCCACCATTAAATTTAATTATTTGAAATAATTCTTAAAAATTGCTTTAAGTTTTGTCATTCACATTTTGTTTTGTCCCTCCTTTGGCGTCCTTTCTTTAAAGAGTCTATTCCACTATTTATATATAGATATAGATATATAAATATTAGTGAAACTCTTTTCCCACGGTGAATTTTCCCACAGTGAGTTGGCTGTGGCGAGTTGTCATAGAACCCCTGTGTGCATATGTGTCGCAAGTGTTGCGTGCGTGCATGCTTGGTCGGGAGGCAGAGAGAGAGGAAGAGTAAGAGAAAGAAAGAGAGAGAGAGAGAAAGAAAGAGAGTAAGAGAAAGAGAAAGAGAAAGAGAAAGAGAAAGAGAAAGAGAAAGAGAGAGAGAGAGAGAGAGAGAGAGAGAGAGAGAGAGAGAGAGAGGAAAGAAAAAGAGAAAGAAAGAGAAAGAGAGTAAGAGAAATAGAAAAAGAGAGAAAGAGAGAGAAAGAGAAAGAGAAAGAGAAAGAGAAAGAGAGAAAGAAAAAAAAGAGAGAGGAAACAGCACTTCACCAAACGAGAAACTACAAACCAGAAACTCACAGCACATCCAAAGAAATGCTATTTCGTCATGCAAAAAATGAAAATGAAAATGTGCAACTCGGATTCACACAACGCCGGATTTGGCCTTTCCAAATCAAAGGAGGAATAAGAAGAAGAAGAGGAGGAGAAGGAGGAGGAGGAGGAGAAAAGAAGACAACCAACTTTTAGTTTGTGTTCATTCCAAAGGATGCAACTTACAAGGGGGGCGGAGCTAGGTCTCCCGCGACAACGAAGGGTGGCTTAGCAACAGAGTCGTCTCAAGATATGATTGGCCCCCTGCCGAAGGGAGGGTGGGATTGCGGAGTTTTCGGATAGCAGAGAGAGAAAAGGGGGGAATTTGGTTTTCTGCTTTTTTTTTTAATTTAAAAAAAATGTGTTTTTGCTAGACAAAATTAATAATTGTCCCACCCCCTCTTTTTTTAAAAGTTTCATTTTTTATTTCCGAACGAGATGATTTTTTTTTTTAAAAGACATTTATCCAAAGAAAATGACATAGCTACTTACACATTCAGAGAGAAAAGACCGGAACGTTTGAAGTTGAGCATGTTAAACCATCAGCCCCCAATTTTTGGAGGTTGGGGGGTGGGGGGAGGGGGAGGGTGACATGGGGTCAATGTTGCAATGGGGTAAGGAAAATCCATCAGGTCACAGTGTGATACGCGAGTCTCCTCATCCTCAAAGATATTTGCCAGCTTTACTGGAAGTCCTTGATTTATGACAATTGGTGCCAGAATTTCCACCCTTAAGCAAGGTGGCTATTAAGCCATTTTACGACCATTTCTGCTGCAGTTGTTAAGCGAAACACTGCAGTTGTTAAATGGATCGGGCTTCCCCCATTGACTGTTTGTCGGAAGCCAGTTAGGAAGGTCGAAAATAGTGACACTGGGACGTTGCAACCGTTGTAAATACAATTCCAAAGGCCTAAATTTTGTTCCCGTGACAGTCGGGATGCTGCAGCGGTCGTAAGGGTGAGGACTGATCATAAGTCACTTTTTTTCAAGGCCGTTGAAGCTCCGAACGGTCGCTAAAATGCCTGCTGGTAAGCAGAAGACTCCCTGTAATTTTTTTGGCTGACTTTTCGATGACTTTTAAGGACCCTGCGAACGGCCGCAAAATGAGGCCACCGCTAAACGAGGACTACCTCTAATTACTCAATTTTTTTTCTAGCTGCCCAATTCCGATGGAGATGCAACAGGAGGAAAATTATACACCCACCCAGCACACGCCAAGCCCGGCCTGTTGCAAATTCGATCCTTTACGCGATCAAATTATATTTTCTTCAGAAATGATTAGAAGGGAAGGAGCTGGTTAAAGCGACCACCAGAAAAAGCTAACAGCCGAAGAGATTCCCCTTTTCCACGGCGGGTGGAAACAGGGCCTGACTTGGGTCGTCTTTTTTCCCCCCAGAGACACGCCAAGTAGATTTTGAGAAACAAGCCAGATTCAGAAAGGGCTTTCAATACAGAACCTGGAGGAAACCGGAGACCCGGGTTCAAGTTTTGCGCAGCCGCTCGGTTGGCCGAGGACCCACCTGGCAGGTAGTGGCTCAATACGGACGGTTGGCGTCTTTGGGACGTTTCAACTGAACCTTCAACCTTTTCATCCCAATCTGGAAGCCGTTCATGGCTTGGATGGCGGCTTGCGCGCTGGCGGGATTGTCAAAACTTACGAATCCTGCAGAAGACAGAGAGAGAGGGGGGAGGGGGAGAAAGAGAAGGGCCAGGGGCCCGCTGAGACCCCATGGTGGAGGTGCAGCAGGGCCCCCCGCATGTATTTCCCAAGATGGGGCAGGAAGACCATTCAAGAAGTGGAATCTGGAGAAGATTAAACTTCCAAACCGGCATTTCTCAACCCCGCTTGAAGACGGGTGGACTTCAACACAGGACGACAAAGTTGGGAGGGGAACTTGGAGGTCTTCTAATCCAACCCCCTGCCCTGCTCAAACTCCCAGAATCCCCCAGCCAACATGGCCATTGCTAAGCATTCTGGGAGTTGAAGTCCACCCATCTTCAAGTGGTTGAGATTGAAGAAACGCTGATTTCTGTTGTGGCCCGCCAGCGACCCGTGCAGCTGATTGCGGACTCCGACAGCGAAGAGGCTGTTGTGGTGATGCGCCAGCGGCCTGTGCAGCTGGTACCTGAGTCGGACAGTGAGGAGGTTGGTGGGGACTTGGTGCCAGAGGCGGAGATTCAGCCAGGGCCTTCAGAACCTCCAGAAGCTCCCATCAGTGACGAGGAAGAAGAGGAGGAGCCTATTCTTAATGCACGGGCACGCAGAGCTGCTAAGAGGCAGGAGTGGCTACTCAGGAGGAGGTCTCCTCGGGAGTAGGGCTTTGGGCTAATTGGCCACGCCCTTAGCCTATTTAAGTAATGACCACGCTCAACCACGTTGCAGGAAACAACTCCGTTCATTCCACGTATTGCCTTGGTCTTTGAAACTTCTGTTCGGCTCTTGATTCCAAACGGCATTACTTTTCCTGCTCATAAGTCTGGGCTTTCTGCCAACTTCAGTAAGTTCGCAGTGCCTCTTATCAGATAGCCTAATTCGTTGGACTTCTTTGATGCCTTCTGCTTGGATTCTTGCCAACTGTTGGGATGTTAATTAACAGTTGGTGCACCGAAAGGACTTATTTATGATTTCAAGGACTTTAACAAACATGACTGCTAAGAGAGTATTAGTAGTTTAAAGAGTATTAAACAAGGTTTGTTTGTACGTTGCTTGTGTTGCTTTTCTCGGTTCGGCAGCTGGGACAGAACAGTCTCCAGCTTTGGTGGCAGTGGTGGGTTGCTACTGATTCGCCCTGATTCGGGTGAACAGGTAGCGGCGGCGGCAGGAGGCTCTGCCCACCTGCCCGGATGTCATCACGGACGATCTGCGCATGCGCAGAAGGTTCTGCACATGCGCAGAAGCGCCACGTGCGAGCGAAGCAAGCACGCACGTTCACAGTTCCGAACCGGTAGCAAAGGTAAGTGAAACCCACTACTGTTTGGTGGACAGCAGAAAGTACAATCTTCTTGAGATCTTAGTGCCAACAAAGGGATCTCTGCACAGGATACGAAGTTGGGATCTACTCCCCTTGCTTGTGTCCTTAATACGATGAATAGACATCCTAAGACAAGAGTACAGGTAGTCCTCGACTTACGACCATAATTGAGCCCCAAATTTTGGTTGCTAAGTGAAACATCGGTTAAGTGAATTTTGGCCCCATTGTACAACCTCGCTTGCCTCACTGCAGCTGTTAAGTGAGTCCCACGGTTGTTAAGCGAATCCGGCTTCCCCATGCACTTTGCTTGTCAGAAGGTCAAAAAATGGGATCCTCCTGGGGACACTGCGACCGTCATAAATGCGAGACAGTTGCCAAGCGTCCGAATTTTGATCACGTGACCACAGGGGTACTGCAACGGTCGTAAGTGTGTGAAAAACAGTCCCTAAGTCACAGTTTTTTCAGTGCTGTTGTGAGTGCTGTTC
This sequence comes from Thermophis baileyi, assembly GCA_003457575.1. Lineage (NCBI taxonomy): Eukaryota > Metazoa > Chordata > Lepidosauria > Squamata > Dipsadidae > Thermophis > Thermophis baileyi. The sequence goes on from QLTV01000994.1 coordinate 1,311,306, forward strand.
GGTCACTAAATGAACCGTTGTAAGACGAGGACTAGCTGTACACACATTCGTCTTCTTGTTCTCGAAGCAGCTGGAGGTCCAGCTTCTTCAGTTGGAGAAGATCTGGTTTCAATGTCCCAATCGGATCGGGAAACGGATTCCCGCATCCCTTTGGTGCCTCCAAGCCCTAAACTCGATCGCGCACCCCAAAAGTCTCCTCCTAACTCCCACCAAACAGTCTCAAGTTGGGGAGGTCCACTTGATGGACCAAGGAAGGAAAGACGGTGGAGACCTCTGGGCTCAAACTACCCTTTGGAGCAGGGGTCTCCAACCTTGGCCACTTTAAGACTTGTGGACTTCAACTCCCAGAATTCCTGAGGAACTCTGGGAGCTGAAGTCCACAAGTCTTAAAGTGGCCAAGGTTGGAGACCCCCACTTTGGAGACCTCAGGACGTTCCGTACCGAAGCATTTACTCTGATTGGTCGCTCGGTCAACGAAAACTTTGGCCGAAATGACGTTCCCGAAGGGGAGGAACATTTGTAAGATCTCCGAATCGGTGAATTCTTGCGGCAAGTGATAGATGAAGATGTTGCAACCTTCAGGACCTGCAAAAGAAAACCGAATTGTCGGGTAAGAAATGAACGGTTGCAAAATGTCCTCGGCGCAACACCAACCATACCAGCAGCGTTTCGCAACCAGGTTGCGAAAAACGTCTTGATATTTTTATTTTTATTTTGTTTTGCTTGCCAAGGGTTCTCTTCTTGTTTCCTCCCCGGGTCGTGCCCTAAAATGCCAGCTGTAACTAGGTTAGAAGACAATACAATAAACCAGGTTGTGGCTTCTGGTGTTTTTTCTTTGTTTGTTTGTTTGCAAGGGGTGGAAGTTGGGCTGCTCAGCTGTCCAAAAACTCAACATTTCCCAGTGTTGTGTCGGCACAAGAGGCAGAAAAACAGCGGGCGAGATGGAAATTTGGGGGTGTGGGTGTGTGTGTGTGTGATGCAACCATTGGATGCAGTGGTGGGATTCAATTTTTTTTACTACCGGTTCTGTGGGCGTGGCTTGGCGGGCGTGGCTTGGTGGGCGTGCCAGGGGGAGGATACTGTAAAAACCCCATTCCCTCCCGATCAGCTGGGACTCGGGAGGCGGAGAATAGATGGGGGCGGGGCCAGTCAGAGGTGGTATTTACCGGTTCTCCGAACTACTCAAAATTTCCGCTACCGGTTCTCCGGAACCGGTCAGAACCTGCTGAAACCCACCTCTGATTGGATGTTGCAGAAAGAATAGTCGTTTGCACTACGGCTACTAATTGTATATTTCTTTTTACAACAGTTTGAAAGAAAACCACGAATGTCGTGCACAAGAACCACAGGAGGGATTGACCCTCGTGATAAAAACGTGGGGCGAATGATTTTAAACCGCCCCCCCCCTTAGAGAAATTTCTCAACCTTAGCAATTTAGAGAAGTGTGTGGACTTCAACTCCCAGAATCCCCTAACAAGCACGTTGACCGGGGAATTCTGGGAACTGAAATCCACGCATCTCCAAAGTGCTAAGTTTGAGCGTTAAATTCTGCGTTAAAGCTGACCTTCTTTGCAAAAAAATAAAATAAAATAAAAATAAAAAATCCAGATCTCCACCAGGGGGAAGCAAAACCTCTCCTTCGGCCGCCCTCTAGTGGTTCCCGAGGTTATTGCAGCCCCAACGTGATCATCCCTGCTTCTTGGTTGCCGCTGGCATTTTGCAGCTGGGATGACCGCTGGCTTGATCTGGGGAGGAGTGGGGGGGAGGCGCTCCGGACCCCAACCTTACCTTCTCTCTGCTGGGGGGGCGCCTGCTGGGTGATGATGGCGGTGGGCTGCTGGGGAAAGGCGGTGCTGACCAGTCCGTAGGCTGTAGGATAGGCAGCTGTGGGAGGAAGCGTGGGAGAGGGAAGGGCTCAGCTTTCGGAGGGGGAGGTGTCTCAGAGCTGGAGGAGGGGGGAAGGGCGAACCTGGGTACCTGTCCTTACCTGTGTAATGTTGCATCCCGGCGTAGGCCTGTTGTAAGGGATCCACAGGGGCGGCCGAGCTCTGTGCTGTGGCATTGGGGGTGGGGGGAGACGGGAAGACAACACACACTTAAAGAGAGTTGCGGTGGTTTCAACACGTCCGAGCGCGCCCTCCCCCCCCACCCCCACCCCCAAGGAAGAATCATCCAGGTGTCTCTAGGGGAGGCCACCACGAGCTTCGCTTTTCTCTAAGCCCCACTTCTGAGCGTCAGAGGTAGACTGCCTTTGAATAGGGAGGCTTGAATAGGCATGGTTGAAGTTTCAGGCTATGGCTCTGTTCCAAAATTGGCAATGTTTTCTTAGCCAAGATTGTCCTCAATCGGCTTAAAAAGCTACTCTTTGGAGCTTCAAGGACCTGAACTCAGTGGTTTAATCCTGGTGGAAAGAGAGCCTTCCTTTAATCTGGGGTTAAAAGGATTAAAATGGGTTTAATCCGGTGTTTGTGGACTTCAGCCGCTTGGACTTCAACTCCCAGAATTCCGTAGCATGCATGCAATTCAGGCACGGAATTCTGGGAGTTGAAGTCCAACCGTTTCAAAGCATGCTGGCTGAGGAATTCTGGGAGTTGAAGTCCATGCGTCTCAAAGCATGCTCCCTGGGGAATTCTGGGATTTGTAGTCTATGCATCATAAAGCACGCTGGCTGGGGGCTTCTGGGACTTGAAGTCCATACAACATAAAGGATGCTGACCAGGGACTTCTGGGACTTGTAGTCCATGCATCTTGAAACACCCTAGCTGGGGAATTCTGGGAGTTGAAGTCCACCCATCTTCAAGCTCTGGAGAGTTGTGACACACTCTTCCCACCCAACACCAAATCACAGCAGGGTGAGCAAACTCTCTTATTTTTTCTCTTCCTGCCTCGGGAAAGACTCCAACGAGGCTCTGGGTTCAAGTTCTACACATTACCCCCATCCAACCCTAGAGTCCCCATGGGGGGTGGGGGGAAGAATAATCTAACTACTCGGGCTAAAATCGGAGACTCCGGGAAGCGAGAGCAAAACGTGGGAAC
>QLTV01000994.1:1329668-1342463 GCA_003457575.1 Thermophis baileyi
CCCCTCCTCCCATTTCTCTCTCCAAGGCCTTTTTTCCACGGAATATATTTATTTTTAAATCTCTGCACAGTTTAAATCAGGGCAGGCCTTTGAGACTTGAACCCGTGAGGTCGTTCGTTCCTTAAAGGTTTTCGCCAAAGGGGGAAAATCACAAAATAACATAGGAAATAACACAGAGGAAGATTAGAGAGAAAGAAGAGAGGAGGAGTGGGGAAAGAGGTACGGAGAGGAAAAAGGAAAAATAAGAAAGAATGGACTTTTGGTGGTGGTGGTGGGTTTTTCTTACGGATTTTCTCTCTCTTTCTTCATTAAAATGACAGCATAATAACCTTCTGCCCATTTTAATCAGCACATCCATAAATCACTCCTTCCTTCCTTCCTTCCTTCCTTCCTTCCTTCCTTCCCTTCCTTCCTCTCTCTGTCTCTCCCTTTTTTTCTTTCTTTTTCTTTTTCTTTCTTTCTTTTTCTTTCTTCTTTCTTTCTTTCTTTTTCTTTCTTCTTTCTTTCTTTCTTTCTCTTTTTTCTTCCTTCCTTCCTCCCCTTTTCCTCCCTTTTTTCATTTTCTTTTCCTTCCTTCCTTCCCGATCCCTCCCTTCCTCTTTCTCCCTTCTTTCCTTCATTTCTTCTCATTTTCTCTCCTTCCTTCCTTCCTTCCTTCCTTCCTTCCTTCCTTCCTTCCTTCCTTCCTTCCTTCCTTCCTTCCTTCCTTCCTTCCTTCCTTCTTCCTCCCTTCCTCTCTTTCTCCCTTCTTTCCTTTCTTCTCATTTCCTTCTTCCTTCCTTCCTCCAATCCTATTTTTTTTGCAAAGCAAAACCATCAAGTTCCTAGTCCCTAAGCTTCATCCTCTGGCTTGGAGGAAAGCCTGCAACGAGGCCTCCAGCAAAGCCAAGGAGGAGCCCTCCTGCCGTCTTTTTAAAGTCTCCTTCCAAATTTCGCTTCTCCTCCAGCGCCCATGTTCCTCGCCATCCCACCGCCTGCCTGCCTCGCAACCTCGTCGCTCGCTCTCGGCCCAGATGGGGCCATAAAACCACCCGTATGGGCCCGGCCCCTCTCCCTGCCCAAGCAGCGGGTGAAAAACAGGACCGGCTGCCAGGCCGGGCTGGGTTGAGCGATGCCGCTGGCCCGCTTCCCCACCCCAGGTGCCATCCTACCTCCCCCAGGTGGGTAGCGAGGAGGAGGATGGCGTGGGTGCGAAAGACGGTGCAAGGCCAGGTCCAATTCTGCCCTTGGAGGCTCGCAGGCCTGGCCAGGTGTGTTTACGCATCTGGCCGTCTTGGGGGGGGGGGGAAACCTTGAATGGACTCCAAACCACTAAGGAAAATGGAAACCGGGGTTAGAGAGGGATTAGACAGGGATTAGCCACCTCATGGTTACATGGTTTAACGTGGCTCTGCCATCTGGAGCAGGGGAACCTCGAGTGCTCCTGGAGACGGGGGGGGGGAGGTGTTGGTTCCCCCCTGACTGCTTTTTTAAGGGCGGGGGAGAAGGAAAGCCGTGTGTGTGTGTTTGTGTGTGTGTGTGCTAACTCCTGCTTTTAGGTGTGAATGAATCGCGGCCTACCAGGGTGTCTGGATTTGCTATCTGAAATAGTATAGATTCTCCTGCTTGAAAGCAGGGGGATGGACTAGAAGACCTCCAAGGTCCCTTCCAGCTCTATTCCTATTCCTATTCCTATTCCTATTCCATTCTATATTCTATTTCTCTTCTCTTCTCTTCTCTTCTCTTCTCTTCTCTTCTCTTCTCTTCTCTTCTCTTCTCTTCTCTTCTCTTCTCTTCTCTTCTCTTCTCTTCTCTTCTCTTCTCTTCTCCTCTTCTCTTCTCCTCCCCTCTCTTCTCTTCTTCTGTTATTGTTCTGTTCCGTTCCGCTCTGCTCCGCTCCGCTCTACTCCATTCTTTCATTCCTCCATTCTATTCTGTTCTGTTCTGTTCTGTTCCGCTCCGTTCCCTTCCGTTCCGCTCCGTTCCGTTCCATGCCGTCCCATGCCATGCCATGCCACGCCACGCCATCCCATCCCTCCTCCTCCCCTCCTCTTCCTCTTCCTCTTCCTCTTCCTCTTCCTCTTCCTCTTCTCTTCTCTATTCTACTTTCTCATGGCAGAAAGGCTCTTTATTTTGCCCCCTCCTCCCCAAATGGAAAGAAATCTTGATTATTATTTTTTTAAAAAAATGCAATTAAAAAAAACACCAAAGAGGAAAATGGCTTTGGGGCCTTGTTTTGCGATTTATGTATTCGTGATAAATAAACCTGCCAAAGAGCCAATCACAGACAACTTGAAAAATGAATCTTTTCCAACTCTGCCCCCCCTCCACACTCTCTGCTTTCACACACACCCAGTACCAAGGACAGCTCCTTGGGGCGGGGGGGGGGGTTGTTCATCACACAAAAATATCCCCAGCTTCACAACTGAGCCTGCAGAGAGAAACTGTTCTGCCTCCTTAGATTTACCCCTCGGAGACTGAGTGGTAGACATAGAATAGAATAGAATAGAATAGAATAGAATAGAATAGAATAGAATAGAATAGAATAGAATAGAATAGAATAGAAAATATGGAGGTCTTCTAGTCCAACCCCCTGCTTAGGCAGGAAACTCTACACCACTTCAGACAAATGGTTATCCAACATCTTCTTAAAAACTTCCAGTGTTGGAGCATTCACAACTTCTGGAGGCAAGTTGTTCCACTGATTAATTGTTCTACCTGTCAGGAAATGTATCCTTAGTTCTAAGTTGCTTCTCTCCTTGATTACTTTCCACCCATTGCTTCTTGTCCTGCCCTCAGGTGCTTTGGAGAATAGTTTGACTCCCTCTTCTTTGGGGCAGCCCCTGAGATATTGGAACACTGCTATCATGTCTCCCCTAGTCCTTCTTTTCATTAAACTAGACATACCCAGTTCCCGCAGCCGTTCTTCATATGTTTTCGCCTCCACTCCCCTAATCTTCTTGGTTGCTCTTCTCTGCACTCTTTCTAGAGTCTCCACATCCTTTTTGCATCGTGGCGAATGTATATTCGGGTCCTGAATATGGAGGCTCTACTGCAGACATCTCCCACCCACCCCAAAAAAGGAGCAAGAACTAACCCCCTTTGGCATCAATTTCTCAGAGAAATTTCTTCCCCCAAATTTCTGCAACACCACCGAAGAACACTGGGATTTTTTCATGCGTCTCCTCCTCCTTGTCCCCCTCCTGGGGGGGGGGGAAGGGGGAAGGGGCTGAAGATCAGAAGGTATGGATGCCCCCTTCCCTAATCCAGCTTTGCCTGCCCCCTCCTCCCCCGTCCAGCCCCGTGGCTCGGCCTGCCCAAGACTAAATCTGGAGATAATCCACCAAATTCCAGATCTGCCGTCCTGGCGTGCTACGCGTGCCGAGGGGGAGCGGGTGCAGATTTGCACCCGTGGTTTTTGGGGCATCTGGGTCCAGGAGTGGGGGACACACAGCCTTCAGGGTTAGGGGCTACAATGAGGAGGGGAATAACCGAATAACAGAGCTGGAAGGGACCATGGAGGTCTTCTAGTCCAACCCTCTGCTCAAGCAGGAGACCCTATACCGGTTCAGACAAATGGTTGTCCAATCTCTTTCTGAAAGCCTCGACTAATGGAGAACCCACAACTTCTGGAGGCAAGCAGTTCCACTGGTTAATTGTTCTAACTGTCAGGAAATTTCTCCTTAGTTCTAGGTTGCTTCTCTCCTTGATGAGTTTCCACCCGTTGCTTCTTGTTCTACCCTCAGGTGCTTTGGAGAATAGTTTCACTCCCTCTTCTTTGTGGCAAGGCGCGCGGCCGATCTAAGGAGGGGGATGGAGACAGGAGGAGGAGAGGGAGGAGGAGAAGGAGAAGGGAAGGAGGAGGAGGAGTAGAAGGAAGAGGAGAAGGAGAAGGAAAGGAGGAGAAGGAAGAGAAGAAGAAGGGGGAGGAGATGGAGGAGGAGGAGAAGGAGAAGGGAAGGAGGAGAAGGAGGAGAAGGAGAAGGGAAGGAGGAGAAGGAAGAGGAGGAGATGGAGAGGAGGAGGAAGGAAGGAAGGAAGGAAGGAAGGAAGGAGGAAGGAAGATGGAGACAGGAGGAGGAGATGTAGGAGGAGGAGGAGAAGGGAAGGAGGGGGAGGAGTAGAAGGAGAAGAGGGGGAGGAGGAGATGGAGATGGAGGAGGAGAAAGAAGAGAAGGAGAAGGAGAAGGGAAGGAGGAGAAGGAAGAGATGGAGAGGAGGAGGAGGAGGAGGAGGAAGAGACCAAGATACGACATGGATAAACCAGCATTGTAGAGTTACTGGGTGTGAATAGAACTCAGCCACTTAAGAGTACTCAGAGAAAGATGCTTGAGGTCCCAAAGGACAATATCATTAAGGAAGCTACAGGCTTGAATTGCTGAACAGCAACTTTGAACTTTCTGTGTTCTGGAGATGGAGGAGGAGGAGGAGTAGAAAGAAGAGAAGGAGAAGGAGAAGGGAAGGAGGAGAAGGAAGAGGAGGAGATGGAGAAGGAGGAGGAGAAGGAGGAGGGAAGGAGGAGAAGAGGGGGAGGAGGAGAAGGAGAAGGGAAGGAGGAGAAGAGGGGGAGGAGGAGATGGAGAAGGAGGAGGAGAAGGAAGAGGAGGAGATGGAGAGGAGGAAGGAGGGAGGAAGGAAGGAAGGAAGCTGGAGACAGGAGGAGGAGATGGAGGAGGAGGAGAAGGGAAGGAGGGGGAGGAGGAGTAGAAGGAAGAGAAGAAGGAGAAGGGAAGGAAGAGACGGAGAAGAGGGGGAGGAGGAGATGGAGGAGGAGGAGGAGAAAGAAGAGAAGGAGAAGGCGAAGGGAAGGAGGAGAAGGAAGAGGAGGAGATGGAGAAGGAGGAGGAGAAGGAGAAGGGAAGGAGGAGAAGAGGGGGAGGAGGAGATGGAGGAGGAGGAGTAGAAAGAAGAGAAGGAGAAGGAGAAGGGAAGGAGGAGAAGGAAGAGATGGAGAGGAGGAGGAGGAGGAGGAGGAAGAGACCAAGATACGACATGGATAAACCAGCATTGTAGAGTTACTAGTCTGCCTTGTGCTAAATTTCCACCTCTCATCCACACGACGACATCTGGATTCTTGCTGGAATATTTTCCGATCCTCGAACTCATCGCAAAAGTTGGGCCGTTTCTACCCAGCATCCTTTTCCCTGCCCAATTAAAGGGCTGTTTGGGTTCACCGATAAATATAAAAAGATTAGAAAATCTTATTATGTCTGCAGTGGAATCTCCGGTTGTGTGTTTTTTGAAGGTAAGCAGAGAAGCCAAGGGAAGAAGGAAGAGCAGGCCAGACAGGGGCAATGCATAGTAGAGCTTCCCCCTGCCAAGGCAGTCTACCCGAGAATGTACAAATTGCAACCTTCCCTCTGAGGCATTTAAGAAGCTGCGGGGTGACTCAGGGCTCCTTTGCAGCCTGGTTGGTAAAGAATACAATCAATGTCTATTTTAGTGGAGCCCCGTGTGTAGGAGCAGTCTACCTCCAGATGCTGGGGAGAGAAATAAGACAAGATACTGGACTTGTGCACCCCAATTTTTGAGGCCCATGTGGGAAGAACGGCTGTCTGTGGTGGGCGTCGATGGGCATGTGGCCTTTTCCGATTTTTCTAATTTTCCAATTTTCCTTTTGCAGGCAGCCTCTTCCCACCCCACACCCCACCCCGCAGGCAGCCGAAGGTGAATTTCAATCCTGCCCCCCCGCCAGGCTTTGGCAGGAGGCGGTGCCAGGGAGCAAGGTAAGCGCTTGCAGCTCTGCGACAGCTGGCAAAACACCTGCTCCTTTTCGCGGCCCCTCCTTGGACAAATAGCTGGCAGGAAAGCTGAGTGAGCAGAAGGGAGGCCTTACCCAGGAGGGCAGGTGGGCCGGGGGAGGAAGGGAGATGAGAGAGAAAGAAGGAAGGAAAGACAGAGAGAGAAAGAAAGAGAGAGAAAGGAAAGGCAAGAAGGGAGGGAGAGAAGGAGGGAGGAAAGAAAAAAGAAGGAAGGAAGGAAGGAAGGAAGAAAGAAAGGAAGAAAGAAAGAAAGAAAAAGAAAGAAAGAAAGAAAGAAAGAAAGAGAAAGAAAGAAGGAAGGAAGGAAGGAAGGAAGGAAGGAAGAAAGAAAGAAAGAAAGAAAGAAAGAAAGAAAGAAAGAAAGAAAGAAAGAAAGAAAGAAAGAAAGAAAAGAAATAATGAAATGAAATAATGAAATGAAATGAGGAAGGACAAATGGAAAGGAAGGAGGGACAATGGAGGGAGGGAGGGAGGGAAAGAAGGAAGGAAGGAGGGATAAATGGACGGAGGAAGGGAGGAAGGAAGGAAGGAGGGACAAATGTTGAGGAAGAAAGGAAAGAGGAAAGGAAGGAAGGAAGGAAGGAAAAGGACGAAAGGAGGGAAGGAAGGAAGGAAAGAAGGAGGGAGGGAGGGACAAATGGACGGAGGAAGGGAGGAAGGAAGGAAGGAGGGACAAATGTTGAGGAAGAAAGGAAGGAGGAAAGGAAGGAAGGAAGAAGGAACAAAGGAAGGGGGGACAAATGGAGGGAGGAAGAAGGGAAGGAAGGAAGGAAAGAAAGAAAGAAGAAAGGAAGGAAAGAAAGAAAGAAGGAAAGAAGAGCTCTGTCTTTGGCCAAAGCACTTCCGAGCAACCCACCCACTCCCCATCCCCCAAACAATAAAAAATAAACCCCCCTACTACTCCATCTGCAGGGTCAAACCCCTCCCTGGGACGACGCGGGCCGTTTCCTCAGAATCTCCTGCCAGGATTAAACCTGGTTTGGCTCCTTCCTAAACCCAGGTGGATGCCTTCTAGCCTCTTCCTGCTGCCCAGACCTCCCCCCCCCCCTCTTTGCCAGGGCGGATGCCAGCCTCCCTCCGGGGTCTCCTGACCTCTGCGATTTCACTGAGCAGGGCCAAAGGCTGATCCGATTCCGTAATCCTATTTACAACCAGGCCTTTCTCCTCAGCGGCCGGGCAGGGCTGACCGCCTCTCTCCGGCTAGTTTATCCCCGACTGCAGCCGTAGCAAACGAGGTTAAGTCAAGAGTTAATGCCTCGGACAAGAAGCAAATCTGCTTAGGCCTGAGAACGATCCCCTCCCCCTCCCGCCCCCCCTCCCCATTCTCCTTGCAGGCTTTGCTGGAAGCGGTGAGGACTAGAAACTTGACTACTCCTTTTCGATGAAAAAACCCAAGGGTCTCCAAATGCTCGATTCGGCACTTGGGGTGCCGCATTCGGTGTCGATAAGCTGCTAATCATAAACACAAGGGTGACTTTCTACTTAGGTAAAAACTTTTTTTTTTTTTAAACCCTGTTATCTTGTAAAAAAAAAAAAAGAAAACACACCACCAGGACCGGCAGAGCTCTCCTCCCCCTAAAATAAACAACCCCTTTTAATTCCCAGATTTGAACACGGGATTCCCAGATTCAGTTTCTCCCTATGGGCTCGGGAGGGCGGATCCCACTGCTGACCCCAAACGTGGTTGGTCAACCCCCTTGTCCAGTTCTACGTGGAGACCCCGCCCCAGATGCTGAGCCGAGAGGCACAAACTTCAATTCCTAGCTGTTGACTACGACCCTTGGAATCTGCCCCCAGATGGCCTTGCAAGGCCACAGACTTATTTTTTATTTATTTATTTATTTATTTTTATAAAATTTATATGCCGCCCAACTGTTGAGCCCCCCCACTGTAGAAACTCACAACAGCTATGGACTATGGTTAGTATAATGTCAACGATGTACTTATACCTAGCATTGGAATTTAGTGTTCGTTACAGAGCAGTTTTGCAAATTTTTACAGATTTGCAGATTTGCAAAGGGGGGGTGGGGTTTGAAAGGTTGGGTACTTAACAGCTCAAGGGACTTATCGAGAGAAAGTCATATACCGTTGACTAAATACCCCCCGTCTACTAGTAGATCCAGAAAATACTCCGAGCGAACCCGAACGCCGGCGAATTCAAAAGGAACTGTCCTTAAGCACATCCAATCCCTCTTTTAAACACTTAAATAATCTACTGGAGATTATTTTAGACTTGAAATCATCCAGGGGAGAAACCCGGCTTCTGCAAACAACGCAGAGAGATCGGCAAACAAGGAGGACCGAAGCTGGATCGACGCACGCCTGCACCCCTACACAGATGGTGGTTGCGGCTGAAGCCATCTGCTCCAGGTTGCGACGGGCGATAAGGCCCCTGGCACAGCAGGCGGGCACCATCCTTGGACTTACCCCTGGCAGGGTTTTCTGTTCATGCAGCGCGCTTTGGGCCTTGAGGGCTGATTCCCGGGCACAGTACGTCAGGAAAGCGCATCCTGCAGAGGAAAAACACGGGTTCAAACACGGCTCGCCAAAGATATCCCGCTTCTGGGGCCATTTTGCTTCCGAATCTGTAGGCCATTCCCCAAACCGGTCCTTGAAACCAGACTGAAACCGGTTTCCCAGCTCTAAATTCCTGCAGGGAAGACCCTCTAAATTGGCAGAAAACAGATATTCAAAACTCAAAATCCAAAGAGCTCGTTGTTCAGAGGCAGTCTACCTTAACGTGTCACCTCTGGGATAGCCACCGCAGTGGGTGACTCCCTCTCCAGCTGTGCTCCAGGGCTAACATCTGGCCACCTTGGGCAGATGTATGGCAGACACATACAGAGGAGCTGCTAACTTTAAATGGTCTAAAATTATAAGCATCTCCCTCTAGAACAGGGATCTCCAACCTTGGCAACTTTAAGACTTGTGGACTTCAACTCCCAGAATTCCTCAGCCAACTGGCTTGTTAATTTACAGGTTAAATGTTTGTACACCAGACATTTTTTTCCCTTCCAGCTTCGTGGAACTTAAGCCATGGGTGTGTGTGTGTGTGTGTGTGTGAAGTGGGCACATTTGTGCCATCTCAGGACTACAAAGCCCATCCGCTTCGGCTCTGCGTTCCTCTCCCTCTGGCCGAGGGCCCAGTTTTAAAAAAAGCGAGGAGTTTTTTTTCGACGTGATGCCCGCCCATCCCACCCGCCTGGCCCCCCAACCTTTCTCTGCCAATCTTTAATTTTTATTTTTTTTCAAAAATTTTCATCAGCAAAATATGCTCCATTTCTTCCCCGGCTTCGGCGCAGGGCCTATATTTAGCCTCTGCCTGTCACAACAGGCAACGAAGTGGAAAAGCTAAGCCATTCACGCTCCAGCAGTTCGGCCTGATGGTGCCACGTCAGCCCAGCCCTGCGAGCTGCCAGCGGGAGCTTTCTGGAGGGGGGGGGCTGGTGGGGGGGCTGAAAGCAGGAAAAGATGCCACGGGGCAAAAAAAGATCCCTTCCCCTCTGCCCATCCCACTGAGTTTCTTTCTCCAAATCAATGCAGAAGGAAAAAGGAAGATGGAAGGAGGAAGAAGGAAGGAAGAAGAAATAAGAAAGGAAGAAGGAAGAAAGGAAGAAGGAAGATTGGGGATGGAAGAAGGAAGATGGAAGGGGGAAGGAGGAAGAAGAAAGAAGACAGGAAGAAGGAAGATGGAAGGAGGAAGATGGAAGGAGGAAGAAGAAGGAAGAAGACAGGAAGAAGGAAGAAGGAAGAAAGAAGGAAGAAAGAATACAGGAAGGAGGAAGAAGGAAGAAGAAAAGAAAGAAGAAAAGAAAGGAGGAGATGGAGGAGGAGAAGGAGGAGGAGGAAGGAAGGAAGGAAGGAAGGAAGGAAGGTAGGAGTTCTTGGAGCAATACCCAAAGAGTTGCCTAGATACATGAAAATTTTGAACTTATTACACCTGGATATTCTGACTTGGCAAAAAACCACCTTACTTGGAACTGCCTATATTTGGGGTGACTTTCTTTTGGTGCTGCTTGTCCATCTCAGCCCCCAAAGTCAAAATTATCCCCCATCTCAGTTAAACCCCACACATAGAACAGGAAAGGAGTCAGAAAAGGGCCTCTGGTTATTTTCTGCATCTTCAACATGTTTTCTAAAAGCCCAATATTGTCAAAATCCATTGAGGGAGCCAAAAGAAAATCTTTAATCCACCCCAAAACCGAATCCTGGGTTATTGTTTTTTTTTCTGGATTGTTGCACACGGCCCAAAGTCACTTTCCATGAGATGGGCAGCCCTTAAAATTTATTTTAATAAATAAAAAAATCCACCTTAGCCCTCCGTTGCATCTTAAGGGGCTGTTTTCCCTTCACCCCGATTTTTGCTCTGCGTTGGGTGCATTGCGCCCCGATCCTTCCAAATTTTCTTGGGAAAAATATGTCCAGTTCTTCCTTCTTTAATTTATTTAAAATTCCCATTACATAAGAACAGATCGAAAGTCTTGAAGAACCTATCCGTGTTCTTTATTTATATCTTGAATTCTTTTCTCTTTGCTTCCTCCTTTTTCTTAAGAAAAAAGTTTCTTGCATTCTACATTTTGACAAGCCTTCTCTAGCTGGGTTCGAACAAGTCCAAAGAGAAATATACTGATTTAAGTTCCTTCTAAGTTAAGGGAAGTTTCAAAGATTTTTGATCTGCTAACTACACCATTGCTAAACCTGCAGGTCACATCTACTCTGTGTTCCCTCGCAACCCACTCTCTTCATTTTAAACCTCTTTTTTTTATCCCAAACACCTCTGAAATATGTCCATCGTCCTCAACCAGTGACTTTGGGGGGCGCCAGGTTGCAGCCGCAGAATAAGGGGCCTGGCCTTAGCATCAGTAAGCGAGGCCATTGGGTGGGGTGAGGGTGGAGAATAACAGAAAGCATATAAATTTAATAAATACCGTGTTTTCCCGAAAATAAGACCTACCCCGAAAATAAGGCCAAGCGCTTATTTCGGGGGTCAAAAGAATATAAGACCCGGTCTTATTTTCCGGGAAACACGGTAAAATAAAATCAAGTTCACCTCTGGGGAGTAAAGACCCCCCCCCCAAACTTCCCAACTCTTGCAAGCCAAGAGCTGTTTACAAATCCTTCCAAAAGCCAATTTATTTGATACCAGGGCTCAGGCAGACCCTTGGCAAATTCAGAATAATTCTCAAAAGACGGCACCCCAAAATCTCCCTGCCATGTCTGGCCAAGCCCTAAAGGGGCTAAAAATCAAGGATTTTTTTCTGTCCTTCTGTCTGAATTAAAAATGCCTTCCCCCCCCCCCCCCCCCCCCCCGGTCTGTATCAGCCCAGTGTGATGTGCAAACTGGCCACAATTTTAACTTAGCTTTTGCTACATACAATCTGGCATTTTTGCAAAAGTCCCCTCCACTCTTTCTGTGGATTCCTTAAAGCTGGCATATTTTTCCCCTTCGGCGATCCGGATCAACCCAGTTTGGGGCAAGGGTAGATTTTTCACCCCGGTGAGACCACAAATGATGAGAGTCAAACCGCAGTGGCAGCCACTCGTGCCATGCCTAAGGACTGGCACGTGCTCCAAATTGGCAGCCAGAGAGAGAGAGGGTGACAAGGCACAGGGCGTTTGAAAGTGGAAGGCCGCGACGCTCAAAACAAACCCTAATTAAATGTTGGTTTGAAAACCCGGTTGCCCCAAAAGTACAGACAGGTTTGGAAGTGGAAAGAAGCAGACCGAATATTTGCACATAGATATATATATATATTCTGGAATGCAACAAAACCTTTGATCATTTTCCATTGATGTTTCTAATTAAATATCTATATCATTTGAGAAACCCTTCCCCCGCCCACCCCCATGTCACTTAATCACCCCAACTCAACCCAAATCTGAGCCTTTATATAAGTTGCTATCTTAGGAGCAGAGGTGAGGAGTCCATTCTCTTGAGGACTAGTAACCTGCCATGATGAATTTGCCCTGGAAAACCTGTGCTGCAGCTCTTAATCCTGAGTCACTGATGGTTTGCCATGTTGTTGTTGTTGTTTTTTTAGATCAAAACATCCTCAGATTTGAAAGAGGTTGTCTTCTACGGTGGGCTGCAAATGTTGATCAGAAATTTGAGGAATAAATTAAATTAAAGTGGTCTCCCCCCCCCCGCCCCCTCAATTGCATTTTACACCAGTAGTAACTTAACACCGCTGGGTGTGAAATTTCAAATCTTTGTTTGCTTATTGCCTCTTGCAAAAATTCTTGTTTTCCAAGGGTTCTGTGTGCGAACGCAGCCTCACCCCAACGCCATCCTAAAACGGTTCAAGATGTATTTCCATCCCACCAAGTTTTCATCCAGTGGCCGGCTCTGCAGTTTGAAAATAATACCTTTCGCCACTTAGAAGCGGATGAAACCGCTCTTCCGAATCAAAACGGCGTCCAAAAATGGACGAATAATTTGCATTTTTTTTTAAAAAGGAAGGAAACCCCCCCTCCGCAGAATACAGATGCTAAAAACATACAAAGTTTCTCAGACCCTATCCAACCCCCTGATGAAAGAAATCAGGGTCACATCAGCCCCTCCAGTCCTTCAAAGCAGTCAAATGGCTAATCGATTCCCTGCAAAACAAACTAAGGTTCTAGTCCTCGGTGCTTTTTGGAAAAAAACCCACACCCACACCCACACCCAAACAAGGGGGCTGATTGAAACTTGAACCTACATAAAACGTCCATCGCTCGATTCTGGTTCTGCAGCTGTTTTAAGAGAAATATCTTCTCCCCCCCCCAACTCAGTTTGGACACAGGAGGTGCCTAAGAGAAATTCTGTTTTCCTGGATTTTAAAGTGAGCATTGACTCAGCAAAGGCTACATGACTGCTCCCCCCCCACTTCTTCCTGGTTCCTTCCCAGTTCCTTTTCCAGAGCCAAAAATCGTACACAACACGACACACTGCACACCTGCCAGTGCTCCATCCATCACGGTTGGGATCAGCCAACCTAGATCAAAACAAGCGTCTCTCTCTCTCTCTCTCTCTCTCTCTCTCTCTCTCTCTCTCTCTCTCTCTCTCTCTCTCTCT
>QLTV01000994.1:1399816-1415314 GCA_003457575.1 Thermophis baileyi
CTTGTATTCCTTTTTCCTTTGGCAGGTGGGAAGAACCCCCCCCCCCCCCCCGCAATCTCAGGTGTCCGTTTCTTTGAAACTTTGCCTCCCTACAGTCTAAATTTTCAAAGAAACGAAACGTGAATATCCCTCACCTTGGACAATTTTTTAAAAAAAACCATACAGGAACTCTTTTCCTATCTTAATATCTTCTTGGAACCCTGGTTGGTGCTTCTTTGCAAATCACATCCTGCTGCTAGTCCTCAAGGATTTCTCCAAATGCTACCAATGCTTTTCTAAACTCCTTCTCTTCCAGTTCCCTCTTGGCAAGCAAACTGTGGGTTTCAAAGTTCATTTTGTTGAAAGGAAGGGCAGTATTTGTGCCCAGCAGGTCCAGGCACCGTACGCAGGGTTCCCTCCCCTAGTTTTTATTCACAACAGCCCTGCCAGGTAGGTCAGGCCCAAATTAATTCAAGGCGCTTCTGGGTCTGAATGTAGGGGACTCACATTTCCCAATGAAATCCATTAACTCGAGTTCCGAGAATATGGAGTAAGTGGCCATTAGTCTATTTTCTAAAACGGTCATGACTCAGCAAAGAGGAATTGGCCCAAATCACACATCCTTGCTAAGAATTTTAAATTGCTTTTTGAGGTTTGCTGAGCGTTTTTGCAGGAGAGGGTTTGAGGCAGAGGTTAGGGGGGAAAAACACACCATTTTGCAACAGGATTAGAGTGGTTTGGTTGGTGGTGGCTTTTTCGCCTTCCTCTCTTTTTCCTGCTTAAATTCAAGATCCTGCCTTAATTCAATATATTCATTAAATGAGGAAACAGGCCGTTTCCGGTTCTTTGGAGAAGAAGACAGAAGGATTTGCTCAAAAGCAACTGGACTTTTTCAAAAGCTTGGCATTTAGACATTCAACCTACGCACGCACCCCTCTGCAATCTGAAAGGGGATGCAAAATAATAATAATAATAAAATAAAACATTTGCAGATCTCAGCTCCTTGGGAAGGACTGGAGAGGTAGATAGAAATGCCAAATCCAGACTGACTGTGCAAAGAACCCTCAGAAGGAAACAGGTGACCGATAGGAATCCAAATATGAATAATAATAATGATGATAATGATGATGATAGGAAAAGAAAGCATAATAATAATAACAATAATAATAACAACAATAATAATAATAGAAAAAGAAAGCTTACCTTTGGAAATAAGAAAAAAGCTCATTTTAGCAATTAGAATCATTATAATAAGAAACCCCCCCCCACTTTTTCCAATCAGCATTATAGAAATTATAGGAAAAAGCTCCCCTTTTGGAATCTACATAATCATAATAGGAAAAAAGCTCCCCTTTTAGAATAATAACAACAACAACAACAACAACAACTCAGTTGACTGAGTTTCATGTTTAATGAATAAAGTAAATAATAATAACAACAACAACAACAACAACAACAACAACTTTAGAAATTACAATCATAAAAATTATAGGAAAAAGCGTTTGGGCATCAAAATAATAATAACCCTAGGAGAAAAAAAGCTTACCTTTAGGAATTACAGTCATAAAAATGACAGGAAAAAGCTTTTGGCATCAAAATAATCATCATAATAAGAAATAAAGCTCACCTTTGGGAATCAGCCTCAGCCGGGGAATATTTTGAGAGGCGCCAAGATAAAAGAATGTGAAAAGGCAGAAAAGGGGGAAACAACACCCCATTTTGGGGAGGCTGGCTGAAACTCTGCAAAACAGGGGAATTTCGGAACGGCTGAAAATTCAATTCCATTCAATCCTTGCAGATTTCTTAAAGGCAGGACCTCCTTCTGCCTGGAGCCAACGCCGCTCTGCGCCGCCCTCCCTTCTCTGTTTTCTAATTTATAGTCCAATTAAATTTTTTTTAAAAAAAGAAAGAAAGAAAGAAAAAAAGAAAGAAATGAGGATCCATCAAGAACCGGCTCCCTCAAGCGGCCGGCGGAGAAGGAGGAGGAGAGCAGAGGAAAAACAGGGATGTTGTCGCGGAAAAAGAGAGAGATTTGCAGGCAGCGGGGGGGGGGGGGGGGGGAGTCATTAGCTACGCAGCCCCTGCAGGGGAATCGCAAGCAGAGAGGGCCCCTTTGGACAAGATGCAGGATTTTAAATATTATTATTTCTGGGGGCGGGGGGGGTGAATGCGTTGAACAAGGACTGCATTGGACACCAAATGAAACATCTGTTGGGAATTTGAGATACGGCCAGATTTTCAGAGAGGGACCTTCCTTCCTTCCCTTCTGCTCCCTTCCTTCCTGCCTTGTTCCTTCCACTGCTTTTCTTCCCTCATTTATCCTTTCCTTTTTCCCTTCCCTTTCTTTTTCAATTTCCTTCCTTCCTTCCTCTGATTTTCTTCCCTCATTTCTTTCCTTTCCTCTGCTTTTTTCTTTTCCTTCCTTTCTTCCTTTCTTCCTACTATCCTTTATCCTTTCCTTTCCTCCCTTTTTCCTACCTCCCTTCCCTTTCTTTTTCAATTTCCTTCCTTCCTCCCTCTGATTTTCTTCCATTTCTTTCCTTTCCTCTGCTTTTTTCTTTTCCTTCCTTTCTTCCTTTTTCCTACTCTATCCTTTATCCTTTCCTTTCTTCCCTTTTTCCTACCTCCCTTCCCTTTCTTTTTCAATTTCCTTTCTTCTTTCCTGATTTTCTTCCCTCATTTCTTTCCTTTCCTTCCTTTCTTTTTTCCTATTCTATCCTTTATCCTTTCCTTTCTTCCCTTTTTCCTCCCTCCCTTCCCTTTCTTTTTCAATTTCCTTCCTTCCTTCCTTCCTCTGCTTTTTTCTTTTCCTTTCTTCCTCTTTTTTCCTTCTCTATCCTTTCTTCCCTTTCTCTCCTTCCTTCCTTCTTTCCCTTCTCTTCCCTTCTCTTTTCAATTTCCTCCCTCCCTCCCTCCCTCCCTCCCTCCTCTTTTCTTTTTCCTCCCTCTTTTTTTTTTTTTTTTTTCCCATCTTCCTCTCCTCCTGCAGAGCACTTATGGGAGACCCCAGGCTGAAATTCATCCTTTCGGCTTCACCATCTCCTGGAGGGGGGGGGGTTTCAGCCAAAATAAACCGCTCGCTCACTCGATCAATAACGTTCCTTCTTGCTGTGTCATGCTTGTTTTCAGGTGAAAGCACCTTGCCTTTTTTCCCCGGGAGCGAGGGGTTTTTGGAAGCCGGGCAGAAGCAGAAACCTTGCACCGATTTGAGTACCCCTTGTTCCTCCTCCTGAACGTCATCATGATAGCCCACCCACCCACTCAATTTTCTAAGCAGCTGCTGGCTGGAATGAACGTTGAACCCGGCAATGACCAGTCATCTTTATAAGCCCTTCCCCTGGTTCACCAAGGATGCAAAACAAGCCCGCTCAATTTTCTCGGCCGGCAATTTAACATTTGCAAAGATTGGCTTTTCCTTCCTCAAATTTTCCCTCCTTGGCGTGGGAGAATTCACTTCCCACTTCCAGGAAAAGCAAGGACCACCGATAATGACCGCGTTCCTTTAAAATCGGGCGCACTTCAGTTCCCCAACACAGGTAGACTTACAACCAAAATTGAGCCCCAAACATTCTGTTGTTAAGTGAAATATTTCTTAATGCCCCATTTTACGACCTTTGTTGCCACCGTTCTTAAGTGAATCCCTGCAGTTGTTAACTTAGTAACACGGTTGTTCAGCGAATCTGGCTTCCCCGTTGACCTGGCTTGTCAGAAGGTCGCAAAAGGGGATCACGTGACACAGCAACGGTCATAAGTATGAACCAGCTGCCAAGGGTCTGAATTTTGACCACCTGATCATGGGATTGTTGCAAAGGTCGTTAAGTGTGAAAAAAACGGTCATAAGTCACTTTTTTCAGTGCCGTTGTAATTTTGAACAGTCACTAAACGAACAATGGGGGAACTTCATCACCCAGAATTCCCTAGTCAGCACACGCATGGACTTCAACTCCCAGAATTCCCCAGCCAGATGCAGGGGATTCCCAGAATCCCAGAATCCCCCAATTAGCAGGTGTGGATTTCAACTCCCAGAATCCATCCGTCAATAGGTGAATTTCATCACCCAAAATGCCCCAGCCAGATTCATGGACTTCAACTCCCAGAATTCCCAAATTAGCAGGTGTGGACTTAAACTCCCACAATTCCCCCTAATTAAAAAGAAACTTCTACAAACTTCCAACTACTCTAAAACTGCCAGATTGGGCTATAGAGAGTGGAGTCTGCTCCCTACAAAAAATAGAATTGCTCAGATTAATGCAATTAGAAGGAAGTTTCCAGGCTGCAACCCAACAGGGGTAGTTCAGGAATAATAATAATAAAAAAACCCACTAGAAGTTTCAGGTACAAGAAAGAATGGGATGTATTTATTAATAAACAGGCTGAGTTGACAAAGTCCCTGAATTTTGGATACATCTGAATTCATATCTCCTTTTTCTGTAATTACAGAATTATTTCCCCGTTTGTCATTTCCTTGGGGAAAAAAGTTTGATGAGCATTTGAGTTTAAAAAAAAAATTGCAAGGGAGGTGTCACTCAACCCATTGCTAGGTTTTTTAAAAAAAATCCTAGCTGTGACTCCAGATGAGAGAAAGACGGCATATTGGGGTGAACCAAAGACATGGTTGTAATTCTCAAGCAGCCCCCCTCAATTTATCTGCTTGGACCTCTTGATGGAGAAGAATGAACTTGAAGAGCTGCCACGAGGAGGACCTCAAGAATTCATCTCGGCTTTTTGGGTGAGGTTCTTTGTGGCTTTTTTGGGAGAGGGTCTTCGTTGGCCCACGATGGCCTTGTAACCTCGGGAAGGACGGGTCTCGGCGTGAATCACCTGGTGGGTGACGTTCCCCCGGCCTCTGCTGTAGAGGAAGAGGCAGGTGAAGCAGACCAGGACGGAGCAGAGAAAGGGGACAATGCCGATGAACAAGATGCCCAGCCAGATGCTGGTGTGGAGGAAGAAGAGGGAGGAGATCACCGTTTTATTGCGCAGACCGAAGTCCTTCCAGACCAGGGACTGGTTGAACAGAGGAACAAGAACCTGGAGAGAAGCTACCATAGAATCATTGCCAGCCGCGTTGCTCGCAACACAACGGTACGTTCCACTGTCTTCAAGTAGGGCATATTGAATCTTAAGAGTCCCATCAGGAAGGACGGTTGACCGGCCTTTGCCGGTTGAGTCTAAGGTGATGTTTTGAGGGTTCACCCAAGAAATACTGGGTGGTGGATCTCCATCACTGCTACAAGTCAAGTTGGCCTGCTCTCCTTCGTGAACGACCACTTTCTGGAAGGTCTTGTTCTCAATCGTAGACTTCCGACAGGTGAAGTGGTGTGCCAGAGCACTGGAGAAGTCATGGAAGACCTTCCTTCCTTCTTCTGAGCTGGTGGCGCAGATGGGCAGCTGAGCCTCAAAGTTCAACCTCTGCCGCCTCTTCAAGATCCAAAGGAGGCGACAGTCACAGGCCAAGGGGTTTTGGTCCAGCCGAAGGACTTCTAGGTTCCCCACCGAGTGGAAGACCCTTTCTTCAAGGGTCTGGAGATGGTTGGCTGAGACGTTGAGAAGACGGAAATGGACTAGGCCTTCAAACGCATTGGCCTGGATGGTGGCCAGTCGGCCACCCGTAAGGTGGAACTCTTGGAGACGGGAGAGATCCAGCAACTTCCTTCCACGGATCATTGAGATGGGATTGTAAGAGAGGTCAAGGAAACGGAGATGGACCAGGTGCTTGATGGCCCTATAAGGAACATCATGGAGGTTGCATCTGACGATGTACAAGGAAGTGAGGTTTAGGCCAGAAAGACTGTGGGGCTCCAGAATTTTCAAGAAAGGCCACTGGTTGATCTCCAGAATTTTCAGCTGATGGAGTTTCTGAAAGGAATAGTTGTGGACAACTCTGAGGTTGAGAACATTAAGATGAAGCTCCATCAGATGGTGAAGTTGAGACAGGGCCTCTGTTGGCAGGCTGGTGAAGTTGCATTTCTGCAGAGTGAACCTCCGCAGATGTTGGAGGCCTCGGAAAGCCTGACCTGAAATCAAGACCAGAGGATTGTCCCTTATGTCTAGGTTCCCAAGACTGAAGAGGTCTTTGAACGTGTGATCCAAGAAGACGAGGATCTTGTTGTCCCTCAGGTCAAGAACGGAGAGGTTGGGCAGCCCCGTGAGGACCCCATCTGGGACCATCTTCAACTTGTTGCCCGCTAGTCGGAGGGTCATGATCTTCTGAAGGCCGTTGAAGGCCCCTTGTTCAATGTTGGAGATGATGTTGTAGCCGAGGTCCAGCTCTTTTAGGGCTTGGAGACGGGAGAACATGCCCTGATGTAGGGTACGAAGGCTGTTTTGGCTTAAGTCCAAGAATTCTGAATCCAGGGGGATCTTGACAGGCACAGTGGTCAGATTCCGGCTGTTGCAGAAGACAACTTTCTCCTGAACCAAACATTTGCACCTGAAAGAGCAGCTCTGTCCAGAGCCCACCAAGAAGATCATCCCCAGAAAGACCCGGAACCAAGAGGATGGCAGATCCAGCGAAGAGGGCCTGCTCAACATCTCGAGAACTTCCTGAAACAACAGCTAAACAACACAAAGACATCGACAGTTAGAAGGCATCAACAAACAGGAAGAAGACGACCTAATGTACTGAAGCTGGATTTTGAACATCTGGAAAGGAACATTTGCAGTTGAAGATGGATTTTTTTTCCATCTTGGGCTTTCTTACCTAAGTAAGCCACACCTGAGAAACTTTTGGGGTCTTAAGAAGAGGGGGTCCACCTATTCTCCAAAGCACCTGAAGGCAGGACAAGAAACAACAGATGGAACCTAATCCATCTGGAGAGGAGCCACCTGGAATTAAGGAGAAACTTCCTAACAGTGAGGACAAGACACCAGTGGAACTGCTTGCCACCAGAAGTTGTGGGTGCTCCAACACTTTTAAAGGAAAGACTGGACAGCCACTTGTCTGGAATGGTCTAGGGTCTCCTGCTTGAGCAGGGGGTTGGACTAGAAGACCTCAAAAAGCCCCTTCCAGCTCTATTCTGAATGATGGAACGCACACATGCCCCTCACCCAGAATAAACTCCAGAATAAACAGGAAGAAAAAGCCTCTGATAACATTGGACTTCTATCGTCCATCCATGCTCAGAGGGCTTTGCAAAGAAAGCTCCTGTATCCCACCCAGCCACTGCGATGTAATTTCTTTTAAGTAACTCCTTGGCAAAATTCCCACCAGTGCATTAAAACAGAGGCATCCGTAGCAAAACAAGAGATGAAGAGGCCAAGAACACAGAGGCTATGGGGCAGCCCATGGGGCAGGAGATGGAGAAAGAGGGGTCAGGAGAGGTCAGGACAGGTTGGACGTTCAAGCCAGAAGGCAACATCTAGAGGGCTTGGCGATTCTCAGCACGGCCATGTCACCATGGACTGAAATGTTGATCCCATAGAAAAGAGGCTCAGCCAGGATTAACAGAACAACAGTCGGAAGGGGCCTTGGAGGTCTTCTAGTCCAACCCCCTGCTAGAGCAGGAGACCCCATCAGACAAATGGCTGTCCAATTTCTTCTTGAAAACCTCCAGTGATGGAGAGCACCCACAACTTCTGGTGGCAAGCCATTCCACTGGTTAATTGTCCCTATTATCAGTACATTTTTCTTTAATTCTAGTAATCTTCAACCTGTTACTTCTTGTCCAGAACAGAATATAGAATAACAGTGTTGGAAGGGACCTTGGAAGTCATCTAGTCCAACCCTCTGCCCAAGCAGGAGAACCTAGACCAGTGGTTCTCAACCTTCCTAATGCCGCGACCCCCTCTCCGCCCCCTCCCCGCGCGCGATGACTTGACAAAGGGGGCGTGGCACCAAGATGGCGGGCTAGCGCGCGCTTAGGCGACCCCTGTGAAAGGGTCGTTTGACCCCCAAAGGGGTCGCGACCCACAGGTTGAGAACCGCTGCCCTAGACCATGGTTGTCCAATCTCTTCTTCAAATCCTCCAGTGATGGAGCACCCACAACTTCTGAAGGCAAGGTTTTTAAATTCTACTGATTACTTGTCCTCACTGTCAGGAAGTTTCTCCTTAATCCCAGGTTGCTTCTCTCCTTGCTCCTTGCTCCATCCATTGCTTCTTCTTGTCCTGCCTCCTGGTGCTTCGAAATGAGAACATTTCTGGCTTAATTTTGGCCAGCCAAAGCAAGCCACTTTCATTCTCCCCCTCCCTCCCCACCACTTCCAAACCACAGATCCTAACAATAACACAGCTCCCTTTTATCATACTGTGCTTAGTGCACCAATAAAAAGATTCGGGAAAGCTTTCACAGATTTTTTTGGATTTTTTTTTTTTAATTGCCAAATTTAAAAGGGTAGGAACGTAAAACGGCTCACTTTCTAAAGCCCTCCAAGTTTGTTCTAGCCAAGCGCTGGGTTTGAGATGTCGGGGTGTGACCGATGAACTCTGGGAGGCCCAATGGCACCCGGGAAGATCCCGAAGGTGCTACGTAGCAAATTTGGGGGGGGGATACCAGTTTTTCGAGAAGTAGGAAAGAAAGGTGTTTTGGGGAAGGAAAATCAGTTTTAAGGGAAGCATAGATGGGTGAAAAGAAAATAACCTGAAGGGTTTTGGAGGAGCAGAAGAATTTTTGCAGCTCTTCCTTCCTCTTCACAGTCCTGTTCGGTCCTCACCCTTTTACGGAGAACAAAATGTGATGTAAAATTGGCACCTCGCACATTTTCAGCGGGGGTGATCGCTCCCGCAGAGTCTCTGGCTCGGAATTTGCATCTTAATGGGAACATTTAATTAACCCAATGCAGTCAAAGTGGGCCAAGAAGAGGCAGCAAGAGAAGAAAATGATTATAAAAAAAACCCACAAAGCTTAAATGGGAGATTTTTTTTTGGCCCCAAAGCCTTGCAATCATGGATTTACAGAGAGGGGAAAAAATAATAATAATCAGAATTTCTTTCTCTATATGAAAAAAAAAAAATAGCACTGCATCGAGAATCAATCCCCCTCCTCATTTTTCTTCTGAAGACGCACCTGGTTTTATCCTGGAAGGAGAATCCCTTGCGTTCCAGTCAGCGCAAGCTTCTAGTCCTCACCGAGGAGCCCGGATTTAAATAGCAGCTCCGCTTAACTCGTGAAGACACCGCATCGAATCCTGCGGGCTTCTGCTTTATTATGACAAATCCCTGCTGTTTGAACCTGTTGGATTTGAAACCCGGTTGAATTCCAACCCTCCGGGACATTTTACCAAATATATGAACCTACCTTGCTGGTTTTATGGCTGGACAGCTCCAAATTTCAAAGCTTCATAAACTCCGGTATTAAAAAAATGGGTCCTTTATAGGGGTGGCCTTTAAGTTCCTTGACAAGAGTCTTCCCTCTGAATGTGGGGACTGACAACCCACAAATATGTGGGGCAGAGAAACGCCAGATGGGAACCAGGCTCAGTGCTGCGTCGTCCCCAAAACTCCTCCATAAACCTGTATTTTTTTTTAAAAAAAATTATATTTTAAGAGAGAGAGAGACAGTCAGTCTCTCCCTGCCAGATTTGCTATTCTGACTCTTCAAAAGCCGCTTATTTTTATTTCTGATCGAGCAGAGAACATCCCTTGGCACCTTGAACGTGGCAACAACCGTGGGCTGAAGTCATTGCTCCGGGTAGTTTCTTTAAAAAAAGGTGGTGGGGAAAAAAAAAAGGGATGTGCTTGTGTCTTATGTTAGCACCCGCAAAAGGAAATGGGGGCTAAAGCCTTCCTTTATCTTTCAGCCTTCCAAGCTGCAATCACGCAGAGTTGCAACAGGGAACCTCCATTCTACACATCCCAGCCGAGCAAAGCCTAGCTTCCTTCATTGCCTTGATCCATCCAGCTTTGAAGCCTTCCTTCGAACTTCCCGGCAGAGCTTTTACCCCCCACCCCACCAAGTTTCTGGATTTGAACCTGGGGCTTTTTGCATGCCAGACCCTGATTGGGTTACGTTCACACACCAAGCTGCCCTAACGCCAACCTTGCTCGTTCTTCTTTTGACAGAACGAGCGATTTTGCAACGCTTTCGTACACCCCTCTCCCCGAACGAAATAAAATGTCCAACGTTGCACCACTTTTTCCTTCCAAAGAGAAGTTGACCAAGGCAGGTGCCTCACCTGCAAATAGCTCAGAAATAGCTCAGAAATGAACAAACAGCTTACCTGGGGCTGCTCACACCACTTAGGAGTCCGTCTCCCGTCCCTCTGTCCTCTCTCCTCCTCTGTGGCTGTCATCCTTGCCTTGAGAACATTCCCTTCCGGACTTTCTGTAATTTTTCTTCTGTTTTTTTTTTTTTTACCGCTGCTCAGCACACACAGCAGCAAAGCAGGACAACCACACACACACACACACACACACACTCACATTCTCACAAACTGAAGCCGCCGCCGATTTTCATTCCCAGCAACCCAACGAAAAGGAAAGTGCTCGAAATGTATCCATTGGCTCGAGAGTCCGAGATCAAAACCTTCCGTTTCCAACTTGGGGTGGGGTGGGGAGCCCACCGATTGTGCCCCAATTTTTTTTTAACAAAATCCCTGGAGAAAAAGAGCTGGTGACGGCCACCGTTTCCCTTATCAAGGGGCGAAGGCAGAGGTGGTATACAGCCGGTTCGGACCGGTTCGCTCGAACTGGTTGTGGAAATCGCGGGTGGGCGCACCCACCCGCCCCTGCTCTATGGTATCCTATTTGTGCACCTTTTTGAGGCTGGGCACATGCGTGGGAGGCTTATGAGCGAGTAAAGCGCATGCGCGGGAGGCTTTGCACATGTGCGGAGGTGCGAACAGGTAGGGAAGGTAAGTGAAAACCATCCCTGGGCGAAGGGTTTGTAGGCTGTAAACCATTAAGAGAGGGGTTAATTTTGTTTTATAGGCCCGTGCATGTCAGCAGCAAAGGTTGGTCTCAGATTCTTAACCACGGATGTAAGTGTGAAAAATGGTTATAAGTCACTTTTTTCAGTGCCGTTGTAACTTCGAACAGTCACTAAATGAACTGTTGTAAGTTGAGAACTACCTGCATAGGGAATTATCCAAAAATCATGCTATTCATCCATGGCACATTTATTGGTGCTTGGGAAGACACCTTATCTTTGGGTCATATTTTAGGACGGAAATCGAACATCCGGTGCTCGATTCCACCTCCTGGCATTTAACAGATACTCTGCCCCTGTACAGGGAGGCTCCATTTAACCCTTAAATGCCCTGCTATTCTGTACTTGCAAAATTCTCAGCTTGCTAGGCGACCTGAAGTCTTTGGAAATCATTTATGGAAATATTAGGCACCTGTACGTAACCACCGTGATATCAAATAAATCTGTTAGATCTGTTTTGTTCTAATCCCAGGCTAACTCCCATTTCTACAACTGTTTTGTATCATCTTCCCACTTAATTCAGTATTCTAGATAGGTCTGGGGGCTTCAAGGTGTGGGGGGGGGGGATGCGCGACACTTTATTTTCCCAATCATCGCACATTTAATCTGCACGACCCTTACAGCCAAGAAGTGTCCATTTCTGAAATTTAATTTCTAGCAACGTCAAGGTGGCCACCGAATTCTGACCATCTCAGCAACTTAATCCAAAGCTCACAAACGGACATCAGAATAATTAAAAGACAGTTTGCCAGAACCATAGATCAGAAAATTGGAACTACCCTTATGCGGATTTGATCAGTTGCCTTTCAAATGCTCAGTGGTTACATTTCCACCTGAAAACCCCCAAAACAAGTATAATAGCAATAACAAAAATAAAGAGAGCCAGCAAGCGAATAAAATCCAACCATCGTACCAATATGCACCGTGGTTTAATTAAATTAAAAAGTAGACTAAACGGTTTTCAGTGTACGCTTTCTAAAGACCAACTTCTCTACACTTAGCTTAAAAAAAAAATAAAACTTTTTCAACCGGTATTTACACAGCCTCCCCTCCCACCCGTTCTTTAAATATTTCAAACCATTTTTTTTTTAAACCCAAGGAAAAGATTAGAAGAATAGAAAAAGGGCTTGGGTTAGGTCCACGTACATCCGATGCAACGTAGTGGATTTTTCTGTGCAAATGGCGAGTGGTGTCACCTGGACAGCTCTTGACGGAAAAGCTAAGAGCATCTTAAATTTATTCTTGCAAGCTGAACCATTTGCAAGGTTTTAAAATATCAGACCAACACGGACTGTCTTGTGGTTTGTCTAGGATTGTTGTCCTATCAATTCCCACATTGTGCAGGTTTTAGCAGAAGAGTAAGGGCCTAAGCCACCAACCCAATGCCAGGCTGAATGCTAGGCTGCTAATCTGGCAAGGGAAATACCAGCTTCTCCGTGACAGATCTGTTTCCCCCCCCTCTCTGTCCCCCGAAGAAAGCTTCCTAAAATTGACCTCCAAAATATATCTTCCAAAGAGATACAGATATTCTAAAGACACCCTGAGATTTGAACAGATCCTGCAGACAAAACCCACATTTTGCTGTCATTTTATGTCGGGGGAGGGGGGGAGGAAATTAGCTTTTCCAAAACCTAAAGGGAAGCGTGGATCATAACAATCAGAAAAGAGGTTCTCTATACAGGTTGTCCTTGACCTACGGACCATGAGTGAGCCCAGAATTTATGCTGCTAAGTGAGAAATTTGTGAAGTGAGCTTAGCCCCATTTTATGACTTTTCTCACCACGGTTGTTAAGTGAATCGCTGCCGTTGTGAAATTAGTAACACGGTCGTTAAGTGAATCTGACTTCCCCCATTGATATTTCTTGTCAGAAGGTCACACAAGAGGATCACGTGATCCTCTGTTACGTGATCGTCATAAATATGAACCAGGCGCCAAGCATCCAAATGTAAATCACATGATCCAAAGATCGTAAGTGTGAAAAAGGGTCATAAGTCGCTTTTTTCAATGCCGTTGTAACTTCGAATGGTCACTAAGCGAGCTGTTGTAAGTAGAGGACTACCTGTAACCAGAAAATATGTTTACAGAAGCTCCTGAAAGCTCTATGCATTTAAAACAATCCTGGGAACTTTATTACCACTGCTATCTCCGAAGGAAACTGCGTTGGCTTTGGAGAAATTGCTAATAAGCCAAACCAACTAATTTGGTTTCTAGATTGCCACTCCAAAGCAGGTCTAAGGTGCTGAGATGTATCCTGACAAACACACTTTTGCACAAGTGCAGAAGTTGAGGCCAGCTGGCGAAGTGACAGTGCAAAGAGAAAGAAAAGGGGGAAAAACAGACGGGATTCCTTTGTTATCAAATACAGACTTAGCAGAAAAATAAAATCTATCTTAGAGAACCGCGTCTGTCCATCTCTCTATAGATGCATACATATATAAATTTCTTTTGAACTTGGCCGAGTCTCTTGCCGTTAAACAGCACAAATGAGGTATTTTTTGGGGTCGCCGGAGCTGGCAGCGACGTCCGACGTTGCCTTCCCACGAAACCGTATTACAGTGGATTTGTCTGTGTCACATAATCCCCCCCACTATTGCTTCTTGCCTCCGTGGCAGCTAAACCCTTAAATGTAAACTGGAGCACTTTGAGGGATCCCTCCGAGAGGGGACAGGTGACCCTGGCCTGTTTTTCTTCCAGGATGAAGTGGGACACCCCCAAAATGAGGACAGACAAGCGATCACCAACTCCTCGTCCTGCCCGCCCTCTTGTTGACTGCTTCCCTCGATCCGATTCTTCGTTTTGCGTCTGGCTTCCAACGACCGGGAGGCGATGCCTGATCTGTCCTCAGCTTGTGGGGAGGGGGTTACTCCCCTGTGGGCCCCTGGATCAGTGGGTCAGAGTCTGAACTGAAGAGCTCTTTGTACAGCGGTGGGAAAACCGCGTGGACGACCATGGGGTACATCTGGCGAAAGGAACGGAGCTTCTCCACATGCTGGGAACAGAGACTTCGCAACTTCCCTTTGGGTGGCAACTGGAAAGAGAAAGTGGGAGAGAATGAGACACACTCCCACTTGTCTGGCTCACCTGGAAAGTGCCCCATTTAGGAGATGACCAGGCTGAGCCTGAGGGAGGGGTCAAACACGCCATCAGTCACGAGTCCCTGCATGCCCACAAGAGTTCTGAGTCCAGCCCATCTTGAATGCCTTTCTTATCTCCCACTCTTTTCCCTTAACGGTCAGTTGGCCAGATTCTTGTAGAGAGCTCACGCATGCAAAAAATCTTTACACTCATTTGAACTGCCCGAATCTCCTGATTTCCCTGGTGTTTGACACCCATCTGGGGCAAGATTCACGCCATGCCGGCTTGTCCCAGAGATATTAGTTACTGCTTTTGAGCCAAGATTTCACCTAATCTGTAGTTGTACCTTTGATTTTTCCTCCCTAGGTGTAAAGCCTTGCTTTTCTCTACATTAAATTTCATTCTGTTGAGATAGGGCCCAGTATTCAAGTCTGTCAAGATCCATTTGGACCCTGAGCTTCTCTTCTGGGGTGTTGGCTGTTCCTGCCAGCAAACTGGATGAGCACCAGAAAGCAAGACAAGAAACAACGGATGGAAACTAATCAAGGAGAGAAGCAACCTAGAACTAAGGAGAAATTTCCTAACAGTGAGAACAATTAACCAGTGGAACGACTTGCCTCCAGAAGTTATAGGTGCTTCATAACTGGAGGTTTTTATGAAAATATTGGAAAGCCATTTGTCTGAATTGATATAGGGTCTCCTGCTTGAGCAGGGGGTTGGACTAGAAGACCTCCAAGATCCCTTCCAACTCTGTTCTTCTGTATTCTTTCCTCCTCTGTTCGAAGCCCTGGCAGATACTCACCTTTGCTAAAATGCCTTCCCGGTGATTTTTCTGCAACATCTGTTTGAAGGCCACTTCAAGGTTGTTTTGCAAATAGGCCACCTTGCTTTTTTCTTGTAGCCACGGGCGATCTGCAAACCAGAGAGAGCAATTTGCTGGGGCCTCACTCCGTTTGCAAAAGCAAAACTGTGACGGAGGTCAGCACCCCCACCTGGGATGAGGGATTAGAGCCGAGGTGGCGCAGTGGTTAGAGTGCAGCACTGCAGGCTACTTCAGCTGACTGCTAGCTGCAGTTTGGCGGTTCAAATCTCACCAGCTCAAGGTTGACTCAGCCTTCCATCCTTCTGAGGTGGGTAAAATGAGGACCCAGATTGTTGGGGGCGATATGCTGACTCTGTGAACCACTTAGAGAGGGCTGTAACAGCACTATAAGTCTAACTGCTATTGCTATGTTCAGCCAGGCTTGGGTGCAGCCCTTTGATTTATTAAATCTATATGCCGCCCAGTGGTGAAATCCAAATTTTTTTACTACCGGTTCTGTGGGCGTGGCTTGGTGGGCTGGGCGTGGCTTGGTGGGCGTGGCAGGGGAAGGATACTGCAAAATCTCCATTCCCTCCCCACTCCAGGGGAAGGATACTGCAAAATCTCCATTCCCTCCCCACTCCAGGGGAAGGATACTGCAAAATCTCCATTCCCCCCCCCACTCCAGGGGAAGGATACTGCAAAATCCCCATTGCCTCCCCACTCCTGGGGGAAGAATATTGCAAAATCTCCATTCCCTCCCCACTCCAGGGGAAGG
>QLTV01000994.1:1415638-1425728 GCA_003457575.1 Thermophis baileyi
GGGAAGGATATTGCAAAATCTCCATTCCCTCCCCACTCTGGGGCCAGCCAGAGGTGGTGTTTGCCGGTTCTCCAAACTACTCAAAATTTCCGCTACCGGTTCTCCAGAACCTGTCAGAACCTGCTGGACTTCACCCCTGATGCCGCCCATGTTCTGGATAAGGTGACTTTGGGCGGCTTACAGATCATAAAAAAGACAGAGAAGCAATTGACATTTTAAAGCTTTGCAAATAAAAATCTTAAAACTATGCAGAACCACAGAACCAAAATTTCAAGGAAGCCTGATTCTGCCACGGCTTTCCTGGAGCAGCTGCTTGACTTTAAGAGACGTCTGACTTTTTAATTATTCTTTTAAACTTTCTCAGGCCTGCTATTATTAGATTGTGTCGGCGACCGAGTCTTTTAATTCATCTGTTCTTCAGAGACGGTTTAAATGAATGGTTTGCAGCTTTGTACTGACTTTATAGGATCAGCTGGTAAATCCAACCATCCGTTTCCAGTTCTATCAGAGTTTGTTGCATAAATCAAAACCAGAAGCACACACAGATAACTGATGCAGCAGGATTGATTTAAATAAAAAACTTCTTTATGTACAAGAATAACAGATGAATTTACAATACCATTAGCAGAGTTCTTCTTCAATGTAGCAACAAGTACAAGCAAAATACAAGCAGTTTCTAGTTCAGAGTTCAGAGAGAGAGACAAGAGCACAGAGTGGGCTGAGCCACGCCCAGCCTTCTAGCTTCAGTTTCAATTTCGATTCTCTGCACAGACTCAGAAGTGTTTAAGCTCCCATTGGCTGACTTAGTTGCTATGCCTATTCATTGGCTGACCTTGTTACCATGGCTCTCCCAGTTCATGAATATCTTAACAAGTTCTTGTGAAAAATCTTTTTGTTTTTGTTTTTGAGTCGAGCGAAGACACAAGACATTTGGAGAGGCAATGGTGCGGGGAAAGGCAAAACAACAACAACAAAAAAACCAACACCAAATTTTGTTTTCACTTTGACTAAAGAAGCCACAACCTCCTCAAACCCACAGCAATGAAGTGCAGTCAAAAGAGCAAGAGGGCCAAAGTTTAACTCCACAACCAGAAACTTCGTTCTTACTTGCGTTGATCAACACCAGGGCTGTGAAAAGAGCAATTTCATTCTCGGAGAAGTGGAGTGAACACAGGCTGTGTGTGAAGTCGAAAATGGAGTTGATCAGTTCGCTGCAACCTGAGGAAAGCAAGTGTTCAAATCACACTCCAAAGAGGAGGAGGAGGAGGTGGAGGAGGAGGAGGAGACAAAGAAAGAGAAGTAGGAGAAGAGGAAGAGGAGAAGGAAGAGGAAGGAAAGGAGAACGAAGAGGAGGAGACAGAGGAGGAAAGAGAAGAAGAGGAAGAAGAGGAGGAGGAAGAGAAGGATGAGGAGGGAGATAGGATGAGGAGAAGGAAGAGGAGGAGACAGAGAAGGAAAAAGAGAAGAGGAAGAAGAGGAGGAGGAGAAGAGAAGGAGGAAGAGGAAGAAGATAGGAAAAGGAAGAGGAAGAGGAGGAGGAAGAGGAAGGAAAGGAGAACGAAGAGGAGGGGACAGGCGAGGAAGGAGGAGAAGAAGAGGAAGAAGAGGAGGAGGAGAAGAGAAGGAGCAAGAGGAAGAAGATAGGACAAGGAAGAGGTGGAAGTGGTGGAGGAGGAGACAAAGAAAGAGAAGTAGGAGAAAAGGAAGAGAAGGAAGAAGAGGAGGAAGAGGAAGAAAAGGAGGAGAGGAGAACGAAGAGGAGACAGAGGAGGAAAGAGGAGAGGAAGAAGAAGAAGAGGAGGAGGAGGAAAGGAGGAGGAAGATAGGATGAGGAGGAGGAAGAGGAGGAAGAGAGGACAAGGAGAAGGAAGAGGAGGAGACAGAGAAGGAAAAAGAGAAGAGGAAGAAGAGGAGGAGGAGAAGAGAAGGAGGAAGAGGAAGAAGATAGGACAAGGAAGAGGAAGAGGTGGAAGTGGTGGAGGAGGAGACAAAGAAAGAGAAGTAGGAGAAGAGGAAGAGGAGAAGGAAGAAGAGGAGGAAGAGGAAGAAAAGGAGGAGAGGAGAATGAAGAGGAGACAGAGGAGGATAGAGGAGAGGAAGAAGAAGAAGAGGAGGAGGAAAGGAGGAGGAAGATAGGATGAGGAGGAGGAAGAGAAGGAAGAGAGGACAAGGAGAAGGAAGAGGAGGAGACAGAGAAGGAAAAAGAGAAGAGGAAGAAGAGGACGAGGAGAAGAGAAGGAGGAAGAGGAAGAAGATAGGACAAGGAAGAGGAAGAGGAGGAGGAGGAAGGATATAACAATTTAATGTTCCCCTTTGGGGAAGTTAGATGTATTTTGGAAACCAACTCCTGGAGTTGCAATCACCTCTCGCTGCCAGTTGACGTTCCTCAAACCCTCTCAAGTAGCAGGCCTCCACCCAGCCACCAAAACGTCTTGCAAGACCCCCTTCTATGCCCTACTTTAGACTCCAACCCCGAACCTACAGGGGATTCCACCCTTCTTAATCCAGGTAGTAGGACGCTCTCGTTGTCAACTCGCGAAGCATCCCTGACCTGCTCTCGAGTTGCCATAGCCGGGGGGGGGGATGGGAAAACCGAGCCTCACAGCCGCATCGAGTAACTTGCATTTCAGTCAAAACAAAGCACATTCCAGCCGGCAACGTCAAGGTCATCTCCAGGGTGACCCACAGTGACCGGAGGGAGTGACTTCTACAACCCGCAAAGTTGCTTCGTTGGAGAATGTGACTGATGACACACCTTGGGGGGAGGGGGAAACAGGATCAGAGCCAAGGCGCGAATTAAGTGAGGTCAGAGTTGGCTTCACTCAGTTCGTGCCGACATGAAGCTCCTAATAAATAACTGGATTTCTTTTGAAGCTTGGCTTGAGGCTCATGATTTAATTAGGGCATCAGTCGGAACCCTGACATTCGTACCCAGAGATTTGAAGACTTCTGGGCCAGCGTATTTGCCCTCAAAGAAGACCGTCCGGTTCTCAGAATTGAAGGCTCGGCACATCCTCACCAGAACCACCTCCATGGCACCTGAAGGGGGAGAAGATGATGTTAGCCTGGCCAATCCCTCCTTTTTTGGAGGGAAAAACTTTGGCTGAAGTCCTCAGCTCAGACCGAAATGGGTACATTCTGGGTACAGTCCCCTTGACCGCTGTTTTGGTCTCTCCCTGTCTTTGGGATGGGAACAATTTTAGGAATTTTCTCACACTTCTAATCCAGTCAATCAGAAGCTCTCTAGTTGGGTTACTAAATAACAAGATGGCAAGAAAAAATTGAAAACATTAAGAGCAAAGCCGAACGCAACGACGTAGGAAAAAAGAGAAGATGCGTGAATCTCAACCACCCGGCATAAAGGCGGCCCCTAAAATCACACAATAAAAGGAAGTATCGTTTGTTCTCCACTGCAAAGGCGGTGGTAGAAACCCGAAACCACAAAGGGCTCTCGGGAACTGAGTGTGGCATCACACCCCTTACCTGCTTTGAGAAGCACGATCTGGTCGTTCTGGCAGAGGTCCATGAAGGCCCCCATTCGCTTGGCGAACTCCACCACGTACTGGATGGCTTCCGTGATGCGGCAGGCGCAACGTTCCCACATCTCCTCCATAGTCTAATGGGAAGGAGGGAGAGAGAGAGAGAAAGAGAAGATGATGAAGAAGTTTGGGTGGATCGCGAGAAAACAGAGGGGAGTAAAGATTCAGAGGAACTAGCACTGAAGACATTCCCTAGTTATTATTATTATTATTTATTAAATTTGTATGCCGTCCAACTCCCAAGGGACTTGGGTAATGAAATGTCTATAAGAAAACAACCAAGTTCAGAGAGCACCAAGGACCCCACAGATGTCTCCTCCTCCTCTTTGCAAATCCCACTCCCTTCTACCACTGATGTTGCTATCTAACTTCTTAGTGAAACATCTGCAAGAAAACAACCAAGCTCAGAGAGCACCTGGGACCCCACAGTCCTCCTCCTCTTCCTCCTCCTCCTCAATCCCCCTCCCTTCTACCATTGATGATGTTACCCAGCTGGGTCATGAAATGTCTGCAAGAAAACCACCCAGCTCAGAGAGCAACAAGGACCCCACAGTCCTCCTCCTCCTTAAACAGAACTTTAAGATGGAATCTTTCTCTCTGAGAATGGGTGGAACTCCATCTTACCTTCTTCTGGTAGCTCCCAATTTCTTCTCGGGTGAAGGTCTCCCACCTCAGCAGCTGGAGGTCTTCCAAGCGGAGCTGACAGGTCTCCCGGTAGGACTTGAGGACATTCTGGGTCAAGTGCTCTGCAGGAGGATGACAACAAGATGGCCCCATATCTGCAATCGGAACCCCACAGAACCTGCCCTGGATCTAGTCTCAGCTGCCTTGACTTCTGTTGCTTTTCCTAAGCCTGATTTTGAGAGGTGGGCTCAAAACCCCATGTTTTGTCTTGGACTAGAAGACCTCCAAGGTCCCTTCCAACTCGGTTATTCTGTATTCTGAGCAGGGGGTCAGACTAGAAGACCTCCAAGGTCCCTCCCAACTCTGTGATTCTGTATTTTGAGCAGGGGTGGGCTAGAAGATCTCCAAGGTCCCTTCCAACTCTGTTATTCTGTATTTTGAGCAGGGGGTGGACTAGAAGATCTCCAAGAACCCTTCCAACTCTGTTATTCTGTATTTTGAGAAGGGGTTGGACTAGAAGACCTCCAAGGTCCTTTCCAACTCTTGTTATTCTGCTGAAGACTCCCATCGTCCACTTAACACTTCTTTTTCTTCCAGCCTTTCTGAAAACCTCCACTCACCAATCTCCATCAGCGAAGGGTGTGGGCACTCCAAGAAGCTGGTGAAGCTCGGGTTGGCGTAGAAGTCAAGGGTCTCGCTGGCTGCTGTCCGTTCTGCTCTGCTGACATTGGGGGACAGGAGGTCTGGTGACGCCTGCGTCTCCATAGCGTAATAGACGCTGGTCCTGGGTTCTACCTTGATGACCCCAGGACCATACCCTTTCTTGAAGAGGTCCTGCTGGTCTTCACCCAGGAGGCTCTGCGCCTTGGGGAGTCCGTTAGAGTAGGCCAAGCCCGCCATCTCATCCGGAGACTGGCTAAGGCGGGTCTGTCCGGTGAGGAGAGCAGGGGAACCTTCTCGGAGATCTGGAGAAGGGTCCAGCTTGAGTTGACCGTTGGCCATGCCCAAGGAGAAGGTGGAACTCTCTCCGCCTTGATGATGTTGTTGCTGCTGCAGCTGTTTCTGGACTTCGGCGTGGAGGCTGTCTCGTTGCTTCTTGGACATCCGGCCAAATTTGACAGCTGGGAGAAAAGACAAATTAAAGGACTATTCTCTAGAGATAAAAACAATGCAGGAGACTTAAGACATGAGCAATTTGAGTTTATTCAGTAGTCACTTGAAGCTCCTCAACATCTCCAACCTGGTTCTTCTCCCCCTTCTCCCATTTTGCGGTGTGTCACCACCAAAGTGAGGCAAGGGACTAAGGGAATGTCTCCAAATCCGAGTGCACAATGTTGTGTTTAGAAATCCGGGGAAAACTTATAAGACTTTGGAACTGTTAAGATATTTAATTTAGTAGTTGGAACAGTAAATGGGCCAGAACACACAGTTGTGATTGATTGGTTGGAAAGTGCGGGCTCCTGTATGAGGCAATCTACGCTATGATTGGTTGCTCTGGGTATAAAGGGGGAGCTTCCCTTTTTCCTGCTTTTTTCTTCTGTGTGCTCTGTTTAGTGCTGTGTGATTTACCTCATGCGATTTACCTCATGTGATTTACCTCACGCGATTTACCTCACGCGATTTACCTCATAATGTTAGTGTGTTCCTGACTATCTTGTCTGCTGTCAATATAGATGTTTAAATATACTTATTTACATAAAATTACAAGTTCGTGTCAGCGTCTCTAATTTCATTTGGACACTAGCTGCGCAATTCCCTGACAGGAACCCTCCCTGAGGTGCACCTCAACATGGGTTTTACCGTCACGAGACATGCCGAGGCTGAGACATTTTTGCAGGCGACAGTGTTGGCAGCGGTTGCGGCTGGTGCGGTCGATCGGACAGTTTTGTTGCCGAGTACAAGAATAGGTCACGTTCCCTTGCTGGCTGCGTCGGAAGAAGCCCTGGAGAGGAAGCCAAGAAGATGAACTGAGAAGATGGACCTTTGGTAGCTTTGCTGGTGGCCTCTAAGAGTTTGTGAAGCCCAACAGTTCAGTGGTCCATCAGCGAAGAGAGCCAAAATTGGTTCAGTAGAGATTTATGGGCATCTGCTTCCAGGAAAGGGAACCCCCCCCTTCCCGACCCCTACCCTCTCCAAGGTAGAGGAAACAATTATGGCCAACGGGACTCAGGCCAACACCCAAGATCCCAGCGATTGAGGAGACCATTCCCCACCTTGCATCCTTCACAAGTGATGACCCCGTAGTGGATCCCGGAAGATTTGTCTCCGCAGATCTTGCAGGGGATCACTTCAATTTGGGCTGTGTGGGGAAAAGAAGACAAGAAGAGGTTGGACTCTTGAGAAAAGAACCTGTGAAGCGGTGGGGGAACCAGCAAGCAGACAAGCCATGTTCTGAAGGGATCAAACCAGGATCCGCAGATGGTCCTTGTTCTTAACTGTTGGAGAAAGTCAACTACCAACATTAGACAGCAGTTCTCCAACTCTTAGCCAAAAGACCTTGCAGTGTTCATCAGAGTCCACCAGAGGGCAGTGTTGCCCCACGTTCATTGTTAGTGCCTTTCACAAGACCAAAAAAAAAAGGTCTCAGGCCAGGAATATGGAAGGGCAGTACAGCTAATCCCCACCTTACAACAGTTTGTTTAGTTCATTTAGTTTCCAAAGCACCTGAAGGCCAGACAAGGAATAATGGATGGAAACTGATCAAGGAGAGATTCAATAAGGAAATAAGGAGAAATTTCCTGACAGTGAGAACAATCAGAAGTTGCCTTCGGAAGTTGTGGGAGCTTCATCACTGGAGGCTTTCAAGAAGAGACTGGACTGCCATCTGTCAGAAATGGTGTAGGGTCTCCTGCTTGAGCGGGAGGTTGGACTAGATGACCTGCAAGATCCCTTCCAACTCTGTTAATCTGTTAAAGACCGTTCAAAGTTGCAACAGCACTGAAAAAAGTGACTTATGACCAGTTTTCACACTTACGACCGTTGCAGCATCCCTGTGGTCACATAATCAAAATTCGAACGCTCGGCAACTGGCTCATATTAATGACGTTCGCCGTGTCCCTGGGGTCACGGGATCCCCTTTTGCGACCTTCCGACAAGCAAAGTCAACGGGGAAGCCAGATTCACTTAACAAACGTGTTACTAACTTAACCGCTGCGGTGATTCGCTTAACAACTGTGGCAAGCGAGGTTGTAAAATGGGGCAAAATGCACTCAACAAATGTCTCATTTAGCAAGGGAAAGTTTGGGCTCAATTGTGGTCATAAGTTGAGGACTACCTGTACAGAACCTGGGTGGAAAATCCTCTCCCTCCCACCAGCAGTTGGCTCGGATCCGTACCGCCTGCTCTTTGGAAAACAGACTGAGGAGCCTACCTCGCAAGGCCGTTGTGCAATTTAGCAGCAGAATAGCCACCAATGGAAGGATAGTGTAGTTTTTCCCCTCAATCCTTCCCTTCTTGGTCTTGTGAACCTAGGGCCTGGCTCACCTCAGGATACCAATTTTCAACCACACACCCCTTATCTATAGGTAGTCCTTGACTTACGACCACATTGGAGCCCAAAATTTCTGTTGCTAAGTAAGACAGCTGTAAACTGAATGTACACCAGGGATTAAATGAGTCCCTGCAATTGTTAATTTAGAATAGAATAGAATAACAGAGTTGGAAGGGACCTTGGAGGTCTTCTAGTCCAACCCCGTTCAGGCAGGAAACCCTATAGCATTCAGAGAGATTGTTGTCCAATCTCTTCTTGAAAACCTCCAGTAATGGAGCACCCACAACTTCTGGTGGCAAGCCGTTCCGCTGATTAATTGTTCTAACTACTAATTAGAAACACGGTTGTTAAGTGAATCCAGCTTCCCCATGGACCGTGGTTGCCAGAAGGTCACAAAAGGGAATCATGTGACCCCAGGATGCTGCAACCGTCATAAACACGAGTCAGTTGCCGAGCGTCTGAATTTCAATGATGGGACCGTGAGGTTGTACGTGTGAAGAACGGCCACAAGTTACTTTTTTCGGTGCCGTGGTGACGTCGAACGGTCACTAAACGAACGGTTGTAACTCGAGGACGACCGTATGCGCGCAATCTTCCTTCCCCATCGTCTCACCCGCCTCTATCTCTCTCCGATCTCCCCCGTAATGACAAAATAACAAGCGGAAAGACAAAAGAGAGAAGGCATCACAAAACCACAACGACCAGATATTTTCTTCCCTTCGACTTCAAACGCCGATACTGGTAAGCCGAGCCTCGGGGAGCCGAGTTGAGTCAGCTTTTCAGTTACTCAGTCGGTCCTCCTTGACGGAGCTGCCAGTAAGAAGTACTCTCACTTTTAGCCAAAAAAATAAAAATAAAAATAAAAAAAAATGGTCCTGCCAGTAAATTCGACTTTTTAACCTGAGGTCAACAAGGTGCTGCAAATCGAAATGAAGCAGACACAGACACACACACACACACACACACACACACACACAAATGGGGGGTGAGAAGTGAAGAATACATTGTGGTCAGGAATCGGCGTGTTTTTTTCACCCATGATTCCCCGTCCGGTTACGGAGTCGGTGCTGACACGATGGCGTCAACGGACACAGGAGGGCAGGTTCACTGGTGACCAGCGACACCGGCTCTCTGCCACCAACGTGGTTTTATTTCAGAGGGGTCTGCATTTCAAAAGGGAGGGATGGGGGGAGGGGACTCTGGGCCCCCAGGGGTCACGAAAAGGGGTTTTAACCCAGGACGGCAAGTCTGGCTTACTCAGATGTCCCACGGTGGCCCCCCCCCCCCCAATCCTTCTCCTTGCACGACAGATGTGTTAGTATTCCTGCACAAAACGGCTTTTGAATTCTGCCTCTTTGCTGCTCTGAAATGGAACTTAGGGGTCCTTGGTGCTCCCTGAGCTTGGTGGGGCTTTCTTGCAGACGTTATTCATGACCCTGCTAGGGAACATCATCAGGGCTAGAAGAGAGGGGGGTTTGTGGAGAGGAGGAGGAGGAGGAGATGACTGTGGGATGCTTGGTGCTCTCTGAGTTTGGTGGTTTTCTTACAAATGTTTCATTACCCATCTAGGTAATGAAATCACCAGTGCTAGAAGGGAGTGGGGTTTGGGGGGTGAGGAGGAGGAGGAGGAGGAGGAGGAGGAGGAGGAGGAGGAGGAGGAGGAATATGGAGTCCTTGGTGCTCTCTGAGCTTGGTGGCTTTCTTGCAGACGTTTCATGACCCAACTAGTTAAGTTAAGTTTACTTTATTGTCACTGCACCTCGTACAACGAAATTAAATGCCATCTTCAGTGTACATTATAAGTATAAAAATAAAACACAAACACACATCCTTCACATTCTAAGTGAACTAGGGAATGTCATCAGGGCTAGAAGGGAGTGGGGGTTGTGGAGAGGAGGAAGAGGAGGAGAAGGAGGAGAAACAAAAGGAGAATTTTCAGCTTGGGCATAATTTGATCCTCGTGGCCCTGATTGTGGGGTCACGTCACTAGTCCCTGTGAAGGTGAGGCTATCACTGGAGGTCAACTACATGGAGACAAGTGTTTCCCGCAGGGGTGTATGTTTGCTCCTGGTTGCCAAACGCCCCCTAAATTCACTGTCGTTCAAGGGAACGGTCGAAGGTCAACCCAGGCCAGGAAGAACTGATCTCCCCCCTCCCACCCCCATTTTGGTTGTTGTTTTTCAAGGTGGGCCTTTCAACCTTCCTTTTTCCTGAACAAAAATCGGAGAGCTCCTCGGTGGCCTGCTTTGCACCTGTTTGCGAGCACAAAACCCTCAAACCACAGTTTGACAAACGGCACCGGTGCTCGAGATGAATGCCTGTGTCGGAGCCCCCTCCTCCCCGACCCCTCCTCCTCCCTCCCCCATGGCACAGGGGTGCCCACAATATGGGGAGAAGGAGGAAGATCCGTTAACACTTTCCCCACATGAATCAAACC
>QLTV01000994.1:1453516-1464798 GCA_003457575.1 Thermophis baileyi
GGAAATTCAACCGGTGAAGCTCGGCTCCAGATCGCGGCCCCACGCTCTGCCCCACCCGCCGGACCTTATCCCGCTGGCCCGGGATGATGGGGTTTGTAGTGCAGCCAGACAGGGGAGCTTTCCCCCACCCTAGAGGCCCCTCCCCTCCTTGAGCTAGTCATTCAACCGGTGAAGCTGCCCAGCAGCCGGCTATGCCCCGGGTGAAGCTGCGTTTTCTCTCCCTCGCCCGCCCGCTCTGGTCGAGAGCCCCGAAACAGGTTTCCAAAAAAGTTCTCCCCCGGACCTGAAACCTTACCTGTGGCATGCCTGCCTGCCGGCCTGCCTGCCTTCCTTTACCTGGTTGGTCCTTCTCGGTCTGCAGGCGCGGCGGGGCCAGGAGAAATTCACCAGGTGAGCCTCGAGCCCCGGCCAAGGTCGGGGCTTTACCCGACGAACTCCTGCCCGGCAATGGAGCTGCGGGGAAGGGCCATTTCCCGACGGGGCGGGCTGCCAAGGTCAGGCTGCAAAAAGGTGGTCTAAGAGTGCCAATGGTCGCGCTCGGAACGCGGACCCGCGAAAGGCGGAGAGGGCGGCGGGGGTCCCGCGGGGAAAAGCGGCGGGGCAGAGGCTTCTGTTGCTGCCCCCCCCCCGGCCTGCCTCTTCCTTGATTTCAACTCTTGTTTCATCTTTAATGATAATGGTAGCGGTTTTGAAAGGAAACGTGTTGGAATTTGGTGCTCCTCCAGCCAGAGAAATTAATGATGGGGGAGATTGCTGCATCAATTCAGCTAGAGTAAAAGAATACACAAAAACAAAACTTAAATCATACCTGATATGATTAGTGCTACTAGTCTGAGTAGCAAAAATCCAGACTATTATGAGATAGCAACAAAAAAACAAACAAACAAAAAACAAACAAACAAAAAAAAAACCAAAGGTGGAGGGGAGAGATAACGGGCGTGCAAAAATCTCCCGAATCCCTTGCAAGCCGAGACCCGAGAAAAGCAGTGATTTTGTGCGTGCGCGCGCGCGTAAAATAAATGGGGAGAGGTCAAGAGCGTGCAAAGAAAAAATAAATAAAAGAAATAAGACTCCACTCGTGTGCCTTGCACGCCGCCCGGCAGGACAGAAGGCGTGGCGTGTGTGTGTGTTTGCAAAAATGCCCCTGGGGTCCTTGGCACGCCGAGAGAAGGCCTGAAGTGCGTGCGTGTTTGTGTACTAAAAGGGGCAGAGATAGACGTGCAAAAACTCCGCTCAGGTCCCTTGTACGCCGAGCTCGAAAGAAGGCGTGACACACGTATGTGTGTTTGTGTGTGTGTGTGTGTGTGTGTGTGTGTGTAAAAAAGACAAAAACGTCGCCTTCAAAGTGAGCTCCCTGGCGAGCTCCCTGCGCAGGGGCAGTCTACCAGACTCTGGAAGGAGATGCCAAGTGCAGAACTCATCCTCCAAACGAAAGGCAGGGGATGATGGGTGCTGCTTCCCAGCCCTTCCAAAGTCAACCAGTCAACCCTGCCCCGGAAGGAGGGGCGACATCCCCACCGGCGTCCCCTCCCCCACCCCTTCGGCTGGGCACACCCTCGGCAGTCCCCAGGGATAATTACTGTTTACGTGCTCGGCTGCTGGGGCACATGGGTCCTCGCCCGGGGCTGCCACACACACACACACACACCGGGCGGTTCAGGCAGCGAGACAGGCTCGGAGGGGGTGGGTGTGTGGTGGCATCTCACCTGTGCCAGATGCCAACCGCCTTCCTGAATGCCAACCTGGGGATCCTCCCCGCCCCGCAGCGGCTGCTGGGCTTATTAATCGCTGCTTGCTAGAAGGCAGCAATTTCACAGGTGCAGCAGAGATATTACAGGGCTCTCATTTGTGCAACCGGCCCTTTCTCCTGTCACCCACGTCCACACCAGGTTTCAGCTCCCAGGATTGCCAGCCGGCAGGTTTCTCCCCCGGGGAAAACTGGAAAATGAAAATCCGGATTCCGATTTATGGAAAGGGGGCAAAGAGGAGATGCCATGGAGGCCACGAAATTGGGCAAAAAACCCAACAACTTTAGCTGGGTTTAGTTCGGCCTCTCCATCCAGGGAAGCTTCCGAAACAAGCCTTTTTATTTTCCCAATCAATCTAGTCAAAAGCCAGGATATAAATCAGAAGAATTAAAAAAAAAAAAGCAGTGAAACTGACTAGACCACCTTTCAGTGCTACAGAATCCTGGCAAGACTCTCTGAAAAACAAGTAATCCTCAATTTACGACCCGCGATTGAGCCCAACGGTTGTTAAGGGTCGTTTTGCTCCATTTTACGACTTTCCTTGCCGCATTTGTTAAGCGAAGGATCCATCCTGGTTTGTTTTCCTACCCTGCTTCTCCCTGGGGAGGGGTGGCATCCCACAGCTGTGCTGCCCCCCCCGGTGGAGAGGCCCTCCCTGCACCCCGCAAAAGCAGGCTGGGT
Source organism: Thermophis baileyi (assembly GCA_003457575.1). NCBI lineage: Eukaryota > Metazoa > Chordata > Lepidosauria > Squamata > Dipsadidae > Thermophis > Thermophis baileyi. Next base: position 1,455,946 of record QLTV01000994.1, read on the forward strand.
CCTGCCCAACCTCGGGGTGCCAAGCAAGCCATGCCAGCTGCTTATATAACTTCGGAGTGACTCACCGGCTTTTGATCCCAAGAGCGGAGAATAGTTTTTAAATCCGGGTGCCAGGAACGTTGCAAGGAGCCAGTTCTCAAGGCCTGGGAAGGCGAAAAAACTCCGTGCCAAGACGGGAGAACCCGCGGCGGGCGCGCATGCAGGTGGAAACCCATCGGGTGGACAGTTGGACCATGGAGGAGAGTTTTAGCAGGCCTTTAGAAGCCTCTCTGGAGTGTAGAGGAAGGGCTGGAGAGCGGTGGGAGCTTGGCCCTCGCTTTGGTCGAGCCTCCCTGTTTAAGAGCAGTCTACCTCGGAACCTCCAAGGGCCAAGTCAATGGGTAGAAACGTCTCGGTCCTCTTCTCCTGACCGGATGTGTGTGTTTGTGCATTTAGACTCTGAATCTCCTCATTCCCTCCTCTTCCTCTTGCGGGAATAAAACCTCGCTCTCTTTCACTTCCTGTCCTACCTCGCAGGGAGGTGTCGCAAAGCGGCATCGACCCGCAGCTGGCAGATCCAACCCCCAAGAAAGGCTTCAATCCACAGCGGGTATCCCAGGATGCCTGATCCGAAGGAGAAACACAAAATGTAAACTTTGGGAATAGAGACGCAAAACGGAATTAGTTCGCCGTCAAATAATAACTTTTATTTTTAATCCCTTTATGATTTTTTTAAAAAGAAATAACTCAAGGCATCAAACGTATCGCATGCACCTTCCTTCTATTTTTTAAAACTTGGCTGCCCAACTTTCAATGACTCCATCGAAGGAGCTAAAATGCCAAAGTTTTTAAAACTTTGGAAAAAGTTTGCAGTCCTCATTAGGGCCACCCGAAGTGTATTATTAACGGCTCTTCTTTGTTATTAATTTTATCGAGGCCTCTTGATGAAGAGGTGGCACCCTGCTAATAAAAGTCTTCTGCGGTCAAAATGAAAACAAAAAAAAACAAAAAAAACCCCCAAATCTGCCAGATGCATTTTGGCATCTGGGTGTGTTTTGCCATGTTTTAAAGCAGGTAAAATGTACGCACCTATACATTTAATAAATTATGATCATTACCTAGAAGACAGCTAAGTGTTAACCCTGTTTATAAATCTCAGGGTCAACTATATACATTCTTTTCGATGGATGCATTTTCCCTGGGCTCAATCCTTTCTTATTGCCACTGAACCATTGCATTGAGCAATAAGCTTGTAAACGAAAGACCGTCAGGACACTAGTCCTCAGCGCGGCGCGGCGTAAATTTAAAATGTTCTGAAAGAGGAGGAGCTGGGTGTCCTAGTCAGACTTTTCCTAGTTAAAAGTTAGCAAACCGACTCAGATACAGAAACGGAAGCGGTTATGTGGCCCTAAACACATTTGCCAAGGATAAAGTAGAAAACAGATCCCTTCCCAGTAAAGTTGGAAAAACTAGACTGCTGGTCCTAGCCCGCCCTTCGTGTGGTTGGGCCAGGAATGGCAAGCATCTTCTGAACTAATAATACATTAGGAATCTAAAAGAAAAAGTATGAAAATTATTAAAAAGGGAGCCAAACGCTTGCAGTGACATCCCTTTTTTTAATTTCTAAACTTTGCAAAGCTTCCCCGTTGCCAAGAGATGCCCTCTTGTGGCAGGGCTGGGCATTGCAAGAGGAAAAGGCAGGGGAAATGCCCTTTAAAAGGGGTGTAAAATTTTTTATTGGTTAATTCGCTATTCAGTTATTTTAGTGCAACTTTGACTTGGAAATCTACAATAGGGGAAGAAAAAAAAAATGAATTAAGCAGTAAAGAGCTCCCTCTGGTGGCTGCAAACAGTTTTCCAACTGTGAAAAGAAATGCTGCCCTCTGGTGGCAAAATTTGGATAAGTCGAGAAGCCAGATGTTTGGGGCAGCTGTATGGTTTTAAAAAAACCAAACCTCACTAAGTATCCAAGTTAAGCAACAAACAAAGCCCAACCAAGTGTAAAAAAAGAGAAAAAGGAACACTTTATACTTTTATATTTTTAATGGCGCCCATAGTGGCAATTTTGTTACTAAAACACAATGTACACCTAAAACAACTTTGTGTGAAATTAGACAAAGGGGTTTCAACCAAAGGTGGCATTTCTGAAAAGGAATCGGCTCGCTCAGCTTTCTAGCCAGAAGAGCAAAAATTAGAGAATCACAGGCTTGGGATATGCTGAGGCCATCTAGTCCAACCCCTGGTTTAATGCCAGCTCAACCCCTTGCAAGGCTGTGGGTGTAACTCCAATCCTTTGGCCGCAACACCGCAATTCTGGGCTTGTCCTCAAATGTTGGGGGGCTGCCCCACCGTTAAGAAAGACGGGGTGCAGACAATTCCAAGCAGGAGTGGCTTGAATTAAAACCGGATGGAATTTCGTTGCTTTTCTATCATCAACCGATTCTTGCTGTACCCACCGTCTGCCTCAAGGTGGCAGTGATACCCAGGGTGGCAGAGCTCCCTCTGGTGGCCGGTGCCTGGATCAAGCACACAAGTACTCCTCAACTTAATGACCATCATCGCGACGGGGATGTAATGGATGCAATTGTTGTGCCTGGTTTTAGGTTAAGTTCTTTGCCACGGCCATTAAGTGAATCATGACCTTAAGCAAATCATGCATCGTGTACTGAATCCAGCTTTCCCCATTGACTTTGCTTGCCCTGGGCAGACTTTAAATGGCGATCATGTGACCCCAAGACACTGCAACTGTCCTAATTACCAAGTGCCCTCATTTTAATCATGTGACCTTGGGGAGGCTGTGTTGGTCGTAAGTGCGAGGATTGGCCATAAGCCTCTTTTTAAAGCACCATCATAACTTTGAATGTTAGCTAAATGAATGGATGTATGTCAAGGACCACCTATATTGAAATGTAGACTCTCCAAACATGGCTGCACGTCCATTCTTAGCCTCTCCGTCAGCCAACAAGGCTGGTTGGAGAAGGACCTTCATTTACGGAGACGGTTGAAGAGCAGCCGTTGCCCCTCCTGCCATCCGCGAGGACATCTGTACCACCCCCAGCCCTTCTCTGCCAAGGACCCCCGTTCAGGGCAGAAGAGAATCCAGCGGGACGTCGCACTCGCCCAACACGACGTCGCGCCGTAGACTGCAAGATTTGTTCACGACTTTCATCCTGAGGCTGCGCCGGGGAAGCTCCTCGGGGGTCACCCCCTCGAAGAAGAAGTCCTCATTGAAGATGGGGTTGCGGGTCCTCTTGATGATGGCGCTGCGCTGTCTTTGACCCGGGCCGGGCCGCAGCTGCAGGGCCACGCAGCAGTGGATGTGGCGAGGGCTGCCCTGCTGTGGGTAGAAGCCTTCGGCACTCACCAGGCGCACCCGGAGGCTGCCTGGCGGCTGGAGGTACTCGCTGGAGAGGCGCAGCTGCCCACCTTGGCTGACCGTCAGAGTCACCTCTTTGGTCAGCCGCTGGCGGCAACGGATCAAGTCCAGGGGGAACAGCGGCGCCAGGGACCAAGCGCCCGGCGAGATCCAGGGAGGATCGGCCTCACGGCGCAGGCAGCAGGGACTGGTGTCCGTGGAGCTGGTGTCCTCCGTGGAGAAGGAGCTGGGACGCAGGGTGTGTGGGGAGCGGCATGCCAAACGCCGCCGGTGCCCGTAGCCATGGCACGGCAGGAGCCCGCCGAGAGGACGTGTGGGCACGGGGGAATTATACGGGGAGTTTTCCGCGGAAGAGGCGGTGTCACTGTCCAGGCCTGGAGTGGGCTGCGAAAGGGGCCTCGTCCGTGGAGAGGAGAAACCGCCAGCTTGCCCTCGGCGGGGCAGGGGTCTGCTGTGGAACAGCGATTCCCGCCGCCAGGTGTTGGGGCTTTCAGGCAGGCACACCAAGTCCATCGGGGTTGGCAGCTGGATCATGGTGGGAGCGCCTGGGAGTCGTGCATGGGCCGCGGTGCCCTCGTTTTTGACTGGTGAGGCTGGCGCCTCGCTCGGCCTGGGGGTCCCAGCTGCACGCTGGCCTTGGAGGGTGGTGAGGTTGGGTGGGATGAAAAAGGAGGGGATTGTGTCGGGGGTCAGCACGTTGGGGCAAGCGGGTTGGACGTTGCGGGTCTTTCGCTTGGAAAACATCTCAGATCAGGCCGGGGGAGAAAAAATCACAAGGTCGCCCCAAGACGGAAGCGAGACGAGCCATGAGGACGAATTCTCTCACGTCGATCTGGGAGGAAATAGAAGGAAAACCAGTTAGAACCAGTTAGACCTATCGCTCCACCGAGGGGTGGTATTCACTTACCTTCCCTACCAGTTCGTAAATGTGAGCGTGCACGCGAATGCCACCTCCGCACATGCGCAAAGCCTCCCGCGTATGCGCTTTACTCACGCAGGCGCCTTCCACGCAGGCGCCCAGCCTCGAAAACGTGGCTAAATAGGACGGCATTACGTCCGGGTGGGTGGGTGGGCCCACCCGCAGTAGCCGCTACCGGCTCACCCGAACCAGTCTGAACCGGCAGAATACCACCTCTGGTTTTAATGTACACAGGCACTCCTTGACTTCCAATCATTCCACCATCACCGCTACCGGTTCGCCCGAACCGGTCCGAACCGGCAGAATACCACCTCTGGCTCCACCTGCAAACAGGAATTAGAATCAACTCAGCTTCCTTCAACCAGCTTCAACCATCTCGGATGTTTTCAGACCTCACGAGGAGTAGTGACTTATTTTTGGAAACAATATTCCAACTCAAAATCAGATTTCACCTGAACACCTTCTGCAGGTGAACAGAGAAAAACCCAGGAAGCCGCAAGTCCGGATTAATTCTTCGAAGGTGAGCACCTGCCCTCTCTGCTGCTGTAGGGTTTTTTATTTGGCAACGGGAGAAACAAAATAAATTAAAACCCGGAGAACTTGCTAAAAAAAAAAACAAAAAACCCCGCCTCTCCTTCTTTTCACAGTTCCTGGAATTTTGCAACGGAGACAAAACATCCTATGTTTCGCAGAAGGAAGAGAAAAATGTCCGAAATGGCTTGCCAAGCCTTCTTCCGCTTTGGGAAAAGACCCAACAGGTGGATTTGCGCGTCCGCATCGCCGAGTTGTGAATGTGGCCGCTTGCCCAGGTGTGACTTAAAACACCTCTGAGCTGTTGACGGGGGATTATGTCCCATCTGGAGCCTCGGGGAGAAATTCAGAAATATCAGGAGGCGTGGAAGACCAGACACGACAAATCCAGACGAACAACTGGCAAGTGTGTGTGTGTGTGTGTGTGTGTGTGTGTGTGATGTACCCACGCTTCCCTTTTTTTCCTCGTTCGCCTTCCCCTCCAAACCCGCTGACCCATTTGGCAGAAGGAGAGCGGGGTCTCTGAACATGCGCAGAGTTGTTTCTTGAACGGAAGCCAAGATGGGCAGAGGGGATATTCTGGGTGGGACATTTCGGTGGAAAAGACCGGGAAAGGGGTGGGTGGGGGGAAATCAAAGCTTTTAAAATTTCCGAAACCTCACTATTGATTTTATTTCCACGCCAGAGGCGAGAGCCGCTTGGCGCAAATATAAACTATATCGGGAGGAATAAGCTTTGGGGCAGAAGCAGAGCGAGAAGAAAAACTAGCCAAAAGATTTAGGGAGATTGCAAAAGTTGCATGGTTTTTTTTCCCCTCCCACCTGGTGGCCTTGCAAAACCATATGAAGTGGACTAAAATGCAGATTTCTCCCCGCAAGGATAATGGGGCGCATCGTATCTGCTTGTATGAGAAACCATGCACCCCTCCAGTTCCCAAATGACCCACCCCCCACCCCCCAGGCTCCCCAATTACCTGGGCATCCTCCTCCTCCTCCTCCTCCTCCTCCTTCACCTGCCTTCGTGGCCCTCCGACACGCCAACCGACACAATGCAAACTTTCCATGTTGCTGTTTATCATCCGGAGCCTTTCAACGTCACCGCGGGTTGTGTTTCAGCTGCAACGACCCGGTCTCGGTCGGGGAGTCACACCACGGCAAGCAACCACCACGTTCCGCGGGTCGAAGTTCAAAGCTTCGTTTTCGGAAAAGCATCCCGGCTCAAAACTGAGCTGCCATCCGATCGGAAGCTTGGTTTGGCCCAAGAAAGCTGTAGAATTTGGACAGCGTCGAGCCACCCTCCCGGCGTCTCCATCGGGCCACAAAATCTTTTCCTCCCGTCGTTGGCAGGCTGCCCCTCTCCGATCAGGTTTGGCACGCAAAGCAAGAACAAAGGGGCCATTCTTTGAAGCCAGGATAAATGTTTGCATACCGTGACAGGCCAAGAAAACAGGGCCCGCCTCTCTGTCCTCTGATGTGTGCCCATTGTTGCAATCCTCCAGGCCGACCGTTGATTGACTGGCCTCTCTGGTTTGGCCCACGTGGTGTTTTCTTTTTAATTAACCTAACATTGTTTGCGACAACCAGTAGAAAACAAACAATGCCGTTGCTAAGCTAGGTAACGAACACACAATTTTTTCCCGTGATGCCCCGAGGCGAGAATTCAGCAGAAACCGTCCAGACGTCCAAAATTGGATTGAACCTATTATCGGCTTCAGAATATTTAGGGGGAAATGACGAAGGAGCTGAGAAAAAAAATGCAGGGGGTTGTGTGTTGTGGGTTATCAATACACAGTCCTTGACTTACAACAGTTTTTAGTAACCGTTCAAAGCTACCACGGCACTGAAAAAAGTGACTTACGACGGTTTTGCAAACTTATGACCGTTGCAAATTTTCCTGTGATTCAAAAGTCAGATGCTTGGAAACCATTGGCTCGTATTTATGACGGTTGCATGTCCCGGAGTCATGTGCCATGTGATCCCGGAGTCCGTGGGATCCCCTTCTGTGACCTTCTGATGAGCAAAGTCAACGGAGAAGCCAGATTCGTTTAACAACCGTGTTACTAGCTTAAGAACTGCAGGGATTCGCTTAAGAACCGTGGCAAGTTGTAAAAGGGGGCAAAACTCATTTGACAAACGTCTCGCTTAGCCTCAGAAATTCTGGGCTCAATGATTGTTGTACGTTGAAGCCTGTGTAAGTGTCTTTTATGGTCCGATGAGCTACGGGAATTACTTTCTGGGCTTCTTGGCTTGAAAACGTGGCTAAATAGAACCGGCTACTACTGGTTCGCCCGAACCGTTCCGAACCGGCTGAATACCACCTGTTTCTAGGTCTCTTTTTCCACCCGTTATGCAGCTGAGGGCTAAGCTGCCTCTTATCTGACTGTTCCTGAGGCAGCATCTCTTCCCCTCATTCCTCAAGGTCATTCCCACCTCCCATTAAACATTGTCCGTTCTCTTTAGATGACTGAAAACGCTCTCAGGATGCTAAACGTTTCCTTTTGGCCCACTTGGGGCTCCTTAGACTGTGATTCTCATGCTTCATGGGCCTATTCTCTTACCCAGCCAGTTGCCACAATATAAAAAAAAGATGTTGAGACTCTGGAAAGGGTGCAGAGAAGAGCAACGAAGATATTTCAGGGGATTGGAGGCCAAAACCTATGAAGAACGGTTGCAGGAATTGGGCACGTCCAGTTTAATGAAAAAAAAAGGACTGGCGGGGGGGGGAGACATGATAGCAGGGTGCTGATATTTGAGGGGCTGCCCCAAAGAAGAGGGGGGGGTCAACCTATTCTCCAAAGCACCTGAAGGCAGGACAAGAAGAAGCAACGGATGGAAACTAATTCTAGGCGAGAACCAACCTAGAACTAAGGAGAAATTTTCTGACAGTGAGAATAATGGAACAGCTTGCCTTCAGAAGTTGGGTTTTTTAAAGAAGAGATTGGATAGACATTTATTCTTAATGGTATAGGGGCTCCTGCTTGAGCAGGGGGTTGGACTAGAAGACCTCCAAGGTCCCTTCCAACTCTGTGATTCTGTGATTCCATTAAACACAAGGCCACACCTCTATTCGACTTCAGCACCAGGGACAGCTCCTGAAACATCAGGACCACGGACAGCTCCCCACTTAGCCAGGAGCCAAACAGTTTGACGTCAAAGATGATTACCCAAACCTGATTTTAACCCCCTTCCTCTTGAACCCGAGGCTTTCTTGAACCCAGACCCTCTCCAGGGCAAGATGCTTGAGTCCCCACTGCTAAGTGACACCAGTTTTTTTTTTTTTTTAAAGGGTAATGACTTCCATTTTTCACAGGAAAACAGGAAAGCCACTTTGAGAACAAAATGGATTCAGGGCATCTCAGTCTCCAAATAATTAATGACATTCACTTAATTTTTTTTTAATTTTGCAAAGGGAAGCGTTCATCACCTGAACTATAAATATATTTAGAAACTTGGGAAGGCAGGAAAAAATTGTGGCGCTGCCAACTGGACATGTATTTATGTCGCAAATACGTGCCACCAGAATTTTTTTTTTAATCATATCAAACTTTACGTAGTTATATATTACTATCCAGTAAACAATTAACAAACATCCTAATCTTGCACCTTTTATAATCTTGTTACCTGTCTGTTTTTAATACTTCATGTCACTCCACCAGAATTTTGATGGTGTGACCGTAGGGACGCAGAGCCGGTCGTAAGTGTGAGGACCAGTCTTGAGTCACTTTTGGGGGGGGGAACTTCAAGCGGTCGCTAAATAAATTCTTGTATGTTGAGCACTATCTGTCACGTTTATATGTTTCATTTTTGCAAAACAAAATGTGTCCCCAACACTTAGAAGAAAGCTGTTGGTCAGGATTCACCGTTTTTGTGTCTCTTTTGAAGTGTGGGTTAATCCAATTGGTTTTTGTTTCCCAAAAAAAATAAATAAATAAGAATTTCACTAACTTGGAATAATAATAATTAATAATTAATAAATAATAATAATAATAATAATAATAATAATAATAATAATAATAATAATAATAATAATAATAATAATAATAATTAAT
>QLTV01000994.1:1481868-1492461 GCA_003457575.1 Thermophis baileyi
TTGGGAATGGGGTGAGCTCAACAGTAGACAGTATCAGGTTAAAGTTTTGGGGATTTGGGGAAGAAACTACAGAGTCAGGTAGCGTATTCCAGGCATTGCCCACTCTGTTGCTGAAGTCGTATTTTTTGCAATCAAGTTTGGCGTGGTTTACATTAAGTTTGTATCTATTGTGAGCTCCTGTATTGTTTCGGTTGCAGCTGAAGTAGTCATTGCCAGGTCGGACATTGTAGCAGATAATTTTGTGTACTACGCTTAAGTCAGACCGAAGGCGTCATAGTTCTAAGTTGTCTAAGCCCAAGATTTCAAGTCTGGTGGAATAAGGTATTCTGTTGCGAGTGGAGGAGTGGAGGACTCTTCTCGTGAAATATTTTTGGACTCTCTCAATTGTATTAATGTCCGATATGCAGTGCGGGTTCCAGACAGGTGAGCTGTATTCGAGAATTGGTCTAGCGAATGTTTTGTATGCTCTAGTTAGCAGTGCAATGTTGCCAGAGAAGAAGCTACGCAGGATTAAGGTGATTACTCTTAGTGCCTTTTTGGCAATGTTGTTACAGTGGAAACGTCTCCAAGAAAAGAAATCAGTTCAGAGAGCACCAAGGACCCCTCAGTCCTCTTCTTCCTCCACTCTGCAAACCTCACTCCTTCTAGCACTGATGATGTTACAAAGTTGGGCCACGAAATGTCTGCAAGAAAACCACCAAGTTGAGAGACCCCCAAGGACCCCACAGTTCCAATCCTGATCCAATTTTCTTCGACTCCACCAGTTCGGAGGCTCGCCTCAAAGAAAATATCTGCCATATTTGAAAGACTAAAAATATAGATACCCTCAAAGGGACAAGAAAGGGGGACTGTGTTTGAAAACAGCCAGACAATACTATCAGGTTTTAGAACCGTGACGGTGAACCTATGGCACGCGTACCACAGGTGGCACGCGGAGCCATATAGGTTCGCCATCACTGTTTTAGAACTATGGCACCAAGGTCAGACAACCCAACAAGAAATATAGTTTGTGGGATTCACAGCCTCCCGCCTCCACGACAACATGCCAAGTTGGTGTGGGTTGCAGGTTTTGACACGCTGATGTTGCACCCAGTTGTGCAAAGAAGGGAGGAGAGATACCGATGAGACTCTGAGAGGGGTTTGTGATAGGAGAGTTGATGAAGAGGAAGGTGGACGAAGAGCTGGGTCTGTGGTTGCCTGTTAAGGGGAGCTGCTGGAATCCGTTTCTTTCTGGGGCAAAGAGGGGGGCTGCAGTTCGATGCCGAGACCTTTAAAAAAAAACAACAGGAGAGAAAGAAAGGAAAAACTTCAAAGCTACGCAAATAGGCTATTACCAAAAATATCGAATCAGGCAATCAAGGTAGCTACCCCGAAGCTACATTTCTCAACACCTGGAGGGCTTTGGGCCAAACACAATGTTTCAAAAGTTATGCAATTTAGGTAGTGACTTCCCAACCAGATCGAAATTGTATTCAAGTAGCCAAACTGTCTTTGCAATCCCCAAGGCATGTCGCAACTTTTTGGAGCCTCCCCTCATGTTTGGAAATTGAAAGTTGAAAAAATTTGAGACGCCTTATAATGTGGAATTCTGGGAGTTGTAGGTTTTTTTTTGTGGGGAGGGCAGAGAAATCCTGGTTGAAGAAAGCAGATTGAAGCGACCCTATACTACAGGGGTGTCAAACTCGAGGCCCGGGGGCTAGATCCGGCCCCGCGGGGTGCTTAGATCTGGCCCGTGGGCCCACCCTGGAAACAGTGAAGGACTGGCCTGCGGTGCCTCTGCCAGCGAAAAGGGAGCTCGGCGAGGCCTGACGTGACCCTCCTGAGCGCCGTTTTTGCTGGCAGAAGGTTGCAGGAAGCCGTCGCGGCTGAAAACGGATGAGTGACATCGAGCTGGCCACTCCCACCCTGGCCATGACCCTCCCTCGCCCCCCCCCCCGGTCAAACACAACCCTGATGCGGCCCTCAATGAAATCGAGTTTGACACCCCTGCTACACTAGCTATACTTACAGGTGGCCTCTGCATGGAGGGTCTGCCCATCCACGCTACGGATTTCGCCGCTCGCAAAGATCTTCCTCCCTTCGGTGTTGTCCACCCTGGTGTCCACCAGGACCACGGAGCCCAACGCCACGGGACTGAAAGAGGGGAAAAATATAGTTAGACGACACCACCAGCCCTGTCCTGCCACGGAGGTGACTTTTAAAACTGGAACAAATCAAGCAGGATTGAATAGGACAGCAGGTTTAAAAAAAACAACAACAACCCAAAAGAATATTCAGAATTGAGTTTGAATTAATCACAAAAAGCATACAGGTAAGTCCTTGAGTGGGGCGGTGGTCTAGACGTGGAGCTCTGGCCTCACAATCGGGACGCTGTCAGTTCGATCCTAGGTAGAGGCAGATATTTCTCTCTCTGGACACAATGAGAATATATCTGCTGAACAAAACTCCGCATTGGTGACAGGAAGGGCATCCGGCCAGTAAACACTCTGCTAGCTCCATTCAGTTGCCCAGACCCCACTCGGCAAGAGATTATGGGGTCATTAAAAGAAGATGATACAGATAAGTCCTTGACATACGACCGTTCGCTTAGTGACTGTTCAAAGTTACGACACTGAAAAAAAGGGACCGGTGACCGGTTCTCGCACTTATGACTGTTGAGGCATCCTCATGATTACGTGATCAACATTCGGGTACTTGGCAAGCGACTCGTATTTATGACAGTTGCCATGTCACGTGATTCCCCATTGTATCCTTCCATCTAATCCATCCCTCCCTCCCTCCCTCCCTCCCATCTTACTACAGGCTAACTCTGGGCACCTTAAAATATTAAAAAGACAAAACTCTAACAAAACCTATAGACAATAGCAATAGGACTTAGACTTATATACCGCTTTACAGCGTTTTCCAGCCCTCTCTAAGCGGTTTACGGAGTCAGCCTATTGCCACCCCCCCACAACCATCTGGGTCCTCAACACAAAGTGGTATAAAAATACAAACACTCAACCATAAATGTTTGGTGGTCATTCCCCCCCCCCTGACCTTGCTGGGAGAGATTCACTTTGGAGCAAAACAGAAAAAACCGCAACAACTGCATCATAATTGGTGCCGTGAGACTCGCACGCAGGGGCTGCGTCCAGGGCTGGCCCACCTCAATTCTTCTTCTTTCAATTCAATTCTCCTTTCTTAAGGCACTGAGACCTTTTGTAGTTTATGTTGAGGTTAGCGATGGTCACCTTGGTGTTGACAGAGGTGATGCTGGCCCCCATCGTGTGGTGCAGGATAGTGGCGATGGCCCCGCTGTGGGTGACGCTTGGGAAGCAGAAAATAAAATCAAAATAAAACTGAACCATCAACGCCAGAGCAAAGGGGGAGCTTGCAAACTCACAAGGGTGAAAACGAGGAGGGGATTTACCTCCGTGAAAAAAAACCAGGACGGGGAGACTCAGCTGTGTTGGGCGACCTGTTTTCATATATTCAATGCCAAGGAACTCTCCAAAGAGATCCATTATTTATTAATGATTAGTCTTGTATTTATTTATTACATTTCTTTATTAAATTTATTTTCCCCCGTCTCGCCGCTAGATGATGCTGGATGGCTTACGTTGACATTAAAAAGAATAAAACAATTATAGCAATAGCAATGGCAGTTAGACTTATATACCGCTTTATAGTGCTTTACAGCCCTCTCTAAGCGGTTCACAGAGTCAGCATATTGCCCCCAACAATCTGGGTCCTCATTTTACCCAACTCGGAAGGATGGAAGGCTGAGTCAACCTTGAGCCGGTGAGATTTGAACCTGCCAAACTGCAGCTAGCAGTCAGCTGAAGTAGCCTGCAGTGCTGCACTCTAACCACTGCGCCACCTCGGCTCTTTATATTATTTAATATCTTTTAACGGCAGTGTGTCAAAACAAAACCTGTAGTGGAGATTTCCTGGCTGCAAGATAGATTAGATAGATGATAGATAGATAGATTAGATAGATAGATAAGATAGATAGATAGATAGATAGATAGATAGAGAGATAGATAGAGATAGATAGAGAGAGGGAGAGAGAGAGATATAGAGAGAGATTAGATAGATGAGATAGATAGATGATAGATAGATGAGATAGATAGATATAGATAGATAGATAAGATAGATAAAATAGATAGATGAGATACATGATAGATAGATTAGATAGAATAGATAGATAGATAGATAGATAGATAGATAGATAGATAAGATAGATAGAGATAGATAGATAGATAGATAGACAGACAGACAGACAGTCATGATAGATAGATAGATAGATAGATAGTCAGACAGACAGACAGACAGTCAGTCATGATAGATAGATTGATAGATAGATAGATGGATGGATGGATGGATGGATGGATAGATAGATAGATAGATGATAGATAGATAGTATTATATTTGCAACTTAGAACTATGTTTTTAATCATCCTGGTAAGATTTAAGTTTTTATATGTTGTGTTTTACTCCCGTGTTCCTTTATACTGAAATAGGATGGGAATGTGCCATAGGATTAAATAAAATAAATTTATGAAAAGGGATGCAGTCGGATTGCTCCCAAGTGAGCAACTGAACCTCGAAGGGTCTATACCCATGATGGCGAACCTATGGCACGTGTGCCACGGGTGGCATGTGAAGCCATATCTGAGGGCACGCGAGGCGTTGCCCTATGTCAGCTCCAGCTGGCCAGCTGATTTTCGGCCTTGGGGAAGGCCATTTTTGCCCTCCCAAAGTTTCAGGAGGCTTCCCTGAAGCCTCCGGAGTGTGAAAAAACGGCCCAATGGGCAAACCGGAAGTTCAGAAAAACAGACTTCCGGTTTGCCCGTTGGGCTGTTTTTCGCACTCCGGAGCCTTCAGGGAAGCCTGAGGGTGAAAAACGGCCCAATGGGGGGGCCCCCCGCATGCGTGGGGATGCACGCATGCGCAGTGTGGCGTGTCTGTATGGGGGTTGTGTGTTTACTCACTCCCATTTTTGGCACGCAAGAAGAAAAAGGTTCGCCATCACTGGTCTATACGAAGGGTATCCCACCTTGTTAACTTTAAGACTTGTGGACTTCGACTCCCAGAATTCCCCAGCCAGCTGTGCAGTTAATAAGGTTGGACATCATTGGTATGTAGCTGTGCTGGCTGGGGAATTCTGGGAGTTGAAGTCCACTTCTCAAAAGTTAACAAGGTTGGACACCCCTGATCTGTACCCAGAGCCAGAAATTTGGAGAAGGAGTCAGAATTTCAGAATAGGAAGAAGATAAGATGTCAAGCCTCTTCTATTTAAGCCCAGGTCTTATTTTTCACTAGGAAGTCCAACTTTTCCCCCAACCTATTTATTCCCAAGAATCAGCTGAGGGCAGGATTTAGCTCGAAGCTTCATCTCTCTAGCAGGATTTTGGGTTGCAGGATTTGGGTTTGGCCAGTCTAGAGAAAAGAGGGACTAGGGAGTGACATGATAGCAGTCTTCCAGTGTTTGAGGGGCTGCCCCAAAGAAGAGGGGGTCAAATTATTCTCCAAAGAACCAGAAGGCAGGACAAGAAGCAACGGATGGAAACTAATCAAGGAGAAAAGCAACCTGGAACTAAGGAGAAATTTCCTAACAGTGAGGACAATTAACCAGTGGGACAGCTTGCCACCAGAAGTTGTGGATACTCTATCACTGGAGGTTTTAAGAAGAGACAGGACAGCTATTTGTCTGAAATGGTATAGGGTCTCCTGCTTGAGCAGGGGGTTGGACTAGAAGACCTCCAAGGTCCCTTCCAGCTCTATTCTGATGGAATATTCTGAATTTTTTTACAAACTGGATTTTTTTTTAACGCTTACCCTGGACGTCCCTCAATATAGGGCCCCATTTGGGAGATGGCCACCACCCTCTTCTCCGAACAGTTCAGAAACTCGAAGCCCATGCCTTCCTCGCCGATATTTCTGAGAAACAAGCGGGATTTTCGGTTTTGGAATTCTTCCTTCCGGCGTCCTTCTGCAGAAGCGACAAAAACAACAACAACAACGTCAGTCAAGACCCCAAATGAAACTATATTCAGGGAGTCCTCAACTTACGACCATAATTGAGCCCTGAAATTTTGGTTGCTAAGTGAGACAGTTAAGCATTTGTCCCACTTTACAATTTTTCTCGTCATAGTTGTTGGGAGTTGGAAGTCCACCCATCTTCAAAGTTGCCGAGTCGAGGAACACAATCCTAGACTGTCAAATCTTCCTTCCAAGACTGGGAGACTGGCCTCCCTTTAATTTGTGACGTGAGCTTTCATCCTACGACCTGATGGACATCTAAGCGAGTGTTGATCAGGCTCCTCAACTTGAAGATGGGTGGACTTCAACTCCCAGAAGTCCAGCTGGTGGGGAGAATCTGGGGAGTTGAAAGTTCCACCCATCTTCACGGGGTTGAGCAACCCTGCGGAAGGAAGGATGATCTGGATCAGGGGTCGGCAACCTTAAATACTCAAGGAGCCACAAAGGTCCTAACCGGAAATCCCCCCTTCAATTCTGGAGCCGACCAGAAGTGCAGTTCCCCCACCACAGAGGCTCCTCCTAGCGCGGCTTCCCTTTTTCCTCTACCGGTCCTAACTGAAAGCCCTATCAATTGTGGATCTGACTGGCGACAGGGAGCCGCAGCAGATTGGATGAAAGAGCCACATGCGGCTCCAGAGCTGCGGGTTGCCGACTCTTGATCTGGAGGAACAAATTGGGCAGATCGAAGGAAGACAGACTGAGAACATGCCATCTTTCTAACAAGCTGTCATATGTAGAAGGAAGAGCCGCTTAGAAGGAAATGGGAGTGGTCACCGGAGAAATGTTTTGAGTGGGAATGGAAACACTGACCTGTGGCACGATGTCCACAGTTCTCATAACTTGGCAAGTGTTGCCACGATCCGTCCTCGGACATCTTTGTGAACTTCTCAAACTGGTCCATCATCTCTTGGCTCCAACTTGGGTTGGGGAAGCCAAGGTCCTTGAGAGGCTGGTGAGGCTGTTGCTGGGAAGGAAGCAAAACAGGATACTTGTGTTGAGGGACCCCACTCATGCCCACAAGACACTTCAGGGCACATGGGTGGGTTATTTGCAGGTCTTCAATCTTCTCTGTCCATCCGGTCAGGACTCTTAGGCTCCGAGTGCCCTCTATGAATGCAGGAGCCTCAACCTTCTCTGTATCCTCCAGAATCTCCTTAGGATCTCAGAACCTTTTAGATGGTCCTCCAAAACCAGGGGTGAAGAGGTTTATTTGGGGAGGGTATCCTCCCCTTCTTTTTAAACCCTCCCCAATACTCACTGTGAAGGTCCTTCTGAACAGCACATGGGGATGCTGTACGAACAGTTCTTTCGTTGTTGCCAGACGAGGTATCCTGGTGGCCAATCCTTTGACCCTCTGGTTGATGCTCCTCAAAACACAATGCATTCTGAATCTTCTGACTCGCTGAGCTCTTGGGAAGGGTGTCTTCTTCTCAGAAGCTGTTCTTCGGGCAGAACTCAACTCCCAACAGCTTTAATAGGCTCCTCCCTTCAATCAGCAGCGGAGGAACTTCACCCAGGACCAACCTGATTTAAGCCTATCGTTCCTTCCTTCCGGTGAAGACACACCCTCAAAATCTAGGACCTGAGAAGTTTGCTCAAGTGGCTGTTCCCCCCCAACCCCCCTGATGTGTGCCAAGAACCTTCCACGATAAACCTGGATACATTCATCTGGCTTTAATCCCAGATCCGTGGGCACATTTTCACGTTGTTGATCGAACAAGCATGTTGCATAACTGGTATTGAAGATGTCAAGTTACAAGAGAGAGGCCGAGTGGTGCAAGCAGAAATGATGCAGTGCGTCTCTAGTATTTCTCCACTCAGGGGACCCTTAATTAAAATTAACAAATGATCGTATATATGCCGTGAAGGATGTGGTCTCCTCTTTTTCCATCCCTGACCCGTGACCGTTTTTCTCCTTAGTTCCCAGTTGGCATCAGGAAAATCAGGAAGAAAAAGAGGAATTTACGCAAACCGTTTCCCAAGGACAAAACAAGAGCAGACACATAAGAGAATAAATTACATTTATAGTTCTCATTTGCAATCTCACGGTTACTCAAACCAACATGTAAAATACTTGTGTAAAAGTAGGGTAAGTGCTAACAATCCTTCCACAAGGCACTCAGAAGGCGGGGCAAAGAGGTAGGCATTTAACAGGCACCCCAAGGCATAAGGTTATGCACCCCACAGACTGCGAGCAGACCCAGTGAAGAGGCCCAGACGTTGGTGAAGGCGGGATGCTGTGATTCCCAGCACATGGGCAGAAATCTTCTCAGGTGTCGGTGACCAAGGAGGGGAGCAACCAGGTAACGCTGTCCCATTGGACAATACAGCACCTGGGGGTCTCCCTTCCTGAAGTCACTCAACCTCATTCTCCGAAACCATCCCCAAGGTTAAGAGCAGCTCTCAAAAGTGACGATCTGGGGATAGGTTAGATCAGGGGTCGGCAACCTGCAGCTCTGGAGCTGCATGTGGCTCTTTCATCTCTCTGCTGCAGCTCCCTGTCGCTAGTCGGTTCCACAATTGATAGGCCTTTTGGTTAGGACAGGTAGAGGAAAAAGGACGCTGCGCTAGGAGGAGACTCTAAGGTGGGGGAACCGGACTTCCACTCGTCTCCAGAATTGAACAGGGGGCTTCTGGTTAGGACCTTTGTGGCTCTTTGAGTGTTTAAGGTTGCTGACCCCTGGGTTAGATTGTCGCTTTTGAGAGTCCTCCTCTTCCTTCTCCACTCCGCAAACCCCACTCCTTCTAGCATTGATGACGTTACAAAGTTGGGTCCAGAAATGTTTGCAAGGAAACCACCCAGTTGTGAGACCCCCGCCCCAACAACCCCATCCTGATGCAATTTTCTTCGACTGCACCAGTTCGGAAGCTCGCCTCAAAAGAAAATATCTACCACATGTGAAAAGGTAAAAACATAAATAGCCTCGAAAGGGCCAAGAAAGGGGGAGTGAGTTTGAAAGCAGCCAGAAAACACCCATTGGGTTTTAGAACTATGGTACCAAGGTCAGACCTATAAGGTGACAATCCAACAAGAAATATAGTTTGTGGGATTCACGGCCTCCTGCCTCCACGACAAATGGTGCTATGCCAAACAGGTGTGGGTTGCAGTTTTCGACACGCTGATGTTCCACCCAGTTGTGCAAAGAAGGGAGGAGAGATACCGATGAAACTCTGAGGGGCTTGTAGTGGGAGAGTTGTGGAAGAGGAAGGTGGACGAAGAGCTGGGTCTGTGGTTGCCTGTTAAGGGGAGCTGCTGGAATCCGTTTCTTTCTGGGGCGAAGAGGGGGGCTGCAGTTCGATGAAGAGACCTTAAAAAAAACAGGAGAGAAACAAAGGAGAAATAGACAATTTGAGGCTAGGAAAATAGAATATTACCGAAAACTGAATCAGGCAATCAACCTATATTTCTCAACACCTGGAGGGCTTTCGGCTACGCTGCTTAGAATTCTTGGAACTGTAGTCTGGGGGGAGAGGGGGAATCCAGGTTGAAGAAGGCAGGTTGAAGTGACTCTCTACAGGTAGTCAACAGTTCATTGAGTGACCGTTCAAAGTTGCGACGGAGACCCTCTACTAACCAGTCTTACCTGTGATCTCTGCATGGAGGGTCTGTCCATCCGTGCTCCGGATATCGCCGCTCGCAAAGATCTTCCTGCCTTCGATTTTGTCCACCCTGGTGTCCACCAGGACCACGGAGCCCAACGCCACGGGACTGAACGAGGGAAAAAAAAAAAGGTAATGGTTATGAGACGCCGTGTTCCTCACTTAGCAACTGCCGTGATTCACTTAGCAATCGTGGCAAGAAAGGTGACTTAACCAATGTTTCGCTTAGCAACAGAAATTTGGGGCTCTACTGCTGGTCGTTTAAGTCGAGGGCAGCTCGTCTAGACAATTCAAATAAAATTCTATACAAAAGGCAAACGCTGAACGATAACATGTAAACCTTATAGAAATGGCTTGTTTATATTCTTATGACAAAACAAAAAAAGTTGTGATTTGACGGCAATGCCTTATTTAACGCAACAGAGTCAGAAGTCAATGTTTCTTTTTCTTTTTTTTTCTTCCTCACTTTTCTTCCACCTCTTCCTCCCCACCGTTCTCCTATTTGCTTTTGTATTCTGTATCTTATTTTATCTTATAACTCAATAAAAAATATGAAACCGGGAATTTAAAAAAAACAAAACAAAACCCCACCATAACCGCCTTGGAATTGGCACACCCGGAAGAGTTGACACACCTGGCCAATTCTGACTTTGATTCTTCTTCAATTCAGCCCTCAATTCAATTCTCTTTTCTTAAGGCACTGACCTCTTATAGTTTATGTTGAGGTTAGCGGTCACCACCCTGTGGCTGACACAGATGACGCTGGCCCCCACCGTGCTGTCCAGGATAGTGGCGATGGCCCCGCCGTGGGCAAACCTTGACAGAGGCAGAATAAAATAAAAATAAAACTGAACCACCGATGCCTGAAGAAAGTGGGAGCTTTGCAAACTCACAAAGGTGAACGAGAGGAAGGGATTTATCTCCGTGGAAAAACCAAGACCGGGAGGGGGGGGGAGCAGGGGCAGA
>QLTV01000994.1:1505580-1518332 GCA_003457575.1 Thermophis baileyi
ATCTATATATATATATCCATCTATAATTCCATATATTCTCACATTATGATCGTTGCACTCCTGCCTGTTAAATGCCACCAGATTTTTTTTTAAAAAAATACAAAGTTGAAAGACTGCAACTTTTGAGGTTAAAGCAACAAAATCGGGATTATTTAAGTGACCCCCAAGGAAGGGAAGGACCCCCCCATCCCCCCAATTAGGAAACACAGCAGGCCTACCTGGCAGGGCTGTCATTCCTCTCAGCCGCCGCCAGGAGGGAAGGGAGGCCGTTCCCCAGCACGACCCCTTGCCCTTTGCCCCCCTCCCCGCGTGACCCCTGACCTCCGACCCTCCCCCCCCTGCGGGTGACCCACCTGCGTCACCCTCGCCTCCCGAGGGCAGAATGAGCGCGAGGCGGCGCCGGGTCCTGACGTCACGCGAGGGGGCGTGACCACGCGCCCCGGCGTTCTCCT
Organism: Thermophis baileyi; assembly: GCA_003457575.1. NCBI lineage: Eukaryota > Metazoa > Chordata > Lepidosauria > Squamata > Dipsadidae > Thermophis > Thermophis baileyi. Next base: position 1,506,033 of record QLTV01000994.1, read on the forward strand.
CTTCCTGGGCGGGGCTGTCTCCGACGCATGCGCGCCGCGCTCTCTTCGCCTTCGGGCGCGAGGCGCTCCGCTTGGGGGCGCGGTGCGCCTCGTGCGCCCGCCCTTCCGTTCGCTTCTCGCTCTTTTCCCTCTCGCGCGCCGAGGCGCTTCGAGGTAAGGAAATGTCTCCTCGCCTCATGGCGAAGAACGTGACGGTATCTCGTTTGCTCCCCGTCTCATTTTTGAAGCGATTTAATCGCCCGATCCCACCCAGGCGTTCTTTGCCATTGAGGGTCTGTCACTCAAGGCGAAGTATCCAATCAGGCGCTGTCCCGCCTCCTCCGTTCTTCTGAGCCTCTCTTGGATTGGGCCTTAGAAGTGTCAGTCCGGCCCAACAACGCGTCACTGAGATTGTCCAATCATATTTCACTTAGCGCATATCCTAAGCACTGCTCCCCTCCCATTGGATAAACCGAACGCCAATCTAGCGTGGCGTGACGAGCCACGCGCCAGCCTTGCAACATCAAACATTCCTGACTCATGCGGGTGCTGACGTATGCGAGCGGCTTCTCTGATTGGCCAAGGGGAGTGCCAATCGTAACCTGGGTGGCCCCTCCCTTTTGCAGAGCAAAAAAGTGCTTTTTGCCCAAGCAGGGGCCCTTTGCACATGCTCAGAGGCCCCAAACCTTCATTTAAGACCTTTCTGGCGCTTGAGTGCTTTTGTGCAAGGGGCAAAAAATCCCCTTTTCCCAAGGGAATGGCATCCCCTGAGCATGTGCAGAGTTCCCCAAGGAAACCATCCTTCTTCCTTTTAAGCAGCTGGCAGCATCTTTCCTCTTTGGCATCAAGAGAACCTGACTCTGCAGTGGGGCGGACGAAAACGTGACCAGAGGCTGCTGGCAGAGAAGAACCAGCATTAAATCATGGCTTAATGCCCGCCTGGAACTGTCCCTGATGAATCACGCGAGGGGAAAAAATTAATACGAAGCTCATCTCGTGCCAAGAACATCGGCTCTGCTTGGGTTGCAGCCTCAAACTGGAAAATGGAGAGAGCCCCACAGCTGGAAAGCAAGCCGCTCAGGGAGCTGCCTTAACCCAATTCCTGACCTGCTGGATTTCTACATGCAAGGATTTTTTTAAAATAGTCCCAAAAATGGACAGGAAAAACACCTTAACTTAATGATAGAAGCACCTCCAAACAGAAGGACGTCTCCTTTACAACTTTTACATCTCTACTGTGCATGCCAGCCAGGGAATTCTGGGAGTTGAAGTCTGCCCGTCTTAAAATCGCTGAAACATTGCTTTAAACGGAGCAAAGCTCCCCTTTTCAAAAGCAAAATGCAACAAAAGTCTGTTGCTCATCTGGATTCACCCCGTTCATTTCCCTCCCCTCAACCAACAACGTTATTTTCTATTGAAATATTTTTTTTAAAAAAGGATATTGTGTTCCAAAGTATCCTGAAACCACACAACCAAGGAATGTTTTTTTTTTTTTTTTTTTCTTTTTGTTCGCCACAACCAAGGAATGTTTTTTTTTTTTTTTTGCCCTTCGGGCACGAAACAACACATTTGCCCTTCGGGCACAAATGTCACAATTTGACATTTGCAACGGAAGGATGGAAGAACATTTCCATTCCCGTTCAAATTGGAAGCGCATTTTCGGATTGCGAGGAATAAAAAGCAAAACGAAAAGATTTTAGAAAGTCCCTCGGTAGTTATTTGTCGGTTGCATTTCAAAGTCCCTTCTTCCCCATCTGGAAACGTTTGCAAAGCCCAGCAAGTAAGAATGACTGGTTTTGCCATGTCCAATTTCTCTCTTATCGTCTTGGCAACCTTAAGCATTTTTGGCTTAAACCCCAAGGGCAGGAAACATACAGAGGAATGAATCACCCCAACCCACACCAGAAAATCGTCCTCCCCTCTTTCAAAAGCCTGCCTAGACTTGTGAAAACGTGGGTTTTGCATGTTGCTCCAGAGAACGGCTTTACCATCTCCCGAGACTAGAAAATTCTGTGTTTCATATTGGGCAAACTCTCCCCTTCGGCTGCCTGCAAATATTTTCATTTTTAAAGCCTCCCGGGGTTGCTACGCAGCTGGGCAGTCTTGACTTTGAGACCATCAATCAATCAATCAAAAAAGAAAGAAAAATCCCTCAAACCGTAACAGGAAGGAAAATAGCCGAAAGGCCGCTAATAATATTCTACTAGCTCAAATATTGCAGATGAAAACAGAGTGCGGGGTTTGTTTCCTAAGCCATTCATTTATCCCAGTGATGGCGAACCTATGGCACGCGTGCCACAGTTGGCACGCGGAGCCATATCAGAGGGCACACGAGGCATTGCCCTATGTCAGCTCCAGGGCCAGCTGATTTTCGGCCTTCGGGAAGGCCGTTTTGCCCTCCGGAGGCTTCAGGGAAGCTTCCTGAAGCCCCGGAGTGCGAAAAATGGCCGAACGGGCAAACCGGAAGTTCGGAAAAACGCACTTCCAGTTTGCCGTTGGGCTGTTTTTCGCAATCTGGAGGCTTCAGGGAAGCTTCCTGAAGCCCCGGAGTGAGAAAAACGGCCCAACGGCAAACCGGAAGTGCGTTTTTCTGAACTTCTGGTTTGCCCATTTTTCACCGTCCCAGGCTTCAGTGAGGCCTTTGCGCATGTGCGGGAGGCAGGCTTGTGCGCATGCTCAGGGGGCAGCGCGGGGGGTTTTGCGCATATGTGTGGGGGATGGGAATGGGTGTGGGTACGTGTGCGCGCGTGCTAGCGCGTGCACACACCCCCTTTTGGCACGTGAACCAAAAAAGGTTCGCCATCACTGATTTATCCCAATGAAAAATAAACTCCCTTTTTATTTGAAGTGTTTCTCTACTGCCCCGTTAAAAAGAAACCCATCTCGCAATCAAAATGGTTCTGATTGGATTCAAGCACTTTTCTTAAAATTATTTTTTCCGAGTAAGGGAGCCTCCGTTTCCCTCCCACGCCGTTGATTCGCTCATCCGTGTTTTCAAACTACCTAGGATGAGACACACAATCAGGGTTTGATGCCAGGCGTTGTTAAAATCTTTGGAGCCTGGCCAGACGTTTTTCTGGAAAGAGTTTGCAAACTTTTACAGCTATTCCTCGACTTAACGACCGCAATGGAGTCTGCCCATTATGGCCGAAAGTTGTGATGGGGTGAGATTTTGGACCTGAGTCCTAAATACCTGTTGGGGAGGGTCCATTGCAACTTTGAACGACTGCTAAGCGACCGTCATAAAATGAGGACTACATTTTATCATATTTATCTATATATGAAATTATTGTATTTTATTCCAATTTCATTTTAAATTTCATCCAATTCCATTTTAAATTGTTTTTATCAGATTTTAGTAATAATTCGTGTCTGGAACTCTGCACTTGGATATGGCCCAAGGGCTAATAAATAAAGTAAACTAACTAGAGGACTACCTGTACAGTTATTGGAGTTTTATTCCCGGTAACGGGTGAAATCCAGCAGGTTCTGACAGGTTCTGGAGAACCGGTAGCGGAAATTTTGAGTAGTTCGGAGAACCGATAGCGGAAATTTTGAATAGTTCAGAGAACTGGCAAATACCACCTCTAGCTGGCCCCAGAGTGGGGTGGAAATGGAGATTTTGCAATATCCTTCACCCAGGAGTGGGGAGGGAATGGGGATTTTGCAGTATCCTTCCCCTGCCATGCCCACCAAGCCACACCCACAGAACAGATAGTAAAAAAACCTTGGATTTCACCACTGCCTGGTAATAATAATAATAATAGAATAGACTGGCCAATACAAAAAAAAAAGATTTATTTTTGGGCCTAGGATACAGCATAAGGGCAAACCGAAGCGTATTTCCTGATGGAAACAAGGTGGCCTTTGTGTGTTTTTCACAATTTGATTAGGGGTTATAGTTTCTCCTGGACGTTGTCAGCTCGGGTGGTTAGGCCTGGGACAACATGTGCCGCTTCTAAGCAGAATGGCCTGGCTTTGGAGGGGGGAGCAGGCGGGCGAGGGCACGGTGGGCACCGTTGAAGCTCTCCCTGGGCCAAAACGCGCCGTCAGTGCTTGGGAAGAGCTAGCTGAGTCTGCCCGGTTCAGAACTTCTTTCCCGGCGGCTTCATTTTCTTGACGTAATACTCGTTGCAGCCGTTGGTCAACCCGGCAAAGAGGGACAGGTAGCCTTCGAAGCTGATTTTGCCGTCCCGGCATTCCTCCAAGTTCTTCATGATCCGGTCGATGGCCATGGGATCCTTCTGGTTCTAGAGATGGGTTTGAAAAAAGGGCAGGAGGAGAAGAGGGGATGGTCACGATGGAGGAGAAGGAGGAGACGAGGAAGACAAGAGGATGGGGAGATGGTCGTGATGGAGAAGGAGGATGAGATGGTTATATAGTTATGGGGAAGGAGGAGGAGAAGATGAAGAGATTGAGATGGTCATGATGAAGGAGGAGGAGATGAGATGGAAGATGACATGATCGTGATGAAGAAGGAGACGAGGTTGAAGAGATGGTCATGGTTTAGAAGGAGATGAGAAGATGGAGGATGAGGTGATGATGGTGATGGAGAAAGGATGGGATGATTATGATGGAGAAGGAGGAGATGAGGTTGAGGAGATGGTCATGATAGAGAAGGAGGATTGGATGGTTATGATGGAGAAAGAAGATGAGGTTGAGATGGGCATGGTGGAGAAGGAGAAGAGGAGATGACGATCACGATAGAGGAGATGATGAGAAGGAGAATATGTGAGGATCAAGGTGGAGGAGGAGATGTTGAGATGACCACAAAGGAGAAGAGATGACGATCATGATGGAGATGATGAGAAGGACAAGATAAGATTATCAGGATGGAGAACACAATGAGAAGGAAGATGAAAAAATTTATCACGATACAGGAAATGATGATGAGAAGATAAGGAGATGATTATGATGGAGAAGACGATGAGGAGGACAAATAAATTATCACGACGACGGTGGAGAAGACAACAAGGAGATGGTTATAATGGAGGACGAGAAGGAGAGAAAGGAGGAGAAAAAAGGGTTGTTTTAAAGGGGTGTTCATTTCACAGGGGCGATTCTCTCCCAGAGACGAGTCTTTGGAGGACACCACCCCACCCCACCCCACCCCTTCTCTTCATTCACCTCCATGTACCCCGGGACCTCTTTTTCCATCAGCACCCGGAGGTCCTCCTTGGTTAGGTAGTTCTTGTCGCCGGCAAATTTGTGGAAGGTGAACATGACGGTCTCCATGGCGTGCTCCAGCTGGGAGGGCATCTTGGCAGGGGTCTCAAGGAGGCAGACTGAGTCTAAGGAAGAAAGGAAGGGGGAAAAAGAGAGAGAGAGAGAGAGAGAGAGAGAGAGAGAGAGAAAAGAAGAGAGGCAAGAAAGAAAGAGGGAAAGAGAAAAAGAAAAAAAGAAAGTAAGAAGAGAGGCAAGAAAGAGGGAAAGAAAAGAGAAAGAAAGAGAAAGGAGAAGAAAGAAAGGGAAAGAAAGAAAGAAAGAAAGAAAGAAAGAAAGAAAAAGAGAAGAGAGGAAAGAAAGAGGAAGAAAAAGAAAGAAAGAGAGGCAAGAAAGAAAGGGAAAGAAAGGAAAAGAGAAAGAAGAGGCAAGAAAGAAAGGGAAAGAAAAGAAAAAAAGGCAGAAAAAAAAGAAAGGAAGAAAGAAAGAAAAAGAAAGAAAAAGAAAGGCAAGAAAGAAAGAAAAAGAAAGAAAGAGAGGCAAGAAAGGGAAAGAAAGAAAGAAAAAGGAAAAGAAAGAAAAAAAGAAAGAAGAGAGGCAAGAAAGGGAAAGAAAAGGCAGGAAAGAAAAAGAAAAGAAAAAGGAAGAAAGAAAGAAAGAAAGAAAGAAAGAAAGAAAAAGAAAGTAAGTTGATAGATTATTCCCCCCTTTCATCAAATCCCAGAAGGGCTGGAGAAGCTTGCCCAGCAACCTCCTAAACCACATTGGGAATTCTAGAACGATAGTCCTCAACTTACAACCATTTGGGGTTTGGCAACCGTTGGAAGTTGCAATGGGAAAAAGTGACTGACAACCAGTACTCACAACCATTGGAGCATCCCCCTGGTTCAAGTGTTAGAAATTTGGCAACCGGCATGTATTTGCAAAAGGATTTGTTTAACGACCGTGTGATGCAATGAACTGCAGTGATCAGCCGAACAACCGTGTTTTTTTTTTTAAAAAAAGGCCATAAAACCAGGCTCAATTAACACTTTGCTCAGCTACGTAAATTCAGCTCCCAAACGTGGCCGTAAGTCGAGGATTACCCTGTACGGATCCTTGACTCGAATCCTTATCGGGAGCAAAAATTATCGACCCGCACGGAACAGATAGGACATCATAAAAAAAAAAAAAAGAATTCTTATGTTTCAATTGCCAAAGCTTGGGGTGATCGCGCCAACTGTCCGAAGAAACGCGGGTCACAAATTTTGCCATTTTGTAAAAAAAACAAAAAACAAAACAACCCTCCTTTGTATCACCTAAACCCATTCGAATCAATCACTGGAAGATTTCAAGGAGAGACTGGACAGCCATCTGTCAGAAATGGTATATAGCCGTGATGGCGAACCTATGGCACGCGTGCCAGAGGTGGCATGCAGAGCCCTCTCTGTGGGCACGCGCGCCGTTGCCAGCTGCTTTTCCGGTTTGCGGCACGCGCATGCGCGGCAGCCAGCTGGTCTTTGGGTTTCCGGTGCTCCGGTGCGGGCATACACACACGCGTTCCGGTTTGGGCACTCGGTGCCGAAAAGATTCGCCATCCCTGGTATATAGGGTCTCCTGCTTGAGCAGCGGGTTGGGCTAGATGACCTACAAGGTCCCTTCCAGCTTCTGTTCTGAATGGAATCCACCCATTTCCAAGCTGGCGAGGCCCTTCCAGACAGGAGAAAGTCCAACTTTTACGCTGCACAAGTGTCATTCTGACCCTGCCCCGTTTGATAAAGGCCATCTGCTGTAGCTCACACAAAACCCCCCCCCCACACACAACCGGATGACTAATTTCATCCCCTCGGGAGGCTGATCCACGCAGAAAGGAATGAGCAGAGTACAAGCCTGGGTTGAAGATTACCTAAACGGATCTTTCTGGCGGTGACTCACCGCTTGCAAGTAATGCACCTAAGAATTTAGGACTCGCCTTTCTGGTTTAAGGAAAAGCCGGTGGAACCCCACGCCCTGCCTGCTGTCACCGTTGCAAAAGTGGAATTTGGGGCGTTCGCACCTAATTCTGGGGGGGAAATAGAATGGGAAAAGGAGATTTTATTAAGGAGGGAGGGAAGGAAGGAAGGAAGGAAGGAAGGAAGGAAGGAAGGAAAGAAATAAAAAAGGAAATAAGGAAGGAAAGGAATGGAAAGGAAAGGGGGAAGGAAGTAAGGAAAGAAAAAAAGGAAAGGAAAGGAGGAAGGAAGGAAGAAAAAAAGGAAAGAAAAAAAGTAAAAAGGAAGGAAAGGACAGAAGGAAAGAAAAAGAAAAAGAAAGAGAAGACCCACAGATCTGTGTCTTGGGCCAATGTGACCAATTCAAAATTGAATGTGGTCAATTTTGGAAAAAAAATATTTACTTCTCACAGCCAGGTTAAATTAAATTGGACACCTTGGTTAGAGATGAATTTCTTCAACATGTGGCTTTATTTTTATTTGCAAAGCCCGGATGCTTTTGAACCCCTCGTGGTGTTTTTCCTCTGTCTCTGGATTGAATGTTTCTTAGAAATGCTGATTATTTTGAAAATTTTGATATGCTTTGAACTGTATTCGCTGATTTGGCCTTGGACACATTGTTCTTTTGTAGGTTGTTACACTCCGCCCCCCATGTTTGCAAAACCACAGCCAGACAGGGGTCCAACCTAAAGGCCTTGCTTCAATCCCATCACTTCGGCTTTAAACCGGGGGGGGGGGGGAACCTTTTCGCTCAAGACTTTCGCTATCCCAGGGCAGCAAACGGGACCGAGTTTAGTCTTGTAATCGGAAGCAAACCTTGCAAAACCAGATCGTCTCCAAACTGAATTGCAGTGCCCAGTTTCTCCCCTTGCAAGAACTGCGTTTTTTCAGTCCAAATAATGCAATTTTTCTCCTTCGACCCACCCTCCCTCCCTCCCTCCCTCAAAATTTCTCCAGTCTCTTGCTGCACAGAAAGCTGCAGAATCACCCTGAGATTAAAATTGTTTGTGTGTGTGTGTATGTGTGTGTGTTTTGCAGACTGGCACCCTTACACCAAGGGGAAGCAACGGAGCTACACCGCAAAGACCAACGGCTGATTTACTCCTGGTTGTTCCTTCCAGAGGGGCGTTCCTAGGAGCTGGCTTTGAAAGGGTGCAGAGGGAGAAGTCCTGGTCATCAATGAGTAAGCAAAGTGTTATGATTTGGGCATTATGCCCACCATCCAGCCTTTGCTGCAATCCCAGCAGTATTTTCCTGCCAGCCATGGGTGTGTCCCTGACTCCGTTAGCATTTTTCGGCCCTTGGAGCTCAAGCCTTTTGAGCCGAAGGGGTGGGGGGAAATAATAATAATATACAGCTCACAAAGCAACCATTTCACAACGGAGATATAAAAAGCAGAAGAAAGCTGTTAGCTTTTTTTTTTTTGGTAGTTCCACTCCGGTACATTTCTCGCTGCCAAACCTGGTCGGCCCTAAAGCTCCAAACCTTGCTCTCTTAGGGACTAGCAACTTGGTTCTTTGAAATCTCTCCTCGTAAACTAACTTCAGGATCACCCTTTCCCGGTTTTTGGAGATCCCTCTGGCGAAAGATCTTTGATTAAACGAGGCCCACGTTAAAGCACTAAGAGGCAATCTTGACATCAGAGAAAAAGAAACGTTTTCTGTGGAAAAAAAATTAGCTAAATATTGGTTGATATTTAAATAAGCTGGATACTGGTTGATATTTAAATAAGCTGGATATTGGTGAATATTTAAATAAGCCAGATATTGGTAGACATTTAAATTTGCAGGGAGTGTACATGCAATACACGGGTGTACGCTCCCCCCCAAATTTAAATTCGTCTCTGGACTACACAACCAGTTCTGTCTAAGAAACCTAACAGCCAGACTCTCCTGTTTGTTAAAATTGAGCCCCCCCTCTTTTTATATCCTAGCAAATAACTTCTATGCCCTTTTTTTCAAAGCACAGCAGATCATTCTCTCCTGTCTCAGGTTGCTGCCTTAGGTGGTAGAGTGCTCTTAAAACGGTAGGCTCTCTCTGTAGCTCAGAGATAGTAAGCCTGTTGGTTTTGAAAGTCGCCTAAGTTAGCATCGCATCTTGCTTGGCCTAGGAAGGGTTTGTTTTAAGAAACCTTTATTTGGCCAAGTGTGATTAGACATAACGTGGTTTTTTTTTTTTTTAAAGCTCCTGAAAATCCACTGGGCCCTTTTTTCTCCTGCCACCCACCCATCTCTTCTCATCCAGGAATTAAAATTACGCCTTGAAACTTTGCAAGAGAAACAAGAGAGAAGGCAAAGAGGCTTGGCTCATTGTTTACATCTGTTGGGCAAGACAGTTCGATGGTTTCTCCATCTCCTTCATAAACATCCACCCTGTGGGATTGTAATGGAGTCTCTTTTGGCCACGAGTGATGGTTTTTCCGAGCTTTGGAGGGCTGGGTGTGGCTGTTTCCTACCCAGAAACTCAGAAGTCTGCCTTGCCAGACATGAATTCTAGCCAAGCTCTGGAGATGGAGTCTGCGAGATTTCTAAACAGCCAGCAGGGAGGCCTTCAAGATTTTCCAAGGACATCTTGCAAAGTCCCTTCATGGTGCAGAGAAAGAGAAAGAGAAGGGGGAAAAGAGAGAGAGAGAGAGAGAGAGAGAGGAAGAGAGAGAGAGGAAGAGAGAGAGAGGAAGAGAGAGAGAGAGAGAGATTTTCCAAGGATATCTTGCAAAGTCCCTTCATGGTGCAGAGAAAGAGAAAGAGAAGGGAAAAAAAAGAAAGAAAAGAAAAAAAGAAAAAAAAAAAGAGAGAGAGAGAGAGAGAGAGAGAGAGAGAGAAAGAGAGAGACAGAGAGAAATAGAGTAAGAAACCGAGCGAGAGAAAGAGAAACAGAGAAAGAAACAGAAAAAAACAGTGAGAGAGAAAGAAAGAAAGAGGCAGAGAGAGAAAGAATGGAGGGAAGGAAGGGAGATAGTAGGAGAAGGAAAGGAAAGGAAAGAAGGAAAGAAAAAGAAAAAAAATGGAGAAAGAGGGAAGGAAGAAAAACAATAGAGACAGAGAGAAAGAAGGAAATATGGATAGATAGATGATAGATAGATAGATAGATAGATAGATAGATAGATAGATAGATAGATAGATAGATAGATTTGCAAGCCAATATTCCTATTTATGTTTATTTATAAGCTACATGCATGTCCTATTTTTGCAAAAATGACATGCCGGGGTTCAGGAGGCCGAGTCAGTTCCCCCTGGGAAGCTCACAAGCTGAATGGAGAGAAAGCAACCTTCCCTCTCAGGTTTCCCAGAAATTGGGAAGGTAGACTGCTCCCGAAGCTGGGGGCTCCCTTAACCAACGCAGCTTAATCATTTTGCTGGCCCGTGAGCGTCTTTTGGGATTGATTGGCTGAATAGAGGCAGTCAGCAAACATCGAAGGAAATATTATAAATAAATAAATATATCTAGAAAGGGATGGGGTGGGGAAGAAAGCCCATTCCCCCCCCCATTTTTTAATTATCTCAAACCACCGGCCTGCAAAACCACTGCTGATTATTATCTTTGGGTTGAGTTGGGTGTGATTGATCCTAAAAGATTCCAAGATTATTTGTCAGCGATAAGACGCCAAGATCCCTCCCTTGCTGAATAAACATTCTTAGCTTTTTGACATTTTCCTGCTGGACGTCATGTATACCAACCAAGCATGCATAATGTTCAACTAAATATTCTCCTTTATTGGCATCAATTGAGCCTTGATGGTTTTTAGGGATTGTCCTAATTTTCAAAGACCAGTTGGTTAGATTTGGTGCCCTTCTGACTTCTGCCCCAGGTTGATTCCGCCCCCCTCTCCAAATCAGCCTTTGAAAGGACCTTAGAGGTCATTCAGTCTAACCCCTGCCTGGGGCGAATTCTAGAAAACTGTCAAAACTTAAAACCAGCATTTTTTTTGGCATGGCTGCAGAAGGCGGGGTAAAGTATAAATTTATTTTTCTGTTTTCTACTTGTGTCTAGGGTGAGACAATATTAAGCCTACAGTGGGATTTTCACCTGTGGTTGGGGAACTCATGGCCACTAGATGCTGCCGTATAATCCATGAGCTTGAATGGCTTCCCAAAGAGCAGGGGGCGGAAAGAAAATTCCTGGATTGCCTCTGCCAAAGTTGGAGAATTCAGGGGTGCCTCCACGAATAGGCGCAGTCTACCTTACAGCCTTCAAATGGGGAAGGCAGCTGCAATGCCCCATTTGTGGCCTTCCCACACATTGGGGAAAGTAGCATCTTGATCTAGCAGGGCGTGGCATGCCAAAATGGAACCTCCATACACAGAGGCAGTCTACCTCTAAGAATCCCCAAGGAAAAACTTGAGACCGGATCTGGCAAGGCGTGGCCACCCCAGATGAAACCTCCAAGCACAAAAGCAGTCTACCTCTTAAGAACACCCCCCACACACCCCAAACGCATACTGCAGGCTGGCTCTGAGAAGCAACCCCAGCTTGCTTTTAAGTCTGGAATTTGGGTGGAACCTCCGTACATAGAGGCAGTCTACCTTTAAGAATCCCCCCCCCAAAAAAACCTGGAGACTGGATCTAGCAAGGCGTGGCAACCCCAGAGGAAACCTCCATGCACAGAAGCAGTCTACCTTTTAAGAACCCCCCCCCCAAAAAACCTGCAGGCTGGCTCGCTTTTAAGTCTGGTATTTGGGGGCTCTCAGCCCCCCAGATGGAGCAGGGTGAAAAAAACCCAACACCCTTGCCAAAGAAAATGTGCCGTCTTCCAAGCCCCACCCAATTGCATTGTAAAATGGGGAGGGGGGAGGCAGGGCTGGGTGATCCCAGATGGAGGGGGCCTCTCAGCTGAGGGATCTGGCCTTAAGCCATCTTATGTAGGTCAGGGCAAGTCAGAGGAGAGAAACACCCTGTCATTCACCCGGTCTATCTCTGGTTTCGCCCATGAAGCTGGGTTGCCTGCAAATGACCTGTTTTCTGCTCCCCCCCACCCCAAAAAATAAGCTTTCAGCTTGGCAGTTTTACCAGTCACAGCAGGAATTTCAAAACCAGTCTCTCTCTTTCCCCCCCCCCCACTTCTGGTATCCTTTCACTTCCCACCCACCAAAAACCACCCCAAAACCTCGCTAAGAACTTTGAAAATTGGGGAAGCGGATTTAAAAACCCAGAAGCTTAAAATTGTTGCAAGGAAGAAGTTTTGGAAGAA
>QLTV01000994.1:1534679-1563454 GCA_003457575.1 Thermophis baileyi
CTGCTGCTGGAGGAATCCCAGCACTCCACTTCCCATCATCCACACCCACTTAAGGGTCTGTAGATCAGGGGAACCGGAGTCCCCATCCAGGCTGCACAGTCTGGAACTGTCCAAAGGGGACGCCAGGAGAAAGAAGTCGGATTCGGTGAACTTTTGGGTCATTCCAGCTGTTGCCCATTTCTCCTTCTTCCCACGGTGTCATTTTTTCCCCTCTCCTCCAGCCAATTTTTCCTGGCTCTGTGTTTTTTTTTGGGGGGGGGGTTCCTTCCTTCCTTCCCTCCCCCACCCCCGTTGCAAACGGAGACAGAAAACCCCCTCCCTATTTCTGTCTTGGCCTACTTCAGAGGCATCCTCCAAGGCCTGAATGCGCTTACCATAGCTGTGGTCGGCAACTGGCCGGGCAGAGAGGAAAGTTGGCTGTTGCTGGTGAGCTGGTTGGAGACTGGAGTGGTGAAGGGAGGATTCAGCCCCTCCCCGGTTGAGCCCCTCCTCCCTCTTTCTCCCGCCCGCCTGTGCCGCTGCGCCGTAATTGACATTTTCCATCTGACGGATTCTGGTGTTTCTCTCTCTCTCTCTCTCTCTCTCTCTCTCTCTCTCTCTCTCTCTCTCCCCCCCCCCCCCCCCCCCCCCCCCCCCCCCCCCGTTGAGCAATTTTGGCTAAACACACACTCAGGCGAACACACACACACACACACACACAAAAACCCCACATGCCCCACCTTATTTCATTCACTCAGGAATGTGCTTAAAGGGAAGTTAGTTTTTCTCTCTCCGGTTAACCCACTCGGGCCCACTCTCTTTCTAAATTTTGCAGAAATCACCAACCAACAGGCGGGAAACCAACCGGTTGAGCTTTCCCAGCTGCTCGGAATCAGCTATATTTCAGTTTTGGAAGACTTCCCAGCTGGTTCGGCTGAGGAAAAATAAATAAATCCCCCTTCCTGTGTGTAGCAGGCTGAAATTCAACTGGTAGCGATCTGCCTTCAGCCTAAGCCTTCGGTCTAAGTTTCCTCCGTCTCTTTTCCTACATTTTGGATTTGTGTCATTATCCAAAGGAATCTCAGCAGTCTGGATGCTTGGAAGTTTCCCCCCTGATTTTGAATTTCTCCAAAAATCTGGGAGCCAAATCCTTTTAAGATACACGGAAGACAAAAATTCACCTCCTCTGGTTTTAATTCCCCCACTTTTTACCAATTTCCTCCTTTGAGGAAAACCAGAACACGCTTTGCAGGACCGCATTTGCCACTTTCCAAATGCTGGCGGACGGTTTGCGATAAAATAAAAGAAATAGAATTTCCCACAACGACAGGGGAGTTCTGTTTGCAAAGGAAGGATGCAAAAATGTGGATTTTTTTACAGAGTTGGGCAGAAGCAGATTTGAGTATTTTCAGAATCCGGTTTTCGGACTGAACCAGGAAGCAAACCCAACTGGCCTTACGATCAAATTTCTTCCCCAAATTCCAAATCTATACAGTGCTGGAAAAATAACAGGAAACCAGTTTTCTGCAGAGCTTTAATTTTCCTTTGTACAAAGGGCCGCAGAGGGGTGAGTCATCCCCCTACTCCTCTGAGTAAACGCTGAGGAAAAAAAAATACAAAAGTTGGAGACAGACATTTTTTTCCTGTTGTCTTGTGCCAAGAGACGAGCACCACATGCCAGCTATCACTGCTTCTCCTCTTCTAGAAAAACACCTGGAGGTTTTCCCCATAACTATGAGGACTAGACACTTGGCATTTCTAAAAAGAGACCCCTGTACTCAGGGCTGAATTTTGAGTGATTTCCGCTTTGCTTTCATCAGGACTGGATATGAGTGTAACTAATGTGCAGTTGGGATTTTATGAATTAGAGAGAGAGAGAGAGAGAGAGAGAGAGAGAAAGAGAGAAAGAAAGAAAGAAAGAAAGAAGGAAGGAAGGAAAGAAAGAAGAGAAAGAAACAAAAAGAAAGAAAAAGAAAGAAAGAAAATATTTTAAAATCTTTTTTTATTATTTTTAATTCCTATTGTATGTACGTTTTGCAAAAGTTCATCTTTTTAACATTGAGAACTGTCCAGAGTTATCTTGCGGTAAGATGGGCAGTCAATATATTTAATAAATAAATAAATTACCTTTAATAAAAAAAAAGAGAGGTTTCTTTTCAGAAGAATATTCTGAAGATAAGCTGACTTCCCTCCGCCCTCTTGCAAACTGGAAAAAGTCGAGTGGAGATTTTTTTAAAACAATAATTGCACAATTTCGTTGTGTGCTAACGGAAAGGATTGGGCAAAGATTCAGATTAAGTGTTCCCTAGCAACCAAAAGGGAAAGGGGGGGGGTAAACACCCAGGGCAACACAATTGCAGTGGTGTGTGAAAGACGCAACCTCCCAGTTGCGTTTTTGCGGTTCTCTCCCAACCTTCCCCTTTGCAAGTTGTGACTTGAACATGAACTTTAAAAAAAAAAAAAAAAAAAAAAACCCCATTGGCTCTTGAACTAGCATTTCCCCAAATATTTAACCCTCTTGATTCCCAGCTGATTTTTCTGCGCTCTGCCCCTCCACCTTGTGGCCAACAGAGGAATCGCCCCCACTTTAAAAACAACAACAAATAAGTAAGGAAATACTGCGGACGAAAGAAACGGAAGGAAGGGGAAGAATGGATGCATTCAATCAGAAGGAATTTATTGATATTAGAAGAAAGATTCCTAAGGACACCGAGGGGGTCTACATCCATCTACATTGGCTTCTTGGCCACTCCAGGCAGAATTTGGGGTTTGCTTTCCTCATCTTGTAACCTTCCGTGGAGTTTGGAAGGTATTTCAGAATCACCGAAGAGCAAAGGGGCTGATGGAGAGCTGATTAGAGGAATTACAGAGACCCCTGCCCTTTTCTCACCCTAAGTTCACATTGCCATGGATACACCCCAAAGGGAAGAGATCAGGACCCCGTAATACCCTTTGCTGGGTATGGCCTTGGACCAAAAGGATTGATTTAGAGATGATTCGTTTAACTGATTAGAACAAAACTCAAGAGGATCAAAGAACATCTGCAGAAAGAAAGGAAGACGTGAAAGCAGAGTGTTCTTCAAGCTCGCATCTTCATCCCAACTTCTAGGGTTGCTCCTGCTTCTTCTGGGCCAACAGATATTCATACAGCGGGTTACAAATCACGCATGATTTGCTTTCCACCAGAGAACTCCTCGGCTTCTCCGTGATGGCTTGTTGGTCATCGTCCTCCAAAAGTGGCTGAGATTCCTGGGCCCACGAGCCACTTCCGTCATCTTCCTCCACTTTGGGTTCCTCCATTTCAGGTTGAGGAGCTTCTCCTTCACGGTGGACTTGCTGCTGTTTGAGAGCAGCAGGTTCTTGAGCTTTGTCTCCCTCTCCAGCCGGAGATAATTCAGTCTCACCTTCAACTTGGGGGGCTGGCGTGGGATGATACCCCTGGATCCAGCTTTCCTGGCCCTCGGTGATCTGTCGTTCGCTCGGTTGGGAGATAGCTCTCTTGCTTACAGGTGAACCTACCTTTCGTTGGACTTGGTCCACTCCAGCTTCTTGGGCTTCAGTTTGATGGCGTTGCGGCCACCTTCTTTGGGGACCTCTCCGTTCTGGTCCAGACAAATGTTGGCTCTCTCTTGTGGCCTGGTGCTGCTCGTGTGGACTCACCAGGCTTCGTTCTGCCTTAGATTGTCCAGGCTTCCTTGATGGTTGAGATTCACCAGACTCTGGTGGCCTTTGGTCTCTCAGCAGATCACGTTCACGGTCAGTGGTTTGGTTGGAAAGAGAGGTGGCTTTACGTGGCTGAGTGCTGTCCCCCATATTATCTTGTGCTACTTCAGTATCCCTGAAATTAGGGTCAGAGGACTGCACTCTCCTCTGTTGCTCACCATCCCTTGGGTCAACTTCATATGGGTTGGAAGGCTTCTGACCATCTTCTGTTAGGTCAGTTTGTGTGGGGCTCCACCTCTGGTGAACAGGCTCACGTGATGGCATTCTCCCTGGTTGTTGATCATCATTAGGGTCAATCTCATATGTTGGGGTTCTCCTCTGGTTGATCTGTCTTGTACCAGAGTCATGGGATGAAGTTCTTCTTTGGTCTTCACCTTCTCTTGAGCTAGCCTCATAAGTTTGGGTCTGCCTCTGATCAATGTTTTCATCATCAGAATCATGTATCGAGGTTCTTCTCTGGTGTTCACTCTCTCTGTGGTCAACACCGCGGAATTCGTCAACATCTCTAACCTCAACATTGCTTCTTCTTTGCTCTTCATCTTCTCTTTGAGCAATATCAATTGCCCAGATTTGTCTCTGGCCATTGCTTAGTCTATCATAGCTTTGTCTCCTCCCTTCTCTTTGTAGAGTATGTCTGGACTCATATATCTGTTGTCCACTCTGGTCATACTCGCTTGGACTATCAGTTGGAGAAAACCTATCCGATTGTGTTGGTCTGGTGACTGCTTCTCTTGATTGGAGTTGTTCCCTTTCATCAACTCTTGAGTCAACCAGCTGATGCCTTCTCATCTCCCTCTCTCTGGGTTCTGAGTAATGAAACTGAGGCCTTCTCCTGTCTCTCTCACTGTCCCAGGTTTCATGTTCATAATACCGTTGCCTCTCCTGGTTGTCTTCTCTCTTGGGTGATTCACGAGGCTGGAGCCTTCTCCTTCTTGCAACATCTCTTTCTAGGGAGTGGACTTCGTAATTACGGGGTCTTCTCTGATCATCTCTTCTTGGTTCTTCATGTCTTTGTGATCGGACATATCTGATGTCCCTGGCCACAGGTTCAAGGGATTGGGATCTCCTCCTTCTAACTTCTGTTACTCTGGTGTCCTCCCGGCTGAACTCCCGCCTTCTCCGCTCTACATCCTCAGGACGTTGGGATCTTCTGACCTCTTCTCTGCCTTCAGACTCATGCGATCGGGAAGGTCTGTCCATGTTCTCAAGCTCAGAAGAATAGGGCCTCCTCCTCTCTCGCTCCCTGCGTTCCAGATCTTTCACTTCTGGTCTTCTTGAAGCTTCACGTGGTCGTGGTCTGCTCCACTCATCTTCATCATGTCTCCTTTCAGATCTCCTGACTTCTTCCTCTTCTGCCCGGATTGCTCTACGAACATCTTCTCTCGGTTGAAAGACAGAGCGTCCTTGTCTCCTCCTCTCACTCTCTCTGTGGTCAGCTTCATGGAACTGTGATCTTCTCTCGCCTTCTCTGGACAATGGGCGATGCTCCTCATACTCCTCTACTGGGCTACGGTGACGAATACGATCTCGGTGCTCGTCAGCCACACGGGGTTCAAAAGCACGAGACCTCCGCTCACTGTGCATTTCCAGCTCCCTCCTTCCATCTTCCCCTTCTCGCCGTTCACGAGACGGACGACTTCTTTCAACATCGTAATCTGCACGATCCACTCGTGCTTGAGAACCATACCTGAAGAGTCTTCCCTCAGTCTCTTGGTCGCAGCGTTGCCTCATTTCTTCCCTCCTGGATGGGACTATTTGAGAATATAGGTCTTCTTCATCCCTGTCCAGGGGATCCCGAACTTCACGTCTGTCATTGTCATTTCTTCTCACAAGTTCTCGGGATTGGCGTGGAGAGTCTTCTTCCAGTGCTGATTCCTGTTGTCTTCGTTGATGAGGTTCTGGTATCTCAATATCTTCCCACTCTTTGGGCTCAAGGCGTCGTTGCTCAGGCTCTTTTTCCTGATGTTCCTGAGATGGACGGTCTCTCCTATCACCATCCCTCAACTCACGATCATGTCCTTCAAAGTTGCTATCTTCTTCTTCTTCCTCTTCTACTTCTTCTACAGGTTCAATGGGAAGGTAGCATCCCACCAGCTCCCCCCGTCTTCCTTCCTCCGTGGAACATAGGGAAGTCCCATCCGAACCTTGTCTCTCATGGACAAAGTCTCCTCTCCTTTCCCCATCCTGAAGTTGCCGACCTCCTCTTTTGGCTCCTCCTGCTTCTCCTTCGCGTAGGGCTCTGCTACTTTCGTCCCGAAAAAGATACTCTCTGGGCTGCAGGTACCTGTAACAACCCTTGGCAATTTGGAAGACGAAAATCAGGTACTCGTTGAAGTCCACCAAGCTGTCTCCATTGACGTCCAGCAGCTTGAAAGTGAGCTCAATCGTCTGAGGGTCGCAAGGATTCTGGAAGTGAGGAGAAATAAAAAAAGAAAGAGGGTTGGTTTTGGGGATGGGCCAACTGGTCATTCCAACCACCAGTAGCACCGCAACATTTTTCACTCTTAAGATGATCATTTATGATGTTTTAAGTGGAATGACATCCTAAGATAGGTTGTCCTGACCAATAGGATTGCTGAGTGGTTGGCTTACCCAACAATGGGTCCTGTCATCCCTTCAACTCCAAATTCTGGTCTTTGTCCGGCCTAGATGTATCCGCCGATATTCCCCCCTCCTTTCTGTAGTTGTAGCTCAGTGTGTTTCTAGGCTTGTAGAGCTGGAAGGGATCATAGAGGTTCTCTATCCCACTTCCTGGCTCCCAGCATAGGCTCCACCAGACCATCTCTGATAGGTGGCCCTCCAGCCTGGCTTGACGTCCTCCACCGAAGGAACACCATGTAAGGATTCATGGTGGACGGTGCAGGATCTAGCCAGAACGTGGATGAATGCTGCAATCAGGACATGGCTTGGAACGGAGGGTCCTGAAAATCCATCACGGTGGGCATTGCCCAATGTCCTCCCTCATCCCCCATGGTTGGTGCTCACCTCCAAGACTTCAGCAAACTCTTTCTGGATAAGCGTCTTCATTTCTCTCCGGTTGAGAGCAAGGTTGCCATCCTGGCATCGGGCATACTTGTGAAAGATTCCGACGATGGTGCAGACACTGTCCAGAAAGTAGCTCATCTTGAAGTCCCTTTCTGCAAAGACAGGAAAAGGGACAATGAAGAAGGGCCTCTATTTTACTAGGGTGGCCCCAAAGGGAATTGTCATCCCTTTCAAGGACCTCTAAGGGACTGCTCAACTGTCCCCGTCTTCTCCTGTCTTGATGCCCCCCCCCCAATTTTTCCACTCACCCAGCTCAGCAAAATCAAGTGAGCAGCCTCCGAGACAAAAGTGTGGAAACGCCAAGAAGCTGAACCCCTTTTATACGTTGGCTAATTGTACCATGCAAGGCGACACCCTCTTCAGACGACGATCTGATTCATCTTCAGCCCAGCTCAGTTCCACCTTTGTGTGTTCTGAACAAATTGCTCGGCGACTTGTATTTCCACCTTTTCGTTGTCATGTTCCCCCAAATGGAAGCCTAAAATAGCATTTGCTGTCTTTCTGCAATTTTAAAGGAGGAAAGAACCGTGCCTTCCATAGCTTGTGGGGTGATCATCAACGTCTTCCCCACTTCTGACGTGCCCATGTCTGGTTTTATCTGGACATCATACAATGTGAGGGTTGGTTGGAAGAGATGAATTCCATAGCACATGCAGGTTTCTTGATTCGTCTTAAGTTCAAAAACTAAGGTTGGTTTCCAGAAGGAAGGGTGTTTAAGCTTTGGCAGGAGAACATGAGGTCTTGTGACAACATCAGGATTTATGGTTTGATCTGGTGCAGAATTCCACGGATTATGGTCCAGAAGAGATCTATCAATCAACCAATGGCTTTTAGCTCTATTCATCTTTCCTCCAGGTTGGGAAGCAATATATCCCAGAATGATAGATCTTGTAAACCAAGAATGGGTGAGGTCCAATTCTCTGTCATCACCCAGCAGGAGCACCTCAAGAAACCTCTATCACCAATGGAGGGAGTCAAACAAATGGCCTTGGTGAAGGACAGATTTATCTTCCCAGATTTCAACTTCTTATTTTTCTTGCAAAAAAAAAAAACCCTACAAGGAGATACAGAACCAAGTTTGAGGGGTATGAATCTTCTCCAGGAGCCCAAGCTTATGCGATCGTCCCCTCACTTTCCAAATTTTTAAATTAACCTTAACCTTAGCAACTTTAAGGTAGGTGGACCAACTCCCAGAATTCCCCAACCAGCAGGATTGGAGACAGTTTGGGGCAAGAAAATGTTTGGGACCAGGTTGAGTTTTGAATCCAAGCTTGGCACAACCCTAACGGTTATGGTGGGGTAATAGTGGTAAGAGAAGATAAAACATGTCTTGGAAAAATGTGCCATAAAAATGATAGTTATGAGGTAAGATGTACGGTGAGTTCCCTCACCCCAATCAGTTGGATGTGCTCAGCGGTGGAATATGTCCTCCACAGATGGATCCCAAAAAGAAGGGGGCATTTTTTTGGGAGGGCTGAGAAGTTCTCAAGAACTTTGAGGGCAACCTTGTTTGCCCAAGCTCAAATGTTTTGAGCAAAGCGGGTCAACACTGTGACTATTTTCAGAAATATTTCTTTTTGTTCCATTCCTTCAAAGTTCTCTGGTCCTTACCCTACACCATTTCTCACTTTATTTTAAGGGTCCCTGCTTTGTTTGTTCAACTCGTGAGGTCACCTCCTTGTTATTTTTCGTTCCCTGCAGAAAAGGATGTGAGTAATCTTTGTCCTGTAGCCACTTGTTTTAGCGGCTGGGCTAATTACACCTCGGATAATGATACCTTAACTCTTCTAGTGGTTAAATTTAAATGGGTGTCTTCTCCAAATGGAGAATGCAGCATCTCTGGTGGGCTGCAAGCTCCAGCTTTTGAATAAAACTCTTGGGCCCGAAAGGGACTTGGTTTGACGATGCCCATGAGAAGATAGATACCATCGGATCATTTTTCTTGCTGAATTCAGTTGGGTCAACTTCTCTGCCCTTGTAAGAAGTCAAAATGAACCTCTCTTCCTTTAGTTGTTTCTCCAACCTGCAGCACACCCAAGCTTGTATTCAACAACATCACCTTTACGAGCACAATCGGCTCTAGGTTGTGATTTCAGGAAGATAGTTCGATGAAACAGCAGGCTGTGACTCGGTGGCAGCACAACGTGGTCATCTGATGCTTTCTCAAGGTTTCAAGACCTTCCCACCCCCCCAAACTTCAAGACATGGCTAAGCGTGGATGATGGATCTTGTCCGGAGAACCTGCCTTCAAGAGGCCAACAGTTGGTTGAACTTTTGACTTGGAGGATTTTTGGGGCTCGCGTGTGCAAGAATAACTGTTGACCCCCCCCACCACAAGTCCATGATGTTGGATGTTTAAAGCCTTCTAGATGTTTCCTCACCCCAACTCCCAGCATGCTTGTCCAGTGGTGGCTTCTGGGAACTGGAGTTTGGTGGACCCTGAGAAATGTGAAGTCCCACTGCTTTGAATGTCAACATGCCAACTTCGATGTTTTGGATCTGGTAGGGTTTGAGGAGCTAAGAAACATAGGACAATTGTACAAATGAAGCTTGGCCCCAACTATTAGAAGGTGGAAAGGTTACTCGTGCTGAATCCCACTTCTTCACCACCACTTATTTTTATAGCAAAGCCCTTTCCCAGGGGTTGGCTTCAAAATTTTTAGCAAGGGGTTCTCTGCCCGGTTGCTGGGTGGGCGTGGCCATGGTGGGCATGGCCTAGTCGGCCTCCTGCACCATGTCGGGGTGGTGGCGGCTTTTTGCCCTCCCCGGGCTCTGGAGGCTTTCCTTGAGCCTCCGGGAGGGCGAAAACGGCCTCCCCAGGCTCCGGAGGCGCTCTGGAGGCCAGAAACGAGCCCATTTCTGGCCTTCCTGAACTTCCGGTAGGCCCGTTTTTCGCCCTCCCCGAGCCTCCCCACGCACCCTGCACTTACCTGGCATCCAAAACAGGCCACGTGGAGACTCCTGGGAGGGGAGGGGTGGGGTGGGCCGGGCCGGCCAGGAGTGGGATTTGGGGGTTCTCCGAACTGCACAGAATCTTAGCTAGAGGTTCTCCCAAATCCCTGCAAACCCCCAGCAGCCCACCCCTGCCCTTTCCAACAAAAGCATCCCTCACAGTTGCTCTTCATTATCTGCCATTCTGAGAGAAGCTAGGAAGTTAACCGTCCTTACTCATTTCTGCCATATCCCTAAATCTTTTTGAAAAATGGAATTTCAATGCAGGACAAATGCGACGTTTCTCCAAACCTCTGAGCTTCCATGCTTTCATTTAGACCTTCCCCGGATTGCATCCTTCGTTTATTCAGAACAATAAATACGTGAGGTGCTCCCTTCCACTCCTTCTCAAGAACTTCATCCCAGAGGAAACGACGGCCCTAAAATTAGCATTATTACCCGAAGGGTGCGGGCTGTCATTTGCTCATGGTGTTATTTTTCTTAAAAAGATTTGCTTTAAAAAAATCCCACCTTTTGAAAAGCAGGAATGATTAGTTAAAGAACGTAGACTTGTTCTACTAAGGAGTTTTGGGTGGACATCAAGTCTGAGTTGCTACGGGGATCAGCGGTGGGTTTCACATTATGTTATTACCGGTTCGCCGCGTGTGTGCCCGCTCGCTCCGTACACGCGCGCGCCCGGTTTGCATGCGCGCCTGCCTTCCGCGCATGCACCCGGCCTCAAAAACGTGCCCAAATAGGACGGCATAGAGCCGGGGCGGGTGGGCAGGCCCACCCGCGATTTCCACTACCGGTTCGGGCGAACCGGTCCGAACCGGCTGAATACCGCCTCTGATGGGGATCTCGAATAAGTATTGCTCTAAGCAATACCTGGGGAAGGAAAATATGTTGTAGCCAGGATCCTAAAGAAGGAAAGAATGGGGAATTGAACCCTGGTTTGCATCAAAAATAGACACTCTCTAAGATCCAAGATCATAAGAAGATGCCTTTGAGAATGGGTCCTTCAGCTCAACCTGTAGACTTAGGGACAATGTAGACTTGACATTTGCTGGGTGGAGATAACCAGGAATGGAACCAGAAAAGCGCCTTCATCTTGACCATCAATTTCCATTGCTGGAAGCTATGAGTCTCTTGATGTTCACAAGGTAGATATGAAGTGGATGAGATATCAGCCCAGCGGCGGTGGATTTGGAGACACACGGGTAGTCCTCGACTTACAACAGTTTGCTTAGTGACAATTCGAAGTTATAACGGCACTGAAAACATTGAGTTATGGCTGTTTTTCACACCTCTTTGCAGCATCCCCATGGTCACGTGATTTATATTCGGACGCTTGACAAGTGACTCACATTTATGAAGGCGACCTTCTGTCAAGCAAAGTCAATGGGGAAGCCGGATTCGCTTTAACAACTGTGTGACTCATTTAACAACTGCAGGAATTCCCTTAACAACCGGGCCAAGAAAAATCGTAAAAATGGGGCAAAACTCACAAATGTCTCGCTTAGCAACAGAAACGTTGGGCTCAATTGTCATAAGTTGAGGACTACCTGTATTGCTGTTGAACATGGAAATAGGTTACGACAGCTAACAATTGCTGCTTGTAGACTTCACAGGTTTTGGTTAGAATAGACCATGATACAAAATCTGACCATTGTTCCGGATGTATGAAAAAGTCCTTTCACGCTTCCAACTTTGTCGCTATTCTGTTCTCCTTCCTTTCTTCTCTTCATCATTATTTTAACAAAAGGGCGCCTAATTTCTATTCCCCAAAGTTTCTGAAAGTTAGAGGTGGTCCTTGACTTATGACCCCGATTGGAGCCAGAATTCCTGTCGCTAAGCAGAACGGTGAAGTGACGCGTGCCCCATTGTACGACTTTTATCATAGCTCCACAAATCATGGCAGTGGTGAAATGAATCCGGCTTCACAACACTGACTTTGCTTTGCAACTCACAAACCCCGAGTTCACACAACCTGGGGACACTGCAACCTTATACATACATGCCGGTTGCCAAGTGTCCGAATTTTTGTCACGTAACTGTGGGGATGGTACAAAATTTGTAAGTGCGAGGACCAGTCGCTTTTTCCAGCGCCGTTGTAACTTTGAAAGGTCACTAAACGAATGGTTATAAGTCAGCTGTTACAAAATAGATTTGGGAGGGATCTTGGAAGTCTTCTAGTCCAGCCCTCTGCTCAAGCAGGAGACCCTATCCCATTCCAGACAAGGGGCTGTCCAGTCTTTCCTTAAAAACCTCTTCTCATTAACCAGTAAGGGTTTCGTCCCACCCACGTAATATTTAATTGGATATCCAACTCAGGAAAGATAAAATTCCGGTTGTTCCCTGGAAACTGATGTTATTTTGGTGTGTTTATTTAAAAAAAGACAGCTATAAGGGGGTAAGTTGAAATACAAGGATTAACAACCTGCTTGAAAGAGGTGAGGTGTTGCAAACCGGGCTGGGCTGGACGTAAATTTATCTATCATCCAAGCAGGGTGTCAGCATCTTAAGAAATATATAAAAAGGAATCGGATACCTGCTATTCTTCAACAGTTCTCTGAAGGTTTCCAACCGTTGAAGGTACTGAGCTGGGTGAGTTGAAAACTACGTTGCTACATTGGGGGAAAAAAAAATTAAACTTGGGAGATTGCTGAGAAATTTAGAAAGAGCAGGAGCAGGCTGCAAAGGGGAGAAGCTGGGTTGATTAAAAGGATGGAGGAGTCATATTTTGGGGCAACGTAGCTTAGATGGCAAATCTAGACAGCATACTAAAAAGCAGAGACATCACCCTGCCAACAAAAGTGCGTATAGTCAAGGCTATGGTTTTCCCAGTTGCAATGTATGGCTGTGAAAGCTGGACCATAAGGAAGGCTGAGCGCCAAAGAATTGAGGCCTATGAACTATGGTGCTGGCTGGAGAAGACTCCTGCGAGTCCCTTGGACTGCAAGGCCATCAAACCGGTCAGTCCTAGAGGAGATCAACCCTGACTGCTCTTTAGAAGGCCAGATCCTGAAGATGAAACTCAAATACTTCCACCTAATGAGAAGGAAGGACTCACTGGAGAAGAGCCTATTGCTGGGAAAGATTGAGGGCAAAAGAAGAAGGGGACGACAGAGAATGAGGTGGCTGGATGGAGTCACTGAAGCAGTCGGTATGAGCTTAAATGGACTCCAGGGGATGGTAGAGGACAGGAAGGCCTGGAGGAATGTTGTCCATGGGGTCGCAATGGGTTGGACACGACTTCGCAACTAACAACAACAACAAGCTTAGAAAAGGGGGAGAAAGAAAAAGGCAGGGCGGATGGAGACTTTGCTTCGGTGAGTGGAAGGAGGTTAGCCTATCCCGGGACCCAAATATGGGTGCAAATTTTCTTTCCCTTGTTTCTGCAGACAAAGTCTCCAACATGCCTGGTCTCGTGGACAGTATCTGCACCATCATCGCCGTCTTTCACAAGTATGCTGACAAGAAAAGTGAATGTTCCTCCATGAAGCGAAGGCAGATGAAAAGACTCATCCAAAAAGAGTTTGGTGACATTCTAGAGGTAAGGAGGTTCTACTGAAATGTTGAAGGCTACTTTAGAGGTCGGGTGAAGTTGGAAAGAGTTGTCCAGTCTCGAAGTAAAATCTTTGTAATTTCTGGGTTTTTTTCCCCCCCAGAACCCTCGTGATCCTCAAATTGTCAAGCTGACCTTCCAACTGCTGGACGTGAATGGAGATAATCGCGTTGACTTCAATGAGTTCCTCTTCCTCATCTTTGAAATGGCCACCGCTTGCTATAGTGTCTGGCATCCCCGGGAGTGTCTTTCATACAGCGAGGAAAGGAGGAGAGCCGTGCGTGACGAGGAACCACGTGGGAATGAAAGCAACCGCCGGGAGTTCCTGGAGGAGGACAGGAGAAGAGACGATGTTCGTGAGAGACGAGGTGCCGATAGGACCCCCCTTCAATCCAGGGAAGAAGGCAGACGAGGGGAACTTTCCAGTGAACTTCTAGAAGAATTAGACCGCTACTTTGAAGGACATGATCGTGAGTTGAGGGATGGTGATAGGAGAGACCGTCCATCTCAGGAACATCAGGAAAGAGAGCCTGAACAACGACGCCTTGAGCCCAAAGAGTGGGAAGATATTGAGAGACCAGAACCCCATCAGCGGAGACAACGGGAATCAGCACTGGAAGAAGACTCTCCACGCCAGTCCCGAGAACTTGTGAGAAGAAATGACAATGATAGACGTGAAGCTCGGGGTCTCCTGGACAGGGATGAAGAAGACCTGTATTCTCCAATAGTCATATCCAGGAGGGAAGATGGGAGGCAACGTCAGGGACGAGAGATTGAACATCAGGAAGCTGAGGGAAGACTCTTCAGACATGATTCTCAAGCCCGAGTAGATCCAGGAAACCATCGTCCAGAGTACGATGTTGAAAGAAGTCGGCCGTCTCGTGAACGGCGAGAAGGGGAAGATGGAAGGAGGGAGCTGGAAATGCACAGTGAGCGGAGGTCTCGTGCTTTTGAACCCCGTGTGGCTGACGATCGCCGAGATCGTATTCGTCACCGTAGCCCAGTAGAGGAGTATGAGGAGCATCGCCCATTGTCCAGAGAAGGCGAGAGAAGATCACAGTTCCATGAAGCTGACCACAGAGAGAGCGAGAGGGGGAGACAAGGACGCTCTGTCTTTCAACCGAGAGAAGATGTTCGTAGAGCAATCCGGGCAGAAGAGGAAGAAGTCAGGAGATCTGAAAGGAGACATGATGAAGATGAGTGGAGCAGACCACGACCACGTGAAGCTTCAAGAAGACCAGAAGTGAAAGATCTGGAACGCAGGGAGCGAGAGAGGAGGAGGCCCTATTCTTCTGAGCTTGAGAACATGGACAGACCTTCCCGATCGCATGAGTCTGAAGGCAGAGAAGAGGTCAGAAGATCCCAACGTCCTGAGGACGTAGAGCGGAGAAGGCGGGAGTTCAGCCGGGAGGAAACCCGTGCAACAGAAAGCGTAAGAAGGAGACCCCAATCCCAAGAACCTGAACCCAGGGACCCCAAGTATGATAGATCTCAAAGTTATGAACCAAGGAGAGATGATCAGAGGAGACCCCGTAACTATGAAGTTCGGTCCCAAGAAAGAGATGCTGAAAGGAGGAGAAGGCTCCAGCCTCGTGAATTAGTTGAGAGAGAAGACAACCAGGAGGG
This sequence comes from Thermophis baileyi, assembly GCA_003457575.1. NCBI lineage: Eukaryota > Metazoa > Chordata > Lepidosauria > Squamata > Dipsadidae > Thermophis > Thermophis baileyi. The sequence goes on from QLTV01000994.1 coordinate 1,549,552, forward strand.
ACAACATTATGAACGTGAATCCCGGGACAGGGAGAGAGATGGGAGACGTGCGATGTCCCTTGAAGCCGAAACCAGAGATGAAGATCGGAGAAGGCCTCAAGAAAGTGCCTCCAGATATGGTGAAAGGGAGAGACTTCCAGAAGGAGATGCCCGAATGAGACGTACAGGACGAGACATGGTGAGTCCTTCTGATGCTGGTTGGAGAGAGTTTGACCCCAGCAGCTCACAGCAGATTTCCCGATGCAGAGCTCCTGAACTCAGAAGATCTGAGCCCCGTAGCCTTATGCCAGCCACCAAGGGCTAGAGAAGGAAGGTTGAAGCCAAAGTAAGCAGCAGTTGGGTAACTATAGTTCTCCAGATCTTGAGGAACCACATCTCCCAGTAGTTCTGGTCCATCTTATCTAAGACAAGAGTTGCTGGGAACTGTCATTTGATCAATATCTGGAGAGGCTCTGGGTTCCTTGGCCTTCTTTTGGAATCTTTGACCAGGAAGCCAACCGGTTTGTTTGTAGATGTAGCCTTACTATATTCAATAACACTATATTTTCCCACCTATCCTAGCCATTAGAGTAACGTTGAAGGAACCATGATGAAGAACAAATTGAAGACATCCATCAAGAGCATTCCTCAAGGTGGACTAACGGAAACCAGCCTGGTTCTTCCTTGATGTTGAACATCCGAAAGTGTGCTGCATGAATGTGTTCACCATTGATCAAACGACTGTCAACTCCATCAGATTGTTGAACACCAACAGTTCTCTACTTTTCCCCTTCCCCTTTCTTCTCTGATTTTTCTAACTTTGTATTTAGGGTAAACGTGGTGGATTCGTGGGTTTTTGGTAGGCTACTGGTGATGGAAATGAAACAAGATAAATAAAGAGCAGTTTCTTCTAACAAAGTCCATGTTGTTTGTGTTTTGGGTTGACTTTTAGTTCTTGGGTAGACGCTTTGGGGTTAGAAATAGGTGAAGACACAATCCATCTTGTAGAAAATGATGGAAACCTATCAAGGAGAGATCCAACCTAGAACTAAGGAAAATTTTCCCGATAGTGAGAACAATTGATCAGTGGAACAGCTTCCCTCTAGAAGTTGTGGGTGCTCCAACACTGGAAGTTTTTAAGAGTTTGGAAAATCATTTGTCTGAATTGGGATAGGGTCTCCTCCTTGAGCAGGGGGTTGGATTAGAAGACCTCCAAGGTCCCTTCCAACTCTGTGATTCTGTATCCTCTGAGCGTGGAGAACAACATTTTCTAAAGCAAGGATGGACAACTTGAAGACGTGTGGACTTCAATTCCCAGAATTCCCCAGCTAGCACGGGCTGGGGAATTCTGGGAGTTGAAGTCCACACACCTTCAAGTTGTCATGGCTGAGAAACACAGCTCTAAAAACATCCCATGCCTAATATATTTTGTTAAAATAATCTGTTACTTATTCATTGACCACAAGATGGTGCTCGAAGATCATCCAGATGTTGTTTCTCTAACTAAATCCATGTAACTGTTCTGGGTTTATAGGACCTCCTAATCGTAAATCAGAAACTGGGTTTCCATCACAGCAGGCTAGATTAAAATATGTGGGTAGTTTTTGACTGAGAACATAACTTCTAAGTGAGATTTGTAGGATTTCTTTTCAGGAATTAAAACTAGTCCCCTTTTTGCTGAATTATTCCTCTTACAAACACACAAACACACAAATAGCGCAGAGAAGAGCAACTAAGATGTTTAAAGGCCTGGAGACTAAAACATATGAAGAACGGTTGCAGGATTTGGGATTGGTCAGTCTAGTGAAAAGAAGGACGGGGAGGGGACACACATGATAGCAGTGGTCCAGTATTTGGGGGGCTGCCACGAAGAAGGGGGTCAACCTATCCTCCAAAGCACCTGAATGCAGGACAAGAAATGACGGATGGAAACTAATCAATAGGAAAAGCAACCTGGAATTAAGGAGAAACTTTAATGTGAGAACAATTAACCAGTGGAACTACTTGCCATCAGAAGTTGTGGGTGCTCCATCACTTGAGATTTTTTAAGAAGAGACTGGACAGTCACTTGTCTGAAATGGTCTAGGGTCTCCTGCCTGGGCAGGGGACTGGACTAGAAGACCTCCAAGGTCCCTTCCAGCTCTATTCTGATTCTGATTGGTTCAAACCAAAGCAGATTCTAGTTCAGCATTGCCAAGAGTAAACCAACTTTGATCTATTTGATTTCATTTTAATTATACAAACCCAACAGGGTTAGGCCAAAATGTAAACTGGATTAAACTGAATCCAAATTAAGTACAATAGATGGAGTGATTCTAACATCTCCTGCATGTTGTTGAGCAGAGCAATTGTTCACCACTCTGAAAGGTCTCCAAAAATTTCCTGGTTGGCTTCTGCTAACATCCCCCTCTTTTGTAATAGAGTTGGGTTAGGCCGGGTGTCAGCAACCTGCGGCTCTGGAGCCGCATGCGGCTTTTTCAGCCCTCTGATGCGGCTCCCGACGCCGTTGCTGCTGCCACCTCCATGGGCTGCCTGCTGCTCTCGCAGCGCCTTGCGCAGCACAGTGAAAGTTAGCGCGCTTCACAGTGGGGGAGATGGGGTCCCCTCCTCTTCCTAGAGCCCATTATGACGTGGAGCCACAATGTGTCCCTCCCCACTCACCCCTGGCAACAGCAGCGGCGTTGGCTGTGGCGCAGCACGGGGAGGGCCATTGTCTCAGGGCGGAAAGCAGGTTGTGCATCCAGCACCAACAAAGGCCAGAAGTAGCCACCCGCCGTTTCCTGCTGCAGTCAGGCAGCAAGAGAGAGACAGAGAGAGAGAGAGAGATTCGGCTCGATTCGGCTCCATCTGCTCCCCTCTCTCTGCCTTTGCCCAGTTTTGCAAGGATTCAGCGGATGCTGCCTTGGTGATGGGGTGGGATCGTCCAGTACTTTGCCTGCCAAGTGTCTTCGGGGGAGCCCGGGAGTATATTTTCCGGCCACTTTGGACCGAGTTGCAGGATGCGTATGCGTGCTTGTGGGAGTGTGCTGCTACTTGGAATGATGCTTCTCTGAAGTGTGTGTGGCAATCTAAGGCGGCAACCTCGTGGCGCTGTGATGTAACAGCCCGACAGTCACTCCTTTTGCAACGCAAGGTTCATTTTTGTATCTTTCCAGAGACAGGGAGAACATGGCCGAATTTCCTTACAGTTATTCCCTGGATGTGTGGGTTGGGAAGTGGGGATGGGGAGTGGGGGAGAGGGAGGGAGGGAGAGAGAGAGAGAGAAAGAAAAAGAAAGAAAGAAAGAGAGAAAGAAAAAGAAAGAAAGAAAGAAAAAGAAAGAAAGAAAGAAAGAAAGAAGAAAGAAAGAAAGAAAGAAAGAAAGAAAGAAAGAAAGAAAGAAAGAGAGACATAGAGAGAGGGAGAAAGAAAGAGAGAAAGAAAGAGAGAGAAAGAGAAAAAAAGAGAGAGAAAGAGAGACAGAGAGAGACAGAGAGAGAGAGAGGTGGGAAAGAGAGGGAGAGGGAGGGAAAGAGACAGGGAGAGAGAAAGAGAGGGAGGGAAGGAGAGAGAGAGAGAGAGGGAGGGAAAGAGAAAAAAAGAGAGAGAAAGAGAGACAGACAGAGAGAGAGGTGGGAAAGAGAGGGAGAGGGAGGGAAAGAGACGGAGAGAGAAAGAGAGGGAGGGAAGGAGAGAGAGAGAGAGAGAGGGAGAGAAAGAGACAGAGATAGACAGAGAGATAAAGATAGGGATAGAGATAGATAGATAGATGGATCGATGGATAGATAGATAGATAGATAGATAGATAGATAGATAGAGTGAGTGAATGTGTGAGTGAGTGAATGAGTGAGTGAGTCATCTGACTGGGTGGGAGTGAGTGACGTTGAGTTGGCCACGCCCACCCAGGTTTTGTGGCTCCCGGTGTTTTCTTTTCTGTGGGAAACGGGTCCAAATGGCTCTGAGTGTTTAAGGTTGCAGACCCCTGGGTTAGGCGCTTAAAATCATATCCCCTCTTTCAAAACATCTATTTTGCATCTATTCCTCTCTGATTTGAAGAGTGACCCCAAAGCTAGCTTGATTTCCAAAATTACCTACCTGAATTAGGTAGAACAAATTCACAACTAATCTATGAACAAAATCTAGAGAAGATCCAAGTATCGCTGGCTAGAAGTCCCATACAGCTTGGACAACCGGAAAAGTCCATGAGTAGATACACCCCCCCCGCAAACTGGAACACCCAGCTGAAGTATTTTCAGCTTGAATTCTTCAGCACAAAATCATTATGTCGTAAAAAGGAAGCATGCCATGTGTACTTGCAAATATTCTTTTATTGTATCACAGAAAGAAGCAGAATTTTAGAAAGAATGATTTAGATTGGTTAAGATACACAAGGAATCCACTTGAAGCTTAGCTATGCATTTTTGACCCTTTACAGTTGATCGTCTACATCACACTTTAGGTTGTGACATGGTTGAGCTGGACCTTTCATTCTACAATATGGTGGACAACTAAGGCAGTGTGGGTCAACTTGGACAACTTGAAGATGAGTGGACTTCAACTCCCAGAATTTCTCAGCCATCCATGGTGGCTGGGGATTTGTGGAAGTTGAAGTCCACCCATCTTAAAGTAGCCAAGATGGAGAAACACGGACCTAAGAAGATCTGGAACATCTATAGCAGTGATGGCGAACCTTTTTTGGTTCGCGTGTCAAAAGGGGGTGTGTGTGCGCGCTAGCGTGCCCGCATGTGCCCACACCCATTCCCTCCCCCCACGCATGCGCACAACCCCCCCGTGCTGCCCTCTGCGCATGCGCACAACCCCCCCGCCCCCCCGCAAATGCGTAAAGGCCTCACTGAAGCCTGGGACGGTGAAAAACGGCCCAACGGGAAAACCGGAAGTTCGGAATTTTGCACTCCGGGGCTTCTGAAGCCTCCGGAGTGCGAAAAACAGCCCATCGGCAACCCGGAAGTGCCTTTTTCCGAACTTCTGGTTTTCCCGTTGGGCCGTTTTTTGCACTCCGGGGCTTCAGGAAGCTTCCCTGAAGCCTCCGGAGGGCAAAACGGCCTTCCCCAAGGCCGAAAATCAGCTGGCCAGCGGGTGCATGCACGCTGGAGCTGACATAGGGGAACGCCTCGCGTGCCCTCTGATATGGCTCCGTGTGCCACCTGTGGCACGCGTGCCATAGGTTCGCCATCACTGATCTATAGTATGAACAGAAACTCAATCATCTCATGAACAATTTTGTTATACAATTCTGACATTCATTGGATCATGGGGACATTCACTCAATGCAAAGCTGGATCCTTTATTGCATTATGGAATGATTGTTGATAAATATTATTGACTTGATATGAAAGATAGCTGGAGGTGGAGGCTGTATCCAATAAACCATCCATCCTGAGCTTCACAACGTCCTTCTTGTGATACCAAGGCTAAGTGGGCCTACTGGGAGACAGCGGACGAGAGAGAGAACATGGCTACAAAGATCTCAGGATACTTCTCAAAGATTCCTTGCATGTAGAAATGAAGCATGTTTGAAGCTCTGGTTCTTCATAAAGAAGCAAAGCAAGATCTGAACTACTTGAGATCCACCAAGCTTAATGCAGCTCACCCCTGGCATTTCCTGCAACTGGCTGAGGGCTGTGCTTCTCCACCCACATTTTGTAAGATGTAGTTGGTGAGCAAACCCAGGAAGGTCTTCTCCAAAGCTGACACAAGTCCTGGGTGAGATGGATTGACCTTGGTGGATCATCTGTGTTTCCATGGTTTTGTGGAGAATTTCTTGGCTTTCTAGGAAGTGCTTATTGCTTTGTAGACCAGGGAGGAGGGAACTGTAATGGCCTCTGTTTTAGTTGGAACTGGGAAGGTTGGAATGGACGCCTGGGAGAAGAATCTTGGGAGAACTGGACAACTGTGAGCTCTCCAGCCTCACCACGTGGGTATCTCTCAGCTACTTGAGACACAGCTCTTTGCTCTGATGGACCACGTTGGCGTTGTTCTAATGTTGTGGGATGCCTTTCCTTTTCTTGATGAGGTCGGTAGACTGGCATCTGAGGTTCTTGATGTCTACTTATGACCTGTCCTGGAGCTTGAACTTCTTGGTCCTGTTGGACAACCGAACTCTGCTCAACTCCTTGAGATTGACTTCTCTGTTGGTCATTCTGATGCTGTCCGAGCATGACAGAACGGGATTCTTGGTCACAAATTTGGACCACCTGGGGATTCCTGAGGTGGCCAGATGCTGATCTTCTTTCTTCAACCCCCACTTGCTGGTTCCTTCCTCCAGAAGGCCTTTGAAGAGTTTCTTGCAATGATTCACCGGTGACTTCCCCAGCTGAGACTTGTTCCATCTCGACAGCTGATTGTTGACTTCTTCTTTCCTGCGCCGATGTTTGGGATGTCCCTTCCTCCTGACGTGTGCTGTTCCGGTCTTCCACCGGACGTTGTTGGGGTGATTGCTGGGGAGCACTCTGAAGAACATCTCGACTTGCTTCTTGATCTGGGCTGAGGGGTTCCTGAAGACAGCGACGTCTGGGGGGGAGAGCACTTGGATGCCCCTGGGCAGGAGCCTGCTCAGTTCTCATTTCTGCTGAAGAAGTTTGGCAGGTGAGATTTCCCCTTATCATGTCCTCAATTGTTCTCTGAACTGATAGCACCCTTGACGTTTGTGTTCTTGGGCGAGTAGAAGTCTCTTCCTGTTGGGACTGTTCCTTATTGTCATAACTGGTCTCCAATCTGGTCCTCTCCGTCTCCTGTTCCTGAGTCAGTTCCTCTACATCTAAAATTTCCTTAGGGGGCACAAGTTGCTGGCAAGGACGAGGAGGCACTTGTGAGGTTTGGGTCTCCTGCTGCTGTGTGCTGATGTTATCTCGCTGGGATGGTCCATCTCTGGACACTTGTTGAGGTGGGATGTCCCGCTGTTGTGTACTGGAGGTATCTCTCTGGGATGGTCCATCTCTGGACACTTGTTGAAATGGGATGTCCCGGTGCTGTGTGCTGGTGATATCTCGCTTGGATGGTCCATCTCTGGATATTTGTTGAGGTGGGATGTCCCGTTGCTGTGTACTGGAGGTATCTCTCTGGGATGGTCCATCTCTGGACGCTTGTTGAGGTGGGATGTTCCGCTGCTGTGTGCTGGTGATATCTCGCTTGGATGGTCCATCTCTGGATATTTGTTGAGGTGGGATGTCCCGCTGTTGTGTACTGGAGGTATCTCTCTGGGATGGTCCATCTCTGGACACTTGTTGAGGTGGGATGTCCCACTGTTGTGTGCTGGTGGTATCTCTCTGGGATGGTCCATCTCTGGACACTTGTTGAAATGGGATGTCCCGGTGCTGTGTGCTGGTGATATCTCGCTTGGATGGTCCATCTCTGGATATTTGTTGAGGTGGGATGTCCCGTTGCTGTGTACTGGAGGTATCTCTCTGGGATGGTCCATCTCTGGATATTTGTTGAGGTGGGATGTCCCGTTGCTGAGTGCTGGTGATATCTCGCTTGGATGGTCCATCTCTGGACACTTGTTGAAATGGGATGTCCCGCTGCTGTGTGCTGGTGATATCTCGCTTGGATGGTCCATCTCTGGATATTTGTTGAGGTGGGATGTCCCGGTGCTGTGTACTGGCTGATGTTATCTCGCTGGGATGGTCCATCTCTGGACACTTGTTGAGGTGGGATGTCCCGCTGTTGTGTACTGGTGGTATCTCTCTGGGATGGTCCATCTCTGGACACTTGTTGAGGTGGGATGTCCCGCTGCTGTGTGCTGGTGATATCTCGCTTGGATGGTCCATCTCTGGATATTTGTTGAGGTGGGATGTCCTGTTGCTGAGTGCTGGAGGTATCTCTCTGGGATGGTCCATCTCTGAATATTTGTTGAGGTGGTATCTTCCGCTGCTGAGTGCTGGTGATATCTCGCTTGGATGGTCCACCTGCTGGACCCTGGCATTCTTGGACTTTTTTATAACAGGCTTTGACCACCTTGAAGACCAGGACTGTAAATTCTTCAAAACCCACTTTGCCATCACAGTCGGTGTCTAACAGATGGAGCACTGTCTCAATCGTCTTGGGATCATACGGATCCTGCAAAGAAGAAATCCCAAAAAGATTATAAAAAGATCCATTTGTCTCATCTCAACTCCTCTCGATTATGCCCTGATACCCAAGAATGTGCTCTCTTCTGATGGACTATCTAATGGGGTTATTTTTGCAGGTTTTTTTTGAGCACCCCCTCATAATCCCATATATAAATGAGGAAACAGGATGAACAATAAAACCAATTTATAAAAAAGATCCAAAAATAATATTCTAGGAAACAAACTGCGGATCTGTTGCTCTTCCTACCCTCCTGCGTTCAACTATGGTACTAAGTTCTTAGGAGAACATCACTAGTAACTGGTGGAAACCATGAGAAAGTTTCTTAAAAAATAATTGTGTAGGTTTAAGATAATAGGTAGAGAGACCGATTCATAAATTCTGTGCATCTGGCTGGGAGCACTCAAAGTTGAAGGACCTTTTAGGATACGAATTTCCTCTTTGGTTGGGTTGACTTGTGGCCCCAGACCATAACATGGTGGTTTCAGCGGTGAAATCTACTTACCTTCCATACTGGTTCAGAAGACGTGCTTGGCACGCGCATGCTCACTTCACTCGCGCACGCGCCAACGTCGGGTTTGATTTTTGACTCTCTGCACATGCACAGAAGGCTTTGCGCATGCGCAGAGGGTTAAAAACCAGGAAGTGATGACGTCGGGCTGGGTGGGCGGAGCCTCATGCTGCCGCCCCTACCGGTTCTCCGACCCACCCGCTGCCGCCACTACCGGCTCTCTCGAACCGGGGCGAACCGGTAGCATTTCACCACTGGGTGGTTTGGTTTAGATTAGAACTCAGTTGTGGTTCTCCAACATATTTGGAGGCACCAAATGCCAACAAACCACAATCGCAGTCTAACCATGGCTTGGTGTGTGATCCACAGCCCAGATTTTGTCCCTTCCTACTCTATGCTTCCAATTCTCTACCGTTCTTCTACTAGACAATCCATCTTGGTCTCCTCCTTCCTTCTGGCCCAAGTTCTCAGCACTCACCACAATGACGTCAGCAAACTCTGTTTGGATCAGCTGTTTCAGCTCTCCTTTGCTCAAGGTACCACAGTCGCCATCATCCTTGGCATACTTCTCGAAAATGCAGATGATGCTGCGAATGTTGCGCAGAAGGTGAGACATCTCTTCACACATTTTAGGGGTCCTGGAATGAAAGAGCAGAGAGAGGACAAGGTTGACTCGTGATGGCAATTTTCCATCTTGGTACTCAAGACTGATTGTCGGTCTAACCAGGCAGGATTTATCATCACTCCCCAGTCTCCAGGTATGCATACAAAACTGGTGCTTTTTCAAGGAACAGTGGCTTTTCTCCCTAGAGCAAAGATCCTAGTCCTCATGGACCTCAAGAAACCCCAAGATTGAACTTGGAACAGAGGAAGCTGCAGTCAGTGTCTGTCTGCCTACCTTCTTCTGAAGCAATGTGAAGTTTGTCTCAGCCCTGGTCCTTCAACCACTACTCCATTCCTTCCTTGCTCAGATTTGTGAACAACTTCTACGGGTCCCTCATCCCACCCCATTTCCCCAGGTCCTATATCCAAGGAGCATCCATGCATTTTCTCAGCCTCTTCCTCCAGATCTCCTCCTTCTCTTTCATCTCCATCTCCTTCTCCTTCTTCATTCCCTTCTCCATCTCCTCCTTCATCCCCTTCTCTTTTTCCTCCATCACCCTCTTCTCCTTCATCTCCTTCAACCCCTTCTTCCTTTCCTCCATCCCTTTCTCCATCTCCTTCTCCTTCAACCTCTTCTCCTTCTCCTTCATCTCCTCCTTCATCCCTCTCTCCTTCATTCCCTTCTTCATCTTCTTCATCCCCCTTCTCTTTTTCCTCCATCATCCTCTTCCCCTCCATCTCCTTCAGCCCCCTTTTCTTTATTCCCTTTTCCTTCTTCTTCATCTCCTTCTCCTTCCTTTCCTCCTTCATCCCCTTCTCCTTCTTCATCCCCTTCCCCTTCATCTCTCCTTCATCCCCTTCTCCTTCTCCTTCATCCCCTTCCCCTTCATCTCCTCCTTCATCCCCTTCTCCTTCTTCTTCATCCCCTTCCCCTTCATCTCCTCCTTCATCCCCTTCCCCTTCATCTCTCCTTCATCCCCTTCTCCTTCTCCTTCATCCCCTTCCCCTTCATCTCCTCATTCATCCCCTTCTCCTTCTTCTTCATCCCCTTCCCCTTCATCTCCTCATTCATCCCCTTCTCCTTCTTCTTCATCTCCTTCCCCTTCATCTCCTCATTCATCCCCTTCTCCTTCTCCTTCATCCCCTTCTCCTTCCTTTCCTCCTTCATCCCCTCCTCCTCCTCCTCCCTACAATACTCAGGGCTTCCATCTCTCCAAAAGGTCCACGATTTCACCTCTTCTCCTTCCATCCATCCCTTGATCCATCTCGGCCCTCCCGCTCCACTCACCTGTTTTGCCGAGTTCCAGCTTGCAGGAAAAAAAAACGCACGGTTCGGTTGGAGAGCCAGCTGGCAACCTATACCTTTTTATACCAAGCCCTCTTAATCACGGCTCAGTGACAGGAACCTCCCCCTTCCACGTTGCCCCTCTGATTCAGCCCCCAGCTATTCCCAACGTGGCTGCTTCACTCACCAACCCCGGCTTGTCCAAACCCCCAACCTCAACCTCTCACTTGGCCTTCCACACACACCCCACCCGCCCAGGGTGAAAAAAAGGCTTTTGACACTTCTGTCGTTTTTAACAGGGCATCACACCTCACCAAGCCAGTTGCGCAAGGGCGAGACTGATATAACCAGCATTTTTTTTAAAAAAAGTTTATGTTTCAAAGTTGTCATATTTGATGTTTTTCTTTCCCCGTAGCTGCTAAAAAAACCCATTAAGGAGGGGGAAAAAACACATTTTACACACCCTTCCACCCCTCCTTTTGTTTTCACTGACCCGCATGTGATTTTTCTAGCGTCGTTCGTCACCCTGTAATGCGTGCACGTGGCCAAATCGTCCAACACCTTCTCTTTCTTTGCAGAAATAGTGCTCTAAGGTAGACTGCGTCCGGACCAGGAGGCTCTATTCTTCTTTCTCCGGCCTCAGAAAACGAGAAGCCAGGCTGGGCCAGGTCCCAAATCCATTCCAAAGAGGTGTAGGGCTAATATCATTTTGTTTAAAAAAAAAAAAAGGAAATATATCTAGCCCAAACGTTAGGAATCAGAGATGGAATACAGATGGTCCTTGACTTAGAACAGTTCATTTAGTGACTGGTTAAAGTTACAACGGCACTGAAAAAAGCGATTTAGGACTGTTTTTCACACTTTTGACACACGACCACTGCAGCATTCCCATGGTCACATGATCAAAATTCAGATGCTTGGCCATTGACTCATATTTATGACGGTCGCCGTGTCCCCGGGCTCACCTGATCTCCTTTTGCGATCTTCTGGCAATGGGGAAACCAGATTCACTTCACAACTAGGTTGCTAACTTAACAACTGCAGTGATTCACTTAACAACGGTGGCAAGAAAGGTCGTAAAATTTGGAAAAATTCACTTAACAACTGTCTCGCTTAGCAACAGAAATTTTGGGCTCAATTGTGGTCGTAAGTTGAGGGCTACCTGTAGAATAGAGAAGCAAGCCACCTGTATCTCTACGACGGCATAACAGAGTAACAGAGTTGGAAGGCACCTTGGAGGTCTTCTAGTCTGACCTGTTGCTCGGAATACAGGATAACAGAGTTGGAAGGGACCTTGGAGGTCTTCTAGTCCAACCCCCTGCTCAGAATACAGAATAACAGAGTTGGAAGGGACTTTGGAGGTCTTCTAGTCCAACCCCCTGCTCAGAATAGAGAACAACAGAATTGGAAGGGACGTTAGAGGTCTTCTAGTCCAACCCCCTGCTCAGGCAGGAGACCCTAGACCATTTGAAACAAGTGACTGTCCAATCTCTTCTTAAAAACCTCCAGTTATGGAGCACCCACAACTTCTGGTGGCAAGCCGTTCCACTGATTTTAATCCACTGATTAAAAAAAAAATCTTTTTTTTCTTGTTTCTCACTTCATATTTTTAGGATTGTGTGACGTAAAAAGAGCCGGTTTCCTCGAAAGCGGGCGAGAGCCATGTTGCTTTTGTTGTCGTTTAAATCGGCTTTTCCTAGGGGAACACAAGGACACCAGAGTTAGGAATTGTGACCTTGGGCGACGCAATGAATCGGAGGAGAAAAATGTGTTTAGTTCCTGGCAGAGCAGAGATAGCAAGAAGATTTCCTGGGTCAAAATGAATGATGCCGCCAAGTTCTCCCCCCACCCCCCAAGGAAAGATTTCCAAACTCCACTTAACAAGGGAACGAGTGACGTGATAATCTCAGGTGTCAGCCGGGCAGGTCAAAACGTTGCCAGGTTAATCCATAAGCATTACTACTCTGAGTAATCATAACTCTATTTTTTTTCCCATTTAAACGGGGAAAAATATCCTTGGCCTTTTCGCAGGCAAAAATACCTTGGAAAAGAAGCAGGTGGCAAAGAATCCAGAGATGGGGAATTGGGTCATGCAGCCATCATCCGTAGCCAAGAGGGACTAGAACCCTAGAAAATGAAAATTGCACATTTAAAAAAAAACATTTTTAATTTGTTTTCTCTTTACATACACTTTATTTATTTATTGTAATTTGTCAAACAGAAACAAAAACAGCAATAATATAAAAATACAAAGACAGGGACGATAGGCACGTTAGTGCGCTTATGCACGCCCCCTCTACTGACCACTTAAGTATGAAGTAAGGTCCACGGAAGTCAATTTGTGACTAAAACTGTGAAAATTTGTAGCTGAGACAACTGAATCCAGTAGAGCATTCCAGACTTTGACAACTCTACTACAAAAATCCGTATTTTTTTACAGTCAAGTTTAGAACGATTTACATTGAGTTTAAAGCGGTTGTTCACGCACGTATTGCGATTAAAACAGGAAAAGTCATTTACAGTTAAAACATTACTACGTACAATTTTGTATTGCAATACCTAAGTCTGACCGCAAGCGACGCAGTTCCAAGTTATCCAAAAATTTCGAGCCTAGTAGCATAGGGAATTGTATTATGTACAGAAGAGTGCAAAACTTTTCTCGTAAAGTACTTCTGAACCAGCTCAATTGTACTAATATATGGTAGGGATTCCAAACAGTTGAACAGTACTCTAAGATTGGTCTAGCATAAGTTTTATAAGTTCTAGTTAGCAAAACAATGTTTCCAGAAAAGAAGCTTCGTAGAATTAAGTTTACAACTCTTAGTGCTTTTTTAGCAACGCTGTTACAGTGAACTTTGGAGTTTGGGCCCCGGGTTCTATGGAGGGTAGTTTTTCTGTGAACTGGGGACATGTGGTTTCATGCACCGCCTTGAATTCGGCGAATGTACAGAAGGAGCTTTGTTCGCTTGCATGGTTCAGTTATTGGCAAGCTGGCAAGCCATGCTTTTTCAGCAACGCTGTTACAGTGAACTTTGGAGCATAGATCGTCAGAGATAAGTACACCTAGGTCCTTAACAAAGTAAAGGTCACCTGCTAGATCAATACCATCTAGCTTATACTGGACATTCTGATTACGTTTACCAATATGTAAGACAGAGCATTTACTCATCGAAATTTGAAGTTGCCAAATAGATGACCATTCAGACACATAGTCGAGATCATTTTGCAAAACAACAGGATTATCTGTAGTATTGAATAATTTTACGTCATCGGCAAAAAGGACGCAATTGCTTTTAAGTTGATCACATAAATCGTTGATACAGAGCAAGAAAAGCGTGGGACCTAACTAAGACGCTGCCTTGCAGAACACCACTGTTAACTGATGCAGGATTAGACAGCGAGTGTTGTTAGACAGCAGGATTATGACCCCTTCTAATTTTGTGGGACTACGGCTTTTA
>QLTV01000994.1:1575251-1586070 GCA_003457575.1 Thermophis baileyi
TTATCTGCCACAATGTCCTACCTGTCAATGACTACTTCACCTTCCACCACACCAATCCACGAGCACACAATAGATACAAACTTCATGTAAACCGCTCCAAACTCGACTGCAGAAAACATGACGTCAGCAACAGAGTGATTAATGCCTAGAATTCACTACCTGACTCTGTGGTTTCTTCCCCAAACCCAAAAAACTTTAACCTTAGACTGTCTACTGTCGACCTCACCCCATTCCTAAGAGGTCTGTAAGGGGCGTGCATAAGCGCACCAGCGTGCCTACCGTCCCTGTCCTACTGTCCTATTGTCCTCATCTATCTGTACTCACTTTGATTATGTTTATGTTTATACCTATACCTGCTATCTTGTACATGTTTGACAAATAAATAAATAAATAAAATAAATAAATAAATAATTGGCCACGCTCCTAGCCTATTTAAGGGATGAAGTAATTTGCAGGAAACAATTCTTCATAATCACCTCGTGTATTCAGAAAACATCTCTTTGGCTCTGGTTTTCCTGTGTTATCTGTTCTGCTAATTCTGTTCTGGGCGTCTTGCCAAACCACAGTAAGATTACTGATATCGGAAAGACTATTGCATCAAGAATTGAGTTATTTTACCTTGGACTCTTGTTGGCTGTTAATGAAATTGAATTAACAGCCCTTGTTCATAAAAGACTGATTGAAACCGTATTTTTGTTTGAACAAACTACTAAGAAAGTTTATTAGTAGTCTTTATTTAATAAAATAAGGTTTGTACGGACTTTGTGTGTGCTGCGTTCTTCGTGGTTCGTAGCTGGGGCAGAACAGATCCCCTCTGTTCCTGGATATGCCTCTGGATTTCTGCAAAAAAGTCCAAAGTAGATTTGGGGAATTTTTTTGGGGGGTGGGGTGGGGCTCTGGTGGAACGAGACACTCATATTCAGTAAGTTTCTTATTTCTCCCCATTCTCTTTGCAGGCTTCTTCACCCCTTTTGGAGAACCATGTCCCAGCAGAAGCAAGGTTGCAAGGTCCCTCCCTGCCCAGAACCTTGCTGTCCCCCCAAATGTCCTCCAAAGTCTTGCTGCTCACATCCCAACAAGGGTGTGCCCCAAAAGGGGCCCTGCTGCCCTCCGAGCAAAGATGTGAAGTGTCCTCCACAGAAGGCCAAACACCCTCCTAAGTATTGTTGATGGTTGTCATGCCCCATGGATAAAGGGGAAAGGGGGGTGAGAAAGAACTTCAACCCACCCTCCTCCGGTGCTGCTTCCAAGCCTTCCCACCCAGCGTTCTTCTTCGTGTCCTCAGGAGGTCTCAACCAACATCTTCTGGAAATGGTCCTGGTGATTGTTAGATCTTCTCAAGAACATCCAGATTTTGTTCTATTTCCCACAGAGTGACCCTCTCGCTCTCGATGAGATAACAGCAAAGTTTTAATAAAAATACGTGCTCCTCCACAGAACCAGTTGAGTGTTGGGTTTTGGTTTTTCTCTTGGACGAGACACCTCTAGAGAACATCTGGGGATCAGGGTGGGGGATCTGAGTTCAAATGCAGTCAAGGATGCAATAAATCTGGGCAGACTGATATGGTCAAAGATGGGGAGGCCGGCGACTCCTTAATACCTCGATAGACTCCCAAGTCTTTTGCTGACACTTATTAAGGGAAGATCTTTTTGGTGGTTCTTCTACAGCACCTTGGATGTTGTAATGATCAAATGTTGGGGACCTTCAGAAAATTAGTTTTCCCACTGAGATTCATTTCATTTCTCTGTCTGTCTATCTGTCTGTCTGTCTTGCTCTCTCTCTCTTGCTTTCTCTCTCTCCCTCTCTCTTGCTCTCTCTCCATCCATCCATCCATCCATCCATCCATCCATCCATCCATCCATCCATCCATCCATCCATCCATCCTTTCTCTTCCTCTCTCTCTTGCTCTCTTGCTGTCTCTCTCCATCCATCCATCATTTCTCTGTCTCTCTGTCTCTCTGTCTCTCTGTCTCTCTGTCTCTCTGTCTCTCTGTCTCTCTGTCTCTCTGTCTCTCTGTCTCTCTGTCTCTCTGTCTCCCTCTCTGTCTCTCTCTCGACAAAAGACCAGATAACCCTAGACCAAATCTTCTTCATAATCCAGAGATAATAATGTTGCCAAAACCAGAGACCATTTGTCAAACCAAGCAGGTGTTTAACTAATCTTAGCCTGAAGCTAACCAGGATGCCCAGGGCTATGACTTAATTGAACGGACGCCCAACTCCTCTGACCAGATCTGCGTATAATACATGGAGCAGATACTAGGTGTACATTTGTGTGATCCTGGGAAGGAGGCATTCTCCTCTTGAGGGAAGGAAGGACACCCTAGGAAACCTCTGTTCAATTTAGGTGTCTCCTCTGTATCCTCTTCATCGTGGACAAAGAGATGGTGTCTCTTAGATGCTGATGGACTACAGGTTGCAACAGATGGACAGGCTGGCCAGTGACAGGAATTCTGAAAAGCCATAGCTTGGCTGCCTTAAATTTCCTGGCTGAAGAACTGAATTTAGAAAGTTAGGGAGATCAAAATGTTTGGCTTTATGGGAGACTGCTGGACCTTTCTGATGGACATCATGGATGGATGGATAGATTGGATGGGTAGAAGAGAGTTGGAAGGGAAGATAGATAAAAGCAAAGTAGAGGAAGGAAGGAGGGAGGGAAGGAGAAAGGAGAGGGAAGGAGGAAGGGAGGGAGGGGAAGAAAGGGAGGGAGGGAGGAAGGAAGGAAGAAAGAAATAAAGAAAGGAAGGAAGGAAGGAAGGAAGAGGAGGGAGGGAGGAAGAATAGGGAAGGATAAAAAAAGATAGGGAAGGAAGGGGAAGGAAGGGAGGAAAGGAGGGAGGGAGGAAGAATAGGGAAGGAAGGATAAGAAAGGATAGGGAAGGAAAAAGAAGGAAAGAAGGAGAGGGAAGGAGGAAGGGAGGGAGGAAGAATAGGGAAGGATAAAAAAAGGATAGGGAAGGAAGGGGAAGGAAGGAAGGAGAGAGGGAGGAGAGGAAGTGAGGAAGGAAGGAAGGAAAAAAAATTACAAGATAAAACTGGTCGAGTATACAAGGATTCAAAGCCAGCATTGGGAATTAAAACTTCCAAACTTTTGGCCCAGTTGGATAAACCAATAAAGTCCATTTCTCAATTACTCCCCAGCCTGTTGTGAAATATCCGAAGACATTTCCGATGCATTTCTTAAGAAAAAACAGACCAAAACGGCCCCCCAAGAGACATTCTAAGCCAAACGGAATAGCGATCTTTACAAGTCCCGGCGAACCCAAAACTTTCTTGTGATTTGATCCCCGGATCAATTCATCGTGTCTTCTGCTGAGCACAGCCAAACAAGAAATCACTCCCAAAGATCTATGTAGGAATAACACAGCATTTTATTGCAACTTCATAGAGGCAGAGAAAAATATCCAGCAAAGAGAATTTTCTGCTCGAACGAGAAGGACAAACACAACCAAATGATTTAAAAAATAATAATAATAATAAGTTGCATGAGCAGGCACGGGAAGACAAAACCAGAGCGGTGTTTCCGGGCTTTGATGCTTTTTTTTTTTATAATTTACCTGGCTGCAACAGGTGATAGAGATAATGTCCAGTTGCTTGAAGATGCTTGAAGGAAAACAGGTGCTGGAAATGGTTTACCCTGAAATTTCTCGCCTAAATGAAGGCGAAAACAAAAATCAGAAGGGCAAAATGAAAGCTTTGTGCTGCTCCAGGGTGTCTGGTCTTTAAGATGGGAGGACCTCCCGAAGCGAACCCTGAACGCAGGCAGAAAGAATTTTTTTTCTTTCATAAACTTGCTTGCATGAAGTGAAAATTCAGGTGAGCAGACACACGTGTTTCCGGATGGTTTTGAAGGCAGGGATTGGGGATGGGTCTTCTCCAAATCATTTGGAATATTTGGCATGCCAAATATTTCTGGAGAACCGGTAGCGGAAATTTTGAGTAGTTCAGAGAACCGGCAAATACCACCTCTGGCTGGCCCCATGGGGATTTTGCAGTATCCTTCCCCTGCCACGCCCACCAAGCCACGCCCACAGAACCGGTAGTAAAAAAAATTGGATTTCACCACTGCCCCCACCCCAAAACTAGACACTGATCCAACTAAAACTTTGACCCCCATAGCGGGAAAGGACATCCAGAAACAAGGATGGATATTTCAAGATTTTTCTTTTTTGGGGCAAACCGATTTCCTTTTGGCACTATGCCAGAAGTCCTAAACTGGAGTGACTTCAAATCAACCTCACCCCAAACAAAGTTAAGTATAGGTAGTCCCCAATGTATGACCACAAACCGAGCCCCAAATTTCTGTTGTTAAGTGAGATGTTTGTTGAGTGAAATTTGCCTCCGTTTTATGACCTTTCTCACCCCAGTGGTTAAGTGAATCACTGTATTGTTCCGTTAGTGGCACGGTCGTTAAGCGAATCCTGCTTCCCCACGGACTTTGCTCGTCAGGAGGTCGCAAAAGGGGATCATGTGACCCCGGGATGCTGCAACCGTCATAAATACGAGTTGGTTGCCGAGCGTCTGAATTTTAATCATCTGACCACGGAGGTGCCGCAATAATCATGTGTGAAAAACAGTCACTTCCCCCCCCCCAATGCCGTTTGAATGGTCACTAAGTGAATAGTTGTAAGTCGAGGACTACCTGTAATTCGGCATGACCAGAAAGGGGGGAAAAATGTGATGCATGGGTGCAATTTTGCATTTCAGTTCCACGAAGTTCATAAGAACAGGGACGGTCTTCCCTCTAATCCTTTTGAGTATAGATGGTCCTCGACTTACAACAGTTCACTTAGGGACCGTTCAAAGTTGCAACGGCCCTGAGAAACGTGACTTATGGCCGTTTTTCACACTTAAACAACCGTTGCAGCATCCCCGCGCTCACGTGGTCAAAACTCAAACGCTTGGCAACTGTCTCATATTTGTGACGGTCGCAGCGTCCCGGGGTCACGCGATCCCCCTTTTGCGACCTTCTGAGGAGCAAAATTGGCAGAGAAACCGGATTCACTTAACAACCGTGTTGCTAACTTAACAACGGCAGCGATGTACTTAACCACGGTGGCCAGAAAAGTCGCAAAATGGGGGGGGCGCAAAATCCACTTAAGCAAATGTTTCCCTTAGCGACATAAATTGTGGTCCTAACTCCTGTACATGTTTTGCACAAAGATACACCTTTAAATCCAGCTTCAAATACCCCTGAAAAACCAGCGAACGAGCCTGTCAATTTCAGAGGGCCACAAAGGAGGAATTGACTCCTGAGGTCAGGAAACAGGGCGAGGTTTCCTGTTAAATAAATAACCTTTTCTTTGAGTCCCAGGGACAAAAGAACCAGATGGGAATTTTCAAAGGTGTTTACGCCCCGTTGGTCCATCCCTGCCTTTCATTAACGCCAATTAAAGAGAATATTTTTTTCTCCCCACAAATCAAAGGGCTTCAGTAGACGAGACTTACTCATCCCAGATCTGGCAAAATGCCCCGTCTTCTTCTACATGAAGTGAGGTTTGTAAGATGCCAGAAAAAGCGTACCGCCCTCCAGTTCCGGAGAACCGACACCGGGCTTTACCGAAACGGACCCGGTTGGTTCTAAGCACACGGTGGAGCCTGGAAACACGTAGGGCATCTCCCCATCGCCTTGCGGGTCCGAACAGTTGTCCGAACAGCTGGATCCACATGTGGGTGGAGATGGCGGGGCGCAGGCGTCTGCCGTCCCCGACGAGCAAGGTTGGGGATCCTCTGGGCAGGGGGAGCAAGGCCCACACGGGACGGAAGGGGATTCTGCACACATTTCGGTGTGCAGGGATAGGCAAGGCGATGCACAGGGGATGGAGGTGGCCGTGGGGCACAGCACAACCCCAAAGGAAGGGGCTGCGCATGGCTGCTTGGCTTGGTAGGAGAGGCTGTCGGGTGTGCTGCAGGCTTGCAAAGGGGGACAATCACAAGTTTGGACACACTGTGCCATGTCGGTGAGTGTGCAAGTATCCTCCACCGAACACTGGGCCACGTCGGTGGGTGGAGGAAGACAAGGCTCTTTGCATTGGTAAGCCATGCTGTAGAGGGTGAGGAGTTAGGTCTAGAAAGACAAAAAGAAAACCATCACGCATTGCAATTGTCCAGATTTGTACGTGGGAGCAATTTTGCAAAACAAAGCATCTCTTCCAGGGCAGACAGGAGGAGCCCAGCTGCATCAATGAGGCAGAATAACAGAACCACAAAGTTGGAAGGGACCTCGGAGGTCTTCTAGTCCAACCCCCTGCTCAGAATACAGAACCACAGAGTTGGAAGGGACCTCGGAGGTCTTCTAGTCCAACCCCCTGCTCAGAATACAGAACCACAGAGTTGGAAGGGACCTCGGAGGTCTTCTAGTCCAACCCCCTGCTCAGAATACAGAATGTTTCTATGTAGTCCTAGAAGAGGAATTCCAACTTCATCCTAGTGACTTGAAGGTGACAATTGGGGAATCGTGGTTGTTGGAGTGTGTGCCTCCACTGGGACATCCTGAGCCCACCATCTCATGGAAGAAGAACGGAGTGCCCATAAGTGCAGAAAATGGCCATTATGAGGTAGCCAACAGTCAGCATTTAGATTTAAGTAGCTTAGAGGCAGAAAAACAGAATACAGAGTTGGAAGGGACCTCGGAGGTCTTCTAGTCCAACCCCCTGCCCAGAATACAGAATAACAGAGTTGAAAGGGACTTTGGAGGTCTTCTAGTCCAACCCCCTGCCCAGAATACAGAATAACAGAGTTGAAAGGGACTTTGGAGGTCTTCTAGTCCAACCCCCTGCCCAGAATACAGAATAACAGAGTCGGAAGGGACCTTGGAGATCTTCTAGCCCAACCCCCTGCTCAGGCAGGAAGCCCTATCTCATTTCAGACAAATGGCCATCCAGTCTTTTCTTAAAAAGCAGGTACAATGTGTTTTGCCAGTTGCCAATCCTTCCTCCGATGCCCCCCTTGGACGCCTCATCGCTTAATAAATGTCTTTCTTCGTTTCTCTTTCCTTCCCGCCTCCTGAAATGCATGGCTTTGACAAGTACATCAGATACCATCAATGCCAAAACCCATCCATCCAGTTTCAGGCAGTGGGGAGCAAAGAGAAAGAACGAAGGAACATTTGGTCGTCCCTCTACCCTGAACAGAGAACAGCCAGAAGTTTTTGTGAGACAAGCAGGATTGAATTGCAACCCCGGCTCTGATTCCCCCCCCACCTAGCAATTGTTATTGAAATATAGACTGCCTCCGAAGATGGAGGATCACTGTGCTCCGAAGATGGAGGATCACATCACTCTGTGTTAGTGATGTTCAGGAAGGAAGGAAGGAAACAATGAAGAAAGAAAGAAAAGCAAAGGAAGGATGAATGAAGGAAAGCAAGAAAGGCAGAGGAAGGAAAGAAGAAGAAAGAAAGAAAAAGAAGGAAGGAAGGAAGAAAGAAAAGACAAGCAGAAGAAGGGAAGAAGGAGGGAAGAAAGAAAAGGAAGAAAGGAGAAAAGAAAAAGCAGAGAAAGGAAGGAAAGAGGAAAGAAAGAAAAGCAGAGGAAGGAAGGCAGGGAGGCAGAAAAAAAGAAAAGCAATGAAGGAAGAAAAAAGGAAAGAAAGAAACAGAGGAAGGAAGGAAGGAAGGAAGGAAGGAAGGAAGGAAGGAAGGAAGGAAGGAAGGAAGGAAGGAAGAAACAAAAGCAGAGGAAGGAAGAAAGACAGGACAAAAGAAGGAAAAGAAGAGCAAAGAAAAGCAAGCAAGGGGATGAAGGGACAGAGGAAGAGGATGAGGCAGGCAGCTGCCCACCCCTCTAACCCACCTCACTGTCTCTGTCTGATCCCCCCCAACCTACATAAAGACATTTCAAAAGAATTTTAAAACAACCTGCAAAATTCGCGGTGGACCAAAATCCCCCTTCCCCACCACCAGAGGCCAGGCTTTGGTGCGAAACCTGCAACCTGTTTGCGCTCGGTGCCCACCAAAGCCCCTTTCCCCCTGGGATAACCGTGCCGAGCTCAGGGGCACAAAGCCCCATAAGGCTGCAAAGGCTAACCCGGGCACGGAGGGCATCCAACTCTATCCAGAAACCCAGAAGAGAGTTATTTTCCCACAACCCAGCAGCAAAAGGGATCAAAGATGATGCAGAATCGTGCTTAAAATGCAGAAGAGCAAAGAAAGAAAAATTATGTAGTATATAAACCCCCCATAGGTCGCTCCGACTTCCCAAGTCAAG
This sequence comes from Thermophis baileyi, assembly GCA_003457575.1. Lineage (NCBI taxonomy): Eukaryota > Metazoa > Chordata > Lepidosauria > Squamata > Dipsadidae > Thermophis > Thermophis baileyi. Next base: position 1,583,457 of record QLTV01000994.1, read on the forward strand.
ACGAGACTTACTGAACTCTTGCAACTGCCTGGAGTGATGCAGGAGCCACAAAAGGTTGTCGAGAGGTGTGGTGAGCCAAAAGCTCTTTTTTATACAGAGAGATAGCAATTTTTTTCCGCCGATCCATCCTCTTTGCCCCGCCTACGCCTTTCATTCATGAATTAGACCTGCTATTAAAACCGTGCATAATACAGGCTGGAAGGACTTTGGCATAGGATGTTATTCCCCATGCAAATCCTCTCAAGAAATCCCCAGCTGTCACTTAAAAGTAATAGGGCGGTCCTTTCAGAAATGCTTATTTTGACACTCGTGTGGGACACGTCTGGAGGCCAGGAAGTGTTCTGACCTAGGCGTTCCCAAACCACGAAGCAGACTCCTTGTGCCGACAAAAACCCCTTTTTATTAAGTTACTGTAAATTTCTCTCATTCACATCCCACAAAGTCTTTCAAGGGTGCATTTACAGTCACAGACCTTATCTGGCTTGGAGAGCTGCCAGGCCGATATCTTCAAAACTTGGCAAGAAGTCTCTGAGAGTCACGAACCAATTAAGCGAACGAATTGTCTCCTGCAAACTGCTCTCCCCGTTCGCTCCTCTTTTATTCCCTATGGGAGGGGCCATTCATCGTCCACCTGTGGCCTTACTCCCAAGTCGACCCTTGTTCCTCAGCTGTTCTTTTCGTCTGGCAACTCTGCGCATGCGCACACTGGGAACAGGCTCCATCTGTTTGTCTGCCTCACTGATGTCTGACTCCAAAGGCAACTGATAACTGTCAGACTACCCTGGCCCCATCTCTGCCTCCGATGCAGAGCGCTCGTCAGAGCCTTCCCCAGACTCCAGGACTGGCCCATGTTCCTCCCCAACCTCCTCACTGTCAGACCACAACAGGAAGATGGGTGGATTGATTGACATGAATGGCTTAAGCTGACGCTTCAGCCAAACCTCAACCCGACCTTTGGAATCCATCCAAAAGACACAGCATCAGAGGAAAGATGGACGAGGAGGGCAGAGGAAAAATGCAAAGGTTCTTCAACTCACATTCCCAGTTTGATCCCATTCTCTAAATCGGCTTCGGTTTTCAAGCTTGAGCAAAGAAGGCAGTTCGAGAATCTCTTGGTGGGGTTTTCAACGTGCATCTTTTCCCTCCAACATGGGGGAAGGTTTTCCAGTTGCTGTTGAGAAAAACACCCCTTTTCAATGCCCTGAAGCCATCTTCATCCTGGCTTGGAGAAAGAATGTGGGTTTCCACCCATATTTTATCCTTGATTTGGGGTTATAAAGCTACGAGCTGATTTCTTTCTTCCTAAGGGAGCCAGTAGGAAAAGCCTGCTTGGTTTTCTCACTCCTTCTAGATCTCTGCAGGAGATGCTCGTTCTCTTTTAAAGCATATCCCCCCACCTAATCCCCCTCCCCAGATGGAATTTCATCTCTTGGTTGAGAAACGGAAGTCCTTTGGTAGCATTCGCTGCTCCCAAAAATTACTTTCCAACATCATACAAAGGGCAACTTTAAACTCTTTTCAAAGAGTTTAAAAGTTTTCTCAAAAACAATCGGCTTCATATAGATAAGTACCATGTTTTCCCCCGAAAATAAGACCTACCCCGAAAGTAAGTCCTAGCTTGATTTTTTTTACACATACGCCCAATATAAGCCCTACCCTCAAAATAAGCCCTAATTAAGACCCCGCCCACTCCAGGGTGCACGGGTAAAAATTAAGCTAGGGTAGGGATGGGGGGATGGAGCTGCCCTACTATTTACCTTCGGACAGTTGCAGCCAGGCCTCGCACACCCCGACACCTGCCTTGGTGGCCTATTTTTTCTGCGGCCGGCAAGGCTTTCCTGAAGGCCTCTGTAGCCGATAACAGAGCTCCGGATCGATCCTTCAGGAAAATCTTGCCAGCCATGCCGGCTGCAGAAGAAGTTCCTGAAGGCCTCTGACAGTGAAAAGGAGGCCGGGGGCGACGAGCACAAGTGAGATGAGTCAGTGGACAACATCCCCCCCCAAAATAAGACCTAGTGCCTTTTTTGGTGGCAAAAAAAAAATAAGACAGGGTCTTATTTTCGGGGAAACACAGGTATTATGAAGCCAAATGTCTACAGACAGAAGAATTAGCTTCAGAAATGATCTACAACCTTGCGAAAATTGGATCTGGCTAGAATGTCGATATAAATCTACCCTGTTCCGAAACAGTCTACCAGACTGTTGCTGGAGGAAAGAAAATGGCAAGAAGGAAGGGAACTTCCCCCAGGAACTACATTTGTGAAATCTTTCTTCTTTCTTAATTATCCACCCAGGAAATTTTTTTTAAAATATTCATCAGTTGTCTTTCTCGCAAGGAAACGTGGTTGACCTGATGACTGAACTCAGTCATTTTCTGGATCGACATAATGCACGGATTTCAAATGAACTTAGTTTGCATAATAGGCATGTTAAGCAGGCTGGTCTTTCACAAACTTGATTTATTTATATATCAAATTTAGCAACCGCCCGTCTCAACCACAGACCAATTAAATTAAGCATGCCGTATAAAAGTCTTCCTTCCTTCCTTCCTTCCTTCCTTCCTTCCTTCCTTCCTTCCTTCCTTCCTTCCTTCCTTCCTTCCTTCTTTCCTTCC
>QLTV01000994.1:1625807-1650551 GCA_003457575.1 Thermophis baileyi
ATCTATCTATCTATCTATCTATCTATCTATCTATCTATCTATCTATCTATCTATCTATCTATCTATCTATCTATCTATCTATCTATCTATCATCTATCTCTATCAAGAAATCAGCCAAAGAACAGAAAGTCAGAACACAACTCAAAAGAGTTGTCAGCTTCTAAGAAAGAAAGGGGGCGATTGGGGTCCAGATTGGGGTTCAAATTAATGTAATTGTATTTTCCTTCTCCTAGAGATTCCCTCTTTCTCACACACACACCCCCCCAGACACATAAATCCGGAATACAGCTGACACTGTGCAATGAAGCCACTCAAGACAGGAAACAGTTAAGAGATGAGCAACCATTTCAGCAAACCTTTCCGTGTTGGCTTTGCAAATCGGGAGACAACATCTGATCTCATCTTATTTTAAAAACCAAATGCTTTCAACTGGGTAGGTCATCAAAATGAGATTACCTTTGCAAGTCTAGGTTTTAATGAACCAGAGCAATCCCATGGGAGGCCTCATGGTTGATAGAAGGGTAATGGCATTTTTATTTATCCTGACATAGCATTCTGCAGAGATAAGATTTTTAATTTATTTATTGTGATTTATTTATTAAGGAAATCATTTCATGTTTTCTTCCCCCTTCTTTGAGACAGGATAGGTGCAAGGGCAAAAAAGTAATTACAGTTGGAGGAGCAATGGACCATCTTCGTCATTTTTTAGAGGAGGGGACTCAAGTCTTCAAGTCTGGAGTCATGGACATTGAGGTGTTCATCAAAAAATAGAATCGTGGACATCTGAGGTGTCCATCAAAAATAAAGTTGTGGACATCTAAGGAGTCCATCAAAAATAGAGTCATGGACATCAAGGTGTCCATCAAAAATAGAGTTGTGGACATCTGAAGCAGGACCTGGCAGAAAAGAACCACTTTCTTCTGACTGTCCAGATGTTCTGATCGTGATCCCAAGCATAGACACTTTTCAGTGACCAGATGTTGCTCTTGACTGGTTTTTTTGGGGGAAGGGAAGTTGAATGGCAGAGGGTCTAGTCCTCGGTTGTTCAAGATGGAAAGCACTTCCATATTTGGCCAACCAGAATTGGAGATTTCGTGTCCAGCCATCCAGATGTTCCATGCAATGCCATTCCTCTTAGCTAGTACCTGAAGCCAGGCCAAATTAAAAACCGATCTGCTTTGGCAACCTAATTTACTCCTCCAATTTGTGTGTAAAAATTCTGACTTCAAGGGAAGCAGAAGGAACAGGGTCCATATTCATGGGCCAGGAAGGGTGGAGAAACACGGAGACCAAATCTGAATATATTATGTAAAGAAGGAGATAAAACAAGTTATGGAGCTGACTCAATACAACAATTCTTCTAGCTTGCTTCTTATCTACTTCCTTTGGAATTTATTTCCCACAAATCAAATTTTCTGGTCCTCTATAAAAGTCATAGGCTTCTAGTCATCCTCAATCAATCAGATATTGCTTTGCAGACACGGTGAGTGCAGGTGAACCTGGTAAGTTCTTCTCTTCTAGGCTGCATCTTTGAATGGGGATGGTCTCTGGTTTGGTACCCATTATCTTCAGCTAATGATGAGAAAGTGTATCCAGATATCTCAGAGAACTTCTACTGGTCAGGGGCACCTAACCTTTGTCAACGAGAATAGTTTGAGAATCCCAGCTAGACGTATTATGGTTTCAACCTCTTTAGAAGGTGTTGGGAAAGACTGAAGAACCAAGACTAACCTAGATCCTTTTGCTAAAGTCAGATTGTATTTTGCCCCTCATTCTTCTTTCTTGAACCTCTTCATCTTTGGCTGTCTTCTTATGACATGATTCAATGGACTACGTAAACAGGGTGATTCAATAATCAGGTTAGCTTCCTCATTTTCTGTCTTCCTCAACCAACAGGTTAGAGTCAGTTCCTTGTGCTGGCTTGATGGGTGGTTGAAGACCAGAAGAAAAGAAGTGGAGGGCAGGGGAAGCCTTAGAGCTACTGGTTGTACACCCCCAGTTTAGAGAGTGAATGTGATCTGCTTTGAGTTATCATTCCTCAAGTATCACCATCTTTGACCTATCAACCTCCTTGTATTTGTATTTGAAGTTCTTCAGGTCGACCGTCAAGCTGGGATGAGGTAAGTTACAGAGACCTTTAAAAATCAGCCACTAAAAACATGTTCCTTTCTGTTAAACCCTAGAAAGATGTCTTCTAAGGACCAACAGCAGAAAAAGCCATGTGGCATCTTCTCCACACCCCAAGAACCTCAGAAACAATGCCTTCCCAAAAACTGTTGTGTTGTGAAGCCTCCAGAAACTCATAGTCCTTGCTGTCTGTGTCCCCAGCCTTGTCCTCCTCCCGAGAAGCCTGGGTGTCTTTCTTGCCATCCTTGTCCTCAAAAACCCAAATCGTACCAGCAATAAGAAGCTGTCACGTTATGGAAACATCTACACGGATCATCGGTGGTTGGAGGAACAAGGCCCTGGATGTCCCCAGCGCCTGCATCTCCCATCTCATCTCTTGGCTTCCATCTGTCTCATCTCTTCTGCAACCTTAGCCAGAAGGAACTGGGGAGGGGGCTTCCAGAATTGAAAAGATCTGCCATTCCCCCTCCTCAAGCTGTTTTTTTTCTTTCTTCTGTCAATTCATTTTGTTAGTCCTTAATTGTCTAGGCTGAAGTATCAGTGGCTACTTCTTAATTTATTTCACTGCAATAAACTTTTGCAATATTCATCCTTGGCCCTTCTGTGTTTTTCCTGAAAAGCTCTTTGCAGGGTGTGGTGGCTCAATTATAGAACAGGAGATATCAATAAGGTGCACACCTCTCACCTGGGGTTTACTGGTTTCACACTGGTCAAGAAGAACCTCCGAAGGTCAAGAGTAATTCAGTAGGAACTGAAAAGATAATCCGTGAAATCCAGCATTAGCCGGGTGAAGAACATCTTTGTGAAGCAAAAGGGTGGTGGAAAGCATCATAGCTTGTTTACCTCCTGGGAAAGGAGGGCTTTGCAACTATTTGGCCCTTTAAAGAAGTCCTTTGAGGAACGGATGAGCCCCTTAACAGTCTCCATCAGTCTGAAATGGGTTCTCCGGCCTAGAAAACCTACATCTTGCAAGGTTGATCTAGAACTCCCAATTCATTATGGATTTATGGTTCTCATCCATCCCCTGTTCTTTGCTCTCCTCCCAATCATTCAAAACCTAGTCCACTTCTTTTTATTCTCAGAAGATGGTGGGTTTGTTTGACCTGAGAATCTAAACAGGGTCAGATCTGGTTAATTGGTTATTGAAAACTCCAGGTTCTAGATTAGACCAGGAAATGGAGTACCGTCAAAGAAACTTCCCAAAAGCACCCATGAAGCCAACAAGTCTCATAGGAAACTTCCCCTTACATACTTATTAATTAAACTGGGCTTCTGTGTTGGTTAATGACCCACAATACAGTTATTTGATCTGATTTGAATGAAACTGGGTAGCATCCCATGGAAGCACCCAGAGACTCCAAGCTCAACTCAATTTAAATATCAATGAAACATAACTCAACAGCTGGCATTTCTGAAGTCCTCCAAGGTAACATGGAAAGCAGACAAACGTATGAAGGGTTTTTCATAAGTGGAGAGAGCTGACCTCCATCTCGGAGGGCAGAACATCGTCCTAGCAACAGAAAATTGAAGGAACTCGACGTTTTATGCTCTGGTTGTAAAGGAATGTCATCTAAACCAGGGGTCTCCAACCTTGGCAACTTTAAGACTTGTGGACTTCAACTCCCAGAGTTCCTCAGCTGGAACTCTGGGAGTTGAAGTCCACAAGTCTTAAAGTTGCCAAGGTTGGAAACCCCTGATCTAAACACTCCTGGAATGAAATAGAACCGATCCAGGTCTTTGTTGGGTCTTTTGATCCCTCGAGAAAAGGGTTGAGGAACATAATGAACTGAAGCCATTGGACAAATGCGTCAAATACCACAAGAAGGTTTATGCAGACAAAAGCAGATTTATTGATGACAAAGGAAGAGCAGAGAGTTGGTTATTCAGATATATTTAGCAGGGGTAACATGCAGGCAAAAAGAGGCCATCAGATTCACAAATTCAGCCAACGCCCCAGCATTCAGAAGAGACGAGAAATCAAACTCCCTCCCAGAATAGGGTACAATGAATTAAAAAAAAATAGGTTTTAAAATAAATGTGGATTTCCCCCCAAAAGTGCCTCTTCGCAGTCATTTGGCATGGATGCTTAAAACAAGCAATTGCTACGGTTCTTGGTTTCTCAGTCCTACATCGTCTTTGGAGTCCTTTGAGTCCTTTGAGTTTTTTCTTGGATGAGATGATTCCAAATCACGTTCTCTCCTTCTTTCTTCTCTTCCTCTTCTCCATTCAACTCCTTCTCCTTCACCTCCTTTCTCAAACCATGCCTGAACATACCCAGTCCTTCAATTGGTAGAAACCTAATGCAGCTCCACCTCACGGGGACTCTTGGTGGCCCTGAGGTGGCACGGGGACCTCATGGTTGGCCTCGAAAGAAGAAAAAAACAAAAACAAAAATGCAAGCAAAAATAGAACTTGCGGTGGAAAATCCAGAAGGTACCCAGGAACTGAGGTCAAGACATTCAACTGAGAAAAGAGTTTGGCAGGATGAATCCGAGGCAGTGGAGTTGCTACGGTAGAAGGGACGTGACGGGACGACCGACTTCTTCTCTAGTAGAGCTCAAGGAGGTCACATGGATATTGTGGCAGGTATTTGGGGTAGCACGGGCGCCCCCAGTAGGGAGGACATGGCAGCTGACAGGAAGGGTAATAGGGTCTCTGGGGGCCACAGGGAAAGGGTCTGGGGTAGAGCCATTGAGGTGGGTAGCGTTGGCATGGGTAGGAGGGGTAACATGGTCTGGGGTATTGGGGAAGAGGATACAAAGGATAGCAGGGAGGAGAACACTGAGGTCTAAAAGGTGGACAGGGAGAGGGATATTTGGGGCGGCAGTAGCGAGGTCTCCAGGGGGTGACGCATTTATAAGGAGGACGTGGCCTGGGGCAATAGGTCCCCCCTTTGGTATGCATTGAGAGGTCTTCAATAGCGTCAAAGAAGGAAGGCTCATCCTCTTCAAGGAACTCTGGGAACAGGTATTCGTAATTCATCTTGCAGATCCTAAGAGGGAAAAGAAATCAAGAGAGATGAAGCTGAAAAGGAATCCACCCCCCCTTTTTTTTGCAGAGATTTTGCAGAAGAACCAACTTTTGGAGAAAGGAATTGCAAATCCAGAACTTCCCAGGGGAGATCGTGGGGAGCAATTTCATTCTTGGTCAACATACTCGCCAATTGGAACCGGATCGAGATCAGCTCTTGGGGTGAACTGCTTGAAGGAAATAGAGCCCTGGAACTGAAGGGCAAATTGGGATCAAGTGGATTGATTCCTTGAATCCAGTGGCTCATTCAAGTCAATCCCAATGGATTGTTCCAACTGAATCACAAAGTTTGGTGGTTTGGGCTGATTCACCAGTTCCTGGTAACAAGGACAATGTGTGGGTCAGTGAGAAGAAAAACATCCAACTTGGCTTGAAAAGTTGAGATGCCTTCAAGTTTTGAAGACCTTTTCATCAGGCCAAATGCCAGCATATTCCAGCGCTTTTCCTAACATTTGGTCTAGATGTAGGAGAAGGTTGGAGAACTCAATCTCTCTACACTCTTTTTGTCCAATTCTTTATTTTTCCAGGTACCAATTTGACCCAATTTGGATTTTGTGAGATACAGAGAATCCACAATGTCCATTTTGGTAGTCAAAATTGTAGCCCACAACCTTATCCACTGAGATGGAAGAACCTTCTAACTATGGTTCAATATAAAACACTAACCGCTAGACTAAACAACAAATTGCTACTTTTCCTCAAAGGTGGACAAATGAAACGAACTGAACCTACAGATTTAAGACAAGATGTTGGTTTTTCCCATGCCCACATGTCTACTGGGCCTTGGAGAGGGAAATAGACAGGAAACATCAGAAGATGATGTTGCTTCTAGAAGGAGAAAGAGCAGGCTCAAATTTGGCCTCTCAAAAACTTTTAAATAGTTCTTTTCACAGTTCCTTCATAGAACTTGAAAATCCGAACTATTACAAATTTAGATGTTAAGAACAAGAGTTACCTTCAGTTGATTCTTGGGTAGATGCTCACAAACATCAAAACATGGGAAGATGTTTGGTTGACCACCAAACCAACATACAAAGCTTCTTTCCACTTAATGACCCATGATGGTCAGTCCCCAAATTAAATGATCTAAATCTCCTAGAACAGGGCTGCTCAAAGCCCTGGTCAAGAGCCAAAGCTTTAGTGATAGAGTTAAATTTTCTGTGTTCATGATCTTTCAAGATGACCATCCCCTCTGAAGATCTCTTCAGAAGATCTTCAACTTCTCACACAACCATCGCCGTCCATCGAGCACAGCTGCAAAATCCCTGTTTTAGAACATCTCCATGTCCACAAAATATGGACATGGAGAACTAGACGGATGCCCAGATAAAAAAATGGACTTACCTTCTAATCTTCTCAAGATGAAGGAGAGAAACGTCTGGTGCTTTGAAACTCAACCACAAGGAGTTCGCTTATATACTCTTCTTCCAGCCTCGTGGTGATACCACACAATGCGGAAAAAAAGTCCAATCCTACAGATCTTCCTGGAACGGTTCTTCTCAAGTTATCATTAATTTTTTTTTTGTTTAAATGCTGCTGGCAACAGGCAAATTAAAAGGAACTGGTTCCTCTGACTCTGGAGGAGGCAGAAAAAAAGAGAAAAACAACATTTATCTCCTGATCTATTAATTTGCTACTATGTTTATTCAGTATCAGGAGAAAAAATGTGGTTCAGAAGATGCCACAAAGGAATGTGGACTTCTGCCCACATGGTGAGATAGTGACACCCCTTCCCCAATTTTCAAAATTTTAAATTCCAAGAAGAAGACCAGAGATAATTGTCAACTCTTCCCAAAGTTTGGGCTCTGTTCATTTCGGAAAGCCACAAAATTTCCCGACATGCTACAATTTTGTTCTAAATATGTCCTACGCCTTCTTCAAACCAGACCATTTTCTTAGAAGGAAAAAAAAAGAAAAGAAAAGAAAAAGACTTTATTAAATTGGGAAGAAATGCCCGTTTCATCATTAGAGTCATAAGAATCTGACCAAAAATATTTAGTTTATTTATTTAGGAGGAAAGGAACATAAGATCACGTTAAGTCCAACGCCTTGAAGCTCATTGCTATGAGCAAGTTCCATTAAGATGGAAATTCATACACATTTTTGGGCTCTTGATTGTTTAAGCGGTTAAGTAGCACAAGGGATGGGTGCTGTAGTTGTAGGGTGACATATTAATTAAGTGTCATTGATGACCGAACTAAATTCTCATGAAAACTCTGATGAAGAGGAGTGGAATCTTGCGTTTCTCCATTTAATATTTATTATTGAATACATTTGTGGCTTCACCGTCAGGTGTCCCGAGACATACAATTATGGGACGCTTCCTGTCTCAGCTAGTTTTGGAAAACTTTGACTCACAACACGGAAGATCACAACTGTAGATTCGATCTGATTACAAATAATGGGCTGAAGGAAAGAAACTAAGACAACAGATCCTTTCTGAGAATACTAGATTCCTGGAGGCAAAATAAATATTTGTTTCTCGCATTAAAACTTTCTTCGAACTCATTCTAGTTCAGTGTAATTTCCCCCCTTCTTTTTTTTCCTCTTTCACATCAGACAGACAAAATAATCCATCACACAGATTTTTCCAGTTCTGTGTTTTCGATAGTTATCCTTTCCCTCCGAGTATTCCCCTAAATGGTGTTAACATTATAAAGAGGTGTTTATTTTATGTCATTTTATTGCATCTGATATCTACTTTATACCTACTTTTCAGATTGATTAATGAAAGGTTATGCATTTTTATGGCAGCGTTTTCTGGCCTAGGGACCGTAATAAAATTTTCATTTGATTTGATTATGAGGTCCACCAAAACTGTAAAACTGTTGTGTTATTTGACAAAAGCTAGGAAATATTGCGGTGTGTTTCTAATTAAAGGACAAGGGAACATTTATGACAAGATAGTATCTAATCAGCTCGAATTGTTCCTGGGTGAGCTGCCATCCACCCCTGTTTGACTAACAGTAAGGAAAGCTGTAATTTAAAAACCCAACACTGGAGGTTTTTAAGAAGAGATTGGACAACGTTTTGTCTGGAATGGTACAGGCAGAGGTGGGCTGCTCCCGGTTCGGAACGGTTCTATAGAACCGGTAGCGGGAATTTCCCCCCCGCTCGCTGAACGCGATCGCTGGCTGGCCACGCCCCTGAACTGGCTTGGCGGCTCCCTTCTTGTTTTTTGCTTCTGCGCATGCGCAGGAGTTTTCAGCACTGCGCATGCACCCACACGGCGCAGGAGGAAGCGAACTGGCGGCGAGGTAAGTTAGAACCCACCCCTGGGTACAGGGTTTCCTGCTTGAGCAGGGGGTTGGACTAGAAGACCTCCAAGGTCTCTTCCAATTCTTGTTATTCTGTATTCTGACATGGCAGTGGTCTTCCAGTACCTGAGGGGCTGCCCCAAAGAAGAGGGGCTCAACCTATTCTCCAAAGCACCTGAAGGCAGGACAAGAAGCAATGGATGGAAACTAATCAAAGAGAGAAGCAACCTGGAATTAAGGAGAAATTTCCTGACACGGAGAACAATTAATCAGTGGAACAACTTGCCTCCAGAAGTTGTGGGTGCTCCAACACTGGAGGTTTTTAAGAAGAGTCTGGAATGGAATAGGGTTTCCTGCTTGAGCAGGGGGTTGGACTAGAAGACCTCCAAGGTCCCTTCCAACTCTGTGGTTCTGTTATTCCCTTTATAGTCCTACTTTTTCAGAACACAGCAGAAGGTATCATGAGATGATACCTAAAAGTGGAAGAGGGAACTGATAAAAATCACCAAAGGGATCAGACTGAGGGCAGAATTTTTGATATAACAAAGACTTCTCTCAATTAAGTAGGCTTTCATGAAACTGTGGAAAATAGGAAGGTGGGTTTGAGGGTCCCGTGAGCCAAAATTCTTGTGGATGGTTACTTTATGTTGGGATTTTCCTGGAAGTGGTGACCACCAATGGTGCTATGGACCACCTTGGCAGTGTCTGTCCATTTTGACCCTAGAAGCCGAGAAGAACAACCTGAAGGTCATTATGGGACACAGAATCCGAGATGGGATGTAATTGCTCAAAGCTGCCTTATCAAAAGGGGTGAAAGTGAATTCCTTCCTGTGGGGCCCTGTCCAAACCATCTCAAGATGAATAGAAGGCACCAAGAAGCTAATTCTTTACATTTCAAGTCAACTGAACACACCTGTGTCAACTGCCCACACTTAGTCTACAACCCAACCTTTGAGGTTGCAAAAAGATCTCTTTTCAAGGGATGGATTAAAGAAGATTACATCCTTCAACCACAACCCAGGTGTGAAATGGATTCTGCTGTGAATGAGCACCCCTGAGGGACCCCTTGACACCCTGTTCAGGAGGACCCCAACACTTTCAGACAACAATTTGTCCGGAATGGGATAGGGCTTCCTTCTGAGTTGGACTAGAAGACCTCCAAGATCCCTCCCAACTCTGTTATTCTGTTCTGTTCTACTTCACGAGTTTCGGAAGCCCACCTACCCTCTATCGACAACGTTTCTCAGCCACAAGATGTGCCAAAGTGGGGTGTGTGAATTTAAGAAGGAAAAAAAAGTAAAATAAAGATCAAGAAATCCAAACCCAGATAAAGATCACATATCTCTTTTTCAAACAATGTGTTTCTTGCAGAATAAGTCCAGAACAAAGGGTTGGAGATAACAATGTGTTCTTAAATCCTGATTTCCTGTAAGCCTCAAACAAGCTTCTTAAAATCTCTTTATCATCTAATTCTTCCCCGCCCTTTTTTTAGTTCTGCTAAGCCATCAAATGTTCTTTTCTTAATGAACAGTTTAGAGGTTTGGCTTCTGTTTAATTCTGTTCCTGTCACCGACAGAGCCTCGCCCAGCCCTCAACCTCTTTGGGTCAGGCAGAAGGCACGTTTTGGGGGGTCATTAGGAACATGAGAATGTCCCGCATAATTGGGCAATTTGTGACGCTTCAAAAGGTGGTGTCGCAATTGTTTTGCCTGTCTCGCGTTTTTTATTTTTTAAAAAATAATGCTTATTGAAAAATACTTTAGCCAGAGCAAAACTACGGAAAGAAAAGTTAGAGGAAAGAAAAAAGATAAAAGAAAAAGTAAGGAAAACAACTAACAAATAAAAAAGATAATTAAAGACGTGACAAAGAACTTCTTTGCAGCAGTTACAAATTTTAATTAAAATCCTCTGTTGTGGGTACTACTTCAGTATTTTGCCTGCATATAACAATCTTGCTGACATTTCAAGATTTTTTCCTCAGATGTCAAAAAACGGGATCTCCCAGGCTTAACCAAATGTTTCCTTTAATTTAGCGTTTAAATTAATTTGGTTAGTTTTAGTGTTTCATTTCATTTCATTTAGTTTATTGTTTGGTTTAATTTAGTTTAGTTTCACTTAATGTTTAGTTTAGTTTAACCTAGTTTAGCTCAATGTAGTTTAGTGTAATCCAGTTTAATTTAATTTAGGTTAGTTTAATCTAGTTTAGCTCAATGTAGTTTAGGTTAAGCCAGTTTAGTTTAGTTTAGTTTAGTTTAATCTAGTTTTGCTCAAAGTAATTTAGTTTAACCCAGTTTAGTTTAATTTAGTTTAGTTTAATCTAGTTTAGTTTACTTTAATGTTTAGTTTAATTCAGTTTGGTGGAGGAGTTGTGATCCTTTCTGGAACATGATTCGAATCTCATTGCAACACGACCCAAAGAAAATACAATTTAATGCACCCAGAGCTCTAGGATTCACAGCGCCAAATTTTAATTTGATTTCAATTCAGTTCCATTCTAACCCTGCTGTCTTGCTGGGATGCATTCAGTGGTGAAATCCAATTTTTTTTACTACCGGTTCTGTGGGCGTGGCTTGGTGGACGTGGTGTGGTTTGGTGGGCGTGGCTTGGTGGGCATGGCAGGGGAAGGATACTGCAAAATCCCCATTCCCACCCCACTCTGGGGCCAGCCAGAGGTGGTATTTGCCAGTTCTCCAAACTACTCAAAATTTCTGCTACCGGTTCTCCAGAACCTGTCAGAACCTGCTGGATTTCACCCCTGGATGCATTCCCTCCCAAAGGTTGGGGGGGGCTAACAAGTTTTGTTTAAAATTGCACCTCCTCATTCCCCCTGATTTCCATTTGCATATTATATTTCCAAAGTATCAATCCTTGGGAATAAATCCCCTTTTATTGGATTTGATCTAAATGCGATGGACATATTTAAAGCTTGATGCATTCTTTTGAAAGTGTTTCAGAAGTGTTTGAGTGTTATGCTTTCAATCTCTTTGGGATGAATATATACCAAACTTGGGGAAATCTGAAAGTCTTTCCGTTTGAAGGAATAGACACCAATCTGAAGGAACCTTGGAGTTCTTTGAGCTTCCTTGTTTTCTTGCAGATGTTTCATTACCCAAACTGGGGAATAGTAAGAACTAGCACTGATGATGTTACCTAGTTGAGTCATGAAACGTCTGCTAGAAAAGAACCAAGCTCAGAGAGCACCAAGGACCTCACAGTCCTCCTCCTCCTTCTCTTCCTCCTCCCACTCCCTTCTAGCACTGATGAGGTTACCTAGTTGGATCATGAAACGTCTGCAAGAAAACAACCAAGCTCAGAGAGCACCAAGGACCCCTCATGTCAACCCTGAGCTACGAATATTCTCCTTTATTAGACACCAATCAGCAGATACTTCTGGAAAAGGAATCTATCTATCCATTGGTATCAGAATCATCCCAATTTGTGACTGTACAAGCCTGACATTCTTCTTCTCTCTTGTGCTCTTAATTTGTCTCTTCTCTGGGACATTTCTTCAGCACAATAACACAATAATAAGAGTTGGAAGGGACATTGGAGGTCTTCTAGTCCAACCCCCTGCTCAAGCAGGAGACCCTATGCCATTTCAGACAATTGGCTGTCCAGTTTCTGATTGAAAGCCTCTAGTGATGGAGCACCCACAACCTCTGGAGGCAATCCATTCTACTGATTAATTGTTCTCATTGTCAAGAAATTTTTCCTTCGTTCTAGATTGCTTCTCTCCTTGATTCGTTTCCATCCGTTGCTTCTTGTCTTGCCTTCAGGTGCTTTGGCAAATAAGTTGACTTCCTCTTCTTTGTGGCAGCCCTTCAAATATTCTCATCTTGAATTGTCCGGAAATATCTTTCAGTGGTCCTCAAATGTGTTTTTCCCTTTCCTTGGGCAATTGGCAAATCAGCTGCCTTTGTAAATTGAGATGGATCAGGTTCCTTTGCGAATCACAGTTTTCAGTGGCTGATAGGGAGCGCGAAGATCAGGTCTTGTAACGTTCCAAGGATCGACTTCAAAGCAAGCTCAGGTGACCAAGAACCCTCAAGACAGGGAGATCTCTGTTCAATTAAAAAAAAAGTATTGGAATAATTATTTCCAACTAGCAATTTAAACATTATGTAGGAGTAACATCCTGAAGTCATCTAGGAAAAAAAAAGAAACCACCACCGCAAGTTCTTAACACTTAGGGTGCTTCCTTTCTGGAACTCATTTTCAACCAACTGGTATAAAAAGAGGTTCTTGGTTGTGGATGGTGTTTCTTCTCAACTTGGGGATTGGCACTGCTTTAGGTAAGTCCAAAATGTGTTGATTTTGGTCATCGCTGAATGAAATTATCGGTTCTAGGAACCTATTGGGATGGTCCTGCATCTTCTTTTAATCCATTTTTAGGATGGACAGCTACATTTGAGAAGGTTGCTAATGGGCGACCTGCAATAGCTTGCTACCAAGGAAATTCTCCAGTAGGTTTTATGGGGTAAACGTATCCTTATTGAATGATGTTTCTTGAGGTTACCCTCCTGGTTCTGAAGTGGATTTAAATGAAAATCCCACCAGGCAGAAGATGAAAGGGAAAAGAACAAGATAGAAGGATCAGACCCAATGCCCCAGATCAATATTTTCAGGAGGACAGGTCCATAAACCTAAGGTCTCTGTTTTGAGAAGAGTTGAAATGAATCCTGGAGTAACAAGCAAATTTGTTCTTATCATAGCAGAGCTGAAGTTCTGGCTGGTACAGATTTTTAGATAATATTTCTCATCAACTTGATGTCCTTTTAAGCTACCTTCGTGAGTGTCTGAGATCCTTTAAGGATGTGCCAACCATGAATGATGTTTCTTCTACTTATTTTCACAGATTGGTCTTTTTTTTTTTAAAGAAAAGGACAATGTCTTATCCGTACCAGCAGTGCAAGCAGCCTTGTCTCCCACCTCCCGTCTGCGGAAAGGGATGTGCTACACAATGCAAAGTGTGCGTGCCGGCCTGTCCCTGCGATGTGCCCGTTTGTGCACCCCCAAGCGTTAAAGTTGTCGGCGAGGCCTGCGTCCCCATTTGCCCTCCCCCGTGTGCTCCGAAGTGCGCAGGACCAGCTGTTGACAACATCTGTGTCAAACCGCAGTGTGTTTGCCCGTGTGATTGCAAGTGTCCTGACCCATGCTGTAAATAAGGCTGTTGAAAAAAAAATCCCAAATCCGCCATGACGGAAAAAGCATCCCATAATAGTTCAGTCTTGACCTCCTCCCTCGCCTTTTTCTGACCTCTTCGTGCACTCGGTTTTGGGGAACATTGCTTCGAATTTCCAGATGTTCGAGCATCTCTCAATTCTTTGAAGTTTCCAGATGTTCAAGCATCCCTCAATTCTTCGAAATCTCCAGAAGTTCAGGCATCTCTCAGTTCTTCGAAGTTTCCAGATGTTCAAGCATCCCTCAATTCTTTGAAATCTCCAGATGTTCAGGCATCTCCCAGTTCTTTGAAGTTTCCAGATGTTCGGGCAGCTCCCAATTCTTCGGTTTCCAGATGTTCGCACATCTCTCAATTCGTCAATGTTTCTAGATGTCTGAGCATCTCTCAATTCTCTGAAATTTCCAGATGTTCAAACATCTCTCAATTCTTCAAAGTTTCCAGATGTTTGAGCTTCTCTCATTTCAATGGCTGTCTCCTTTCCTTAAATTGTGTAAGTTGCTGGGGTTTGCTGATGCGGTAGGCACTGACGCCTTTGGCGAAGGAACCAAAAGCTATATAAGAAAATGAGTCTTCAAAGAGCAAAATGCCCAGAGCTTGGGTTTGTGATAAATAAAGACTTTATCTTGTGGCATTACGCGATCTCTAAAGAGTTGTATTATTTTGTGATGTATTCCTACCTTACAAAATGTGGCGCCATACAAAAAAATATGAATAATGAATACATTTTGGGCAGGGATGGGCTTCAAAATTTTTAGCAAGGGGTTCTCTGCCCGGTTGCTAGGTGGGCATGGCCATGGTGGGCATGGTCTAGTCAGCCTCCTGCACCATGGTGTGGGGGGGGCGTTTTTGCCCTCCCCGGGCTCTGGAGGCTTTCCTCGAGCCTCTGGGAGGGCGAAAACGGCCTCCCCAGGCTCCGGAGGCCCTCTGAAGGCCGAAAATGGGCCTGTTTCCGGCCTTCCCGAACTTCCGGTAGGCCTGTTTTTCACCCTCCCCGAGCCTCTGCGCGCGCCCTGCACTTACCTGCATCCAAAATGGGCCGTGTGGGGACTCCTGGGAGGGGAGGGGTGGTCGGGGCAAGCCAGGAGTGGGATTTGGGGGTTCTCTGAACTGCACAGAATCTTAGCTAGAGGTTCTCCCGAACCCCTGCAAACCCCCAGCAGCCCACCCCTGATTTTGGGTCATCTAATTAAAATGCAAAGCTGGAGTCTCCCCTGGTCCTAGGTTAAATTTTTGTTTTGCACTCGTGTTGTGTCTTTCTGGATTGAAAAGGTTAGCCGAAGACGGCACCGTTGCCCAAGGGACACCCAGTTGGGGGTTCCTTTCACGTCCTCGGCAGGAGCTGGAGCGAAGGACGGGAGCTCAACCCTGTCCCACAGCAGTTCTCAGGTACTCAAACACGGGCTTGCTAACCTCCTGCCCAGTGTCCCTACCACTCGAGTCCCCGCACTCCCTACGTTAATTGATTTCTAATTATCCTTCTAGGATCTTAATCAGCAACACAGTTGAGTTGCCTTTGACAACTTGGGCTTCTTCAAGGTCAGGTCTGCGCCCTGAAATTGAAGAACCAATCAAAAGATGATGCCCTCCAATCCAATCCACTCCTATCTGATTTGATCATTCAGACTCATCATTTGGTTTGATTCGGATGTTGAAATCAAAAAGGAGTTAGTTTAATCTGGATTTCTCAACTGGTTTAGAAAAAAAAATCGCCTCTGGATATGAAATTCACATCGTTGACCAGAATCGATGTGTCAGTTGAATGGGGAAAATGGATCTGATGTGGAGATAGGATCAAATCCAACAAAATCTGTTAGCAAATTCCTTCTCGGGCACAATTTACTATTCACTTTTTTCATAGCACTTTTTAATCCCCTGAGACTTCATAAAATACATCAAAATAAGTCCTCAACATAGGAACGCAAAGGAGTTATTTAGGGAGTCACGCCCAATTTACATCCTTTTTGCCATGGTTGCTAAGCGAATCAATGCAGTTGTTAAGCGAATCACATGGTCATTAAATGAATCCTGCTCCCCCCATTGACTTTGCTTGTCGGAAGCCAGCTGGGAAGGTCACTAATAGCAATCAGTGATCCAGGCACGCTACAACCGTCATAAATACGGGCAGGTTGCCAAGTGCCTGAATGTTGATCACATGACCAGGGTTTCCTGAAATGGTCATAAGTACAAGTCACTTTTTTTCAGTCGCTAAATGGATGTTTGTAAGTTGAGGCCTCCCTGTACATGTGAATTGCGTGCAAATTCCAGTGAATTGCTGACTTTGTGGACGTTTATGAAAAAATTAAAGTTTAGCCCCATTGGTGGGATTCCAGCAAGTTGCCCATTCAAACTCAACCCAGGGCCAACCCTGCTTAGCTTCTGAACCCACAAACGGGCCAGGCTGCCACCTGCTAAAGCCAGGACTTCATTGTGGGAAAATATGCAACTCTTAAAGATCTTTTTCATGCTTGAGAAAAGAGTAAAAACCATCTACCTTAATTCTGCAGGGTTTTAAAGACGCTGATTACCCATTATTATTATTATTTTAAAAATTCATATATTATTCCCAGAGAGAGCAGCAATTCACCTGAAGGAAACGGGGCGTTTGCCAAAATCACGTTGACAGATTTTCTTTCTTTTTTTTCTGATGATGGTAGAAGAACAACAACAAACCAGGTTGCCAGGATCCACCTTCATGGTGAGATTTGTCCAAACATGTTTTAGCTTTTTTAGAAGAGGGTCAAAAGTTTGGAAAGTCAGAGGGGAAACACCCCCCCCCCCATATTTCCCTCTTGAAGGACTGCTGTCATTTCCTTTCATTGAAAGCCCTTTCTTTATTGGCCTACTTTCACGAAATCCTAGAACCTTAGGGTTGGGAGGGACCTTGAAGGTCTTCTAGTCCATCCTCCAAATTATTTTACTGTGAGCAGACTTGAAAGTTATTTTGATTGGGGAAACAACCCCGGTGCCTGAAGAAAAATGAACCTGAGGTTATTTTAATTCCAGGTAATTCCTCGACGTACGACCACAATGGAGCCCAAAACTGATGTTGCTAAGTGAGAAATTTGTGAACTGAGTTTTGCCCCGTTTTACGACTTTCCTTGTCACCTTTGTTCACGGAATCGCTGCAGTTGTTAAATTAGTCACGCGGCTGTTAAGTGAATCTGGCTTCCCCATTGTCAGAAGGTCGCAAAAGGCAATTGCGTGACCCCGGGGACGCTGCGACCGTCATAAATGTGAATCAGTTGTCAAGCGTACGAATATACATCACATCACCACGGGGGTGCTGCAACGGTCGTAAGTGTGAAAAACGGTCATAAGTCACTTTTTTTCAGTGCCGTTGTAACTTCGGATAATCACTAAATGAACTGTTGTAAGTCGAGGACTCCCTGTGCAAAATAAATAAATAAATGGAACCTCTACATACTGGGGCAGTGTACCTTAGAGCCAGGAGTTCAACCCAGCTGGGAGGAAGAACGTTCTCGAAGAATGACATTCCAATAGGTTATAAATTTAAGCTATTCATAATTATGAGTTTAGGAAGGTTCCTTTCTTTTTTGTGGGAGCAGCGTTTTCATTTCCGTACCTACCCAAGCTTCTTTCCTTCCTTCACTCCACCAGACAGGCCACAACAAGCTCTGTCAAAGTGGGAAAACCAGAATTATGCTTTGTCAGACCTGCCACCGCTTAAACCTCTGAACACATGTCGTCTTCGCTTCCATGTGCTGAGAAAGGCATAGTTTTATTAGAAGTCAAATGTATGGCGGCATTGCAAAGCCAGAACTGAGAATCGCGCGCCCAAAATCCCTAAGTTAAACTTTTCCCTCTCTTAACTGCCTCCTGTCTCTACCCCCCCTTGCCCCTCATGACCGATCGGGGTTCAAGCAAGATGTTTTCAGAATGGTCACTTCAAGCATAGGTTGGTATGTGGCTGCTTTCTTCTCCCAGCTGGGTGACCTTGAGGCTGCATCTCGGGGGAGATACAGCCGTTACTTTCGCTTTCCCCCAAGCATCCACCCTCCCATTCCACCCTCTCCATGATAGACTGTCACTGCATGGTAGCGAAGCACAAGCAAGCTTAAGCAGCTGACAATGCTTGTTGTACGTCAGCTCTCCCCAACCCTCCCTGCCTCCAACCAACCAAGTGAACACGAGAGATTCCAGGGTGCTTGGGAAAAGATTTATTGACAAGTGGCCTTGTTGGGACCATGTAGAGAAGCAAACAGGTTGCACTGAGTGACAGAGAAGGTCGAGGACAAGTCCAGACTCTCGGAGCAGGCTGGAGAATGTGACGCAAGGCCGGCTGGAAAGCTTGGCGTAAAATCAGATGAACCGGAAGAGTAGAGAGGCGAGCCAACGTCAAGGACGGCAGAGAGAAGAGTGGAGATTTCCAAAGTCCCTTTTAGCAGCTTGATTCCTCTGGAGTGATGAATGGGCTAAGCACCCTTAGCACAGGCTGGATCCTTGGTGGTCAGGTTGGCAGTGCCCGTTGTGCTCTGTGCCCTCAGCAGATCTTTAGTACTTGCCCTTGGAGCCCCCGCACTGGTCCACAGGGGATCCCTTGACCTGACCTCCACTTGATCCCTTGACCTGGCTCACAGGTGAGCAGCCGCACTGATCCCCGGAGGATCCCTTGCTCTGGCCTCCACTTGATCCCTTGACCTGGCTCCCGCACTGGTCAATGGGGGATCCCTTGACCTGACCTCCACTTGATCCCTTGACCTGGCTCACAGGTGAGCAGCCGCACTGATCCCCGGAGGATCCCTTGCCCTGGCCTCCACTTGATCCCTTGCCCTGGCTCACAGTTGAGCAGCCGCAGTGGTCCCCAGAGGATCCTTTGGCCTGGCCTCCACTCGATCCCTTGCCATGGTGTCCACCAGATCCCTGGCACTGGCTGATGCCAGATTCCTGGCACTGGCCCATACCAGATTCCTGGCCCTGGCTGAACCCTGAGGATTGAATCTGGGTCACCCCTGATCCCTGCATCTGGCTCACACCACATCCCTGCATCTGGCTCACACCAGATGACTGAACCTGGGTCACCCCTGAGCCCTGGCATTGGGATGGTGCCGAATCCTGGCACTGGCTGACACCCGAGCCTCCGCACTGATTCCCGGCTGATCCGTGGCTCTGTTGCATAGCTGGTCCTTGGGTCTGGCCGCCAGTTGATCCTTTGCCTTGGTTGGTGGTCTGGCACATTGGGGGGAATCCCTGAGGCTGCTTGCACTGCTGCATTGTAGATTTGTCTTTTGGGTGGTCTGGAAGAAAAGAAAAGCCCATGAAAACCCCTTCCTCAATCACCAAAACCGGCCTTGGAATTATTTTATTCTCCAGGAGAATAAAACCAATGATCTCCAGTTGAAGGATCTCTCCATGATCTTCAGGAGAAGACATGTTTTCCCTCAACCTCCATGCTTTTCCTCTCCTTTTTTCCCCTCCTTACAACCTCCCTTCCTCCAAAATTCAAAGGAAAGCTATGTTTGGCTCCATATCTTGGTCCACCAGAGCCCCCCCCCAAAAGAGACGTCAGACCCTTCCTTCTGTGCCAAACCCGAGGAAGATCCACCACTTTGCCCGCTGCTCAAGAGACAACCAGCCCGAAGTCAACTTACCCAACACAAAGTGTGAACTTCGTCCAGGCAGGAGGGAGAGGAACGCTTGTTGGATCTGGAGCCGCGTCTGGTCTTTTTATACCCGTTGAGGTCCTTCCACTTCTAACCTACCCAGGAAGTCAACGTGAGTGACTGAAGACTCATCCAGCTTCAACACCCCTCTTGTCATCAAGAGATCTTCCTCAAATGGACTTGTGTGATTTTTAAGCTCTTTTTCTTCAGTAATTAAACACCCTGTTTTGAAAACACATCCAACTTCAGGAGGGCGTGCAACTTTCCTTCAGAGAGTGACGAGTTTGAGTGATCAAGTCAAATGTGGTGGCCACCATCATTGAGGTCTTCTCGCTCAACTACTCCTCTTTGGCCTTCTCACATATCATCAATCCAGGACCATTTTTTCAGTCTCCTGAGATGGTCAAAATCTGTTCAGAGTGAATGCTGGGTGATTTTCGAAGTTCACATGTTGGTCAAAAGCTAGCTACCTAAATATCCTACTGCAAGACTGTCCTTCCTTGACCAGGAATTTTTTTGAGGTGGGGTGGGGGCTAAAGGGTGATCTGACAATGCTTTGGCAAAACATCAAAAATGTTTGGGAGAAGAAGAAGAAGAAGAAGTAGGTGACGAGGAGGAGGAAGAAGAAGACAAAGAGGGAAATAATAATGACATTACTTGGATAATTGCTAAGTTTATGATTGGAGTTCATGCATCTAAAGAACATCACCATTTTATTTGCTCTTTGTCCTTGGTTATTCCTTGAAGAATAAAATAGCATCAGCCACCACAAAGGGCACCTTAAATAGAAGATTCATGATAGGGGAACATTTCATAACCCAACAGACAATCTTGTCTCTCTTCCAAGTTGGCTTTAATTTGGGCCACTTTTGCCTCCAGTTGAGGTCAACTTAATTAATTTAGGTAACTAATCCCTCTAAGTATTTGCACATAGATTTAGGGGGGGCGGGGCGTATTCAGGATGCAGAATTTGCTGGACCTTCTCCTTCTGGCCTTCATCCCCCCCTGATGCCAGCTGAAGTTGATGGCCATCAGCCAAGGTTGTCTTTCCCAAACCACGTGGGATAGAAAGACAAACTTAGGAATGCTTCATTAGCCACATCTCAGCCATCTATCAAAGCCTAATTAAGAGACACACGTTGTTCTCCATGAGGGTGGATGCTTCTTCTGTCCTTTGATTTGTTTTGGTTTTTTTTTTCAGGAAAAAAAGAGAAATTTAGGAGCTGAACGTCCCATGATGCCACCAGGGTGGCTTCTCTTTCTGTCAATCTTCACCAAAGATACAGACCTTGTCATCTGTGTCTCCTGATGAATTATGGCATGAGGAGCTATATAAGATCTTTTCTTTGGACACCTGACAAAGCTTTCAGCCTTCCTTTAGCATTGCCGTCTGTCATCAAGTCGTGGGTAAGTTGGTTCTATTTGCTTTGGGACATCTCTCTCTCTCTGCCTAACTCTTCATCAAGGGTCAACAATTTCCATAGTCAGTTGGTTCAGGCAACGATCTAGCCAGGGTTGTCTGCAACCACATCCGTTGGAAAGCAAGGTGCAAACTCAACTTAGGGACCCGATTCCTCAAGATCTACTTGCGGTGATTAAATTTTCAAGGTTGAGTGATGCCTAACGTTGAATTAATGGGATTTTGATGGTCCTTTAGCTAGATGTTAATTATGGAAAACATCAAGACTATTTTATCTAGGATGGGATAGACCTCAGGCAGACTTTTCCTCATCTTCTGTGGAGAAGAAATGCTCAGCTGAAGTTCCTTCAGGCTGGTGTCTTCTTCTGCACAGGAGATGGCACCTGATTGACCATGGTTCTCAGTCGAAGAGCTTCCTCAGCGTTGCTCAGATCTCTTTCTCAACTCATGGATCAAGATTAGAAGCTGAGATTTCACATGTAGTCATTCATGTTCCTACTTAACGAGTGGCCCTTCCCAAAATCGTTCTTAGGAACTTGGGTTATTTTAGATCACGTCGATGCTCATTAGCTGAGAGGTGGTGTGATTTCAAAAGGTGGACAGCTAACCCCTGCTCTCTCCACGCGATTCTCTTTGATCTCCACTTTGGAGTCCGCCTTTTGAAGATTGAGAAAGAAATGAGTCATGGTGTAACCTTAGAGAGAGAGAGAGAGGTTAAAATATAATTGTATTTGTAACTGCTTTGAAGAAAATGGGAAACCACTTCTTGATATATTTTTCTACTCTTTATCTTCTTACTTTTTTTGTACTTTTAGCTTATCCTTTTATTTCTCCCTTTCTCTTTCTTCTTTTTGGTTTTATTTAGTTTGTGTTGCTTATTATTATTGTACTTAAAACACTCAATAATCTCTCTCTCTCTCTCTCCCTTCATCTATCCTCATCTTCATCTTCCTCTCTCTCCCTTTTCCTCTCTCTCCCTCTTCCTCTCTCTCCCTCTCCCCTCTCCTCCCTTTCCTCTCTCCCCCTTTTCCTCTCTCTCCCTCTTCCTTTCTCTCCCTCCCCTCTCTCCCTTTTCCTCTCTTTCCCTCTCTCCCTTTCCCTCTCTCTCCCTTTTCCTCTCTCTCCCTCTCCCCTCTTCCTCTCTCCCTCTCTCCCTTTTCCTCTCTCCCTCTTCCTCCCTCTTCCTTTCTCTCCCTCTCCTCTCTCCCTCTCCCGTCTCTCCCTTTTCCCCTCTCCCCTCTCTCCCTTTTCCTCTCTATCCCTCTCCCTTTCTCCCTCTCCCCTCTTCCTCTCTCCCTCTCTCCCTTTTCCTCTCTCCCTCTTCCTCCCTCTTCCTTTCTCTCCCTTTCCTCTCTCCCTCTCCCGTCTCTCCCTTTTCCCCTCTCTTGCTCTCTCCCTTTTCCTCTCTCTCCCTCTCCCTCTCCCTCTCCCTCTCCCTCTCCCTCTCTCTCCCTCTCCCTCTCCCTCTTCCTCTTCCTCTTCCTCTCCCCTCTCTCCCTTTTCCTCTCTATCCCTCTCCCTTTCTCCCTCTCCCCTCTTCCTCTCTCCCTCTCTCCCTTTTCCTCTCTCCCTCTTCCTCCCTCTTCCTTTCTACATCGGACGATTCCCCTCTCTCCCCTTCCCCCTCTCTCCATTTTTCTCTCTCTCCCTCTTCCTTTCGCTCCCTCTCCCTCTCTCCCCTTTCCTCTCTCTCCCTCTCTCCCCTTTCCTCTCTCTCCCCTTTCCTCTCTCTCTCTCTCCCCTTTCCTCTCTCCCTTTTCCTCCCTCTCCCTTCCTCTCCCTCTCTCCCTTTTTCTCTCTCCCCCTCTCTCCCCTCTTCCTCTCTCTCTCTCTCCCTTTTCCTCTCTCCCTCTTCCTCCCTCTCCCCTCTCTCCCCTTTCCTCTCTCTCCATTTTCCTCTCTCTCCCTCTTCCTTTCGCTCCCTCTCCCTCTCTCCCTTTTCCTCTCTCTCCCTCTCTCCCCTTTCCTCTCTCTCCCTCTCTCCCCTTTCCTCTCTCCCCCTCCCTTCCCTTTCCTCTCTCCCTTTTCCTCCCTCTCCCTTCCACTCCCTCTCTCCCTTTTTCTCTCCCCCCTCTCTCCCCTTTCCTCTCCCTTTTCCTCCCTTTTCCTCCCTCTCTCTTTCTCCATTTCCTTGTTTTGAAGATTGCATGAACTTATCCAGGAACCCAGATTTTTAAGAACCAAGGTTTGTTCCGCACATCAAGTAAGCTGAAAATATGCCTGTGACTTGCTGAACAAGCTAGGGTGACCAGGTTGTCAAATAAAGCATAACTGTGACTCCAATCAAATTTATTGCCCCAAATCTGGAGGACAGGAAGTTTTGGTTGTAACCCTAGCCCAGAACAAGGCTCTCTCTTCCTTGAAGGATCCCAAGACAGATTTGTGTTCTTCTATGTGTCTCCAAGAAGTGCATCTTTGCTTTGTATCTTTTCAGTTGTCCCTGAGCTGAAGATGTCTCAACAGCAATGCAAGCAGACCCCTTGTGTCCCACCGGTACCTTGCCGGTGTACTTCAAGTTGCTCAAAGCCATTTGAGCCATCAACCTGTTATGCATCATCTGGACCTCAGTGCCCAGGATCAACTGGATCTCAGTGCCCAGGATCTACTGGATCTCAGTGCCCAGGATTGACTGGATCTCAGTGCCCAGGATCGACTGGAATTCCATGCTCAGGATCAACTGGAAGTTCATGCGAGAATCCCACCTGCCCATCTGGAAATGAGGGGTGTTTCTGCCAATGCACCCAACAGCAGTGCTAAACTCCCTTAGGAAGTGTCCCTCGTCTAGAGATGGAAGCCTACCAATAAATGTTTGTTTGTTTGTAAGCAAATTCTCACTCGTGTCCTCATTCTTCTCACAACCTTCTCGGTGCTCATTCCTCATCCGTACATTTCATTTTGCTGTGTGGTTGCTTTCTTGCCTAGCTTCGTTTTCTTGCATCGAAACGGATCTTGGAGCCACCAACATCTCGCTGGACTCCTCAGAATGGCAGAAGACAAGCTTGCCTTCATTGTGTATTTAAAGTTGTGTGAACTTAAGACCACTGTTTCATTACTTTAATCCTACCTGTAGTATTGTCCCAGTCAAATCTCTATTGTCAATAAGAATTTTAAGGAATGGGATGAACTATCCCCAACCCAACCCAACCCAACCCAACCCAACCCAAATGTTGACTGTTTCCCCCCCTCTAAATCTAAATGTTTTGTACATTTCAAACTCTAAGTTTTTTCAGATACAGATAATCCTCAAACTACGACCATAATCGAGCCCAAAATTTCTGTTCTTAAGCGAGACATTTGTTAAGTGAATTTTGCCCCATTTTACAACCTTTCTTGCCACAGTTGGTAAGTGAATCACTGCCATTGTTAAGTTAGTCACCCGGTTGTTAAGTGACTTTGCTGGTCAGAAGGTCACAAAAGGGGGTCCCTTGACCCTGGTGGACATTGCAACCATCATAAATATGAGTCAGTTGCCAAGCGTCTGAATTTTGATCACGTGACCGCGTGCAGTGGTCATAAGTGTGAAAAATGGTCATAAGTCACTTTTTCAGTGCTGTTCTAACTTGAAACAGTCACTAAATTAATGGTTGTAAGTCCAGGTTTACCTGTTGAAGGAAGAAGTCAAGGATTCTTCCTAGCGAATTACACATTTTTCTCATTGGAGAAAGTCCAAAATTTATATCCCAACATTTCATGGAGCAACCCAATAAATCAGGGCATAAATATGAGCCCCAATAGGAATTTCACCCCTTAACTGAGCAAGAGAAATCAGAGTCAAACTTCTCCCATCAAGACAATCTAGTAGGCAGAGGTGAAATGTGAAAATTTTCCCTACTGGTTCTGTGGGCGTGGCTTATTTTGTGGGCGTGGCTTATTTTGTGGGCATGGCTTGGAGGTCAGGTGGGTGTGGCTTCAGGTGGCGTGGCCATGTGGTCATGTGACTGAGTGAGTGCGGCCAATTTAGCAGTCCATTTTGCCAGGGAGAAGGGGGTTGGACTAGATGACCTCTGAGGTCCCTTCCAGCCTTTGCTGTGCTGTTTCAAAGCATCCTCTGAAGCTGTGTCTAGTGCAGTGCTTCTCAATTATTTTCTGTTACGCCGCCCCTAGGAAG
>QLTV01000994.1:1650731-1666224 GCA_003457575.1 Thermophis baileyi
AGGCAGCTAACAAAACACAGTAGTAGAATCAGAATAAGCAGCCCCACACTCAAGACCCGACACAGGACGAAAGTCATTTAGTCACAATGGGAATCACCCAAACCCTTTTAGAAACACAAAGCCCATATTGCACAAACCCCAAAACTTCAAAAACATAGAACCATATAAGAATCCTTCCTTTTATCCAGTTTGTTGTTCAGCTAACTCAGAATGTCACTTCGCTTCTGCAATTAAAAACCTCCTTCCGAGCAGCTTCCGAAGGCTTTTCAATTTAAAGCAGGAGTCTCCAAAGTTTGCAACATTAAGACTTGTGGACTTCAACTCCCAGAATTCCTCAGCCAGCCATGTGGCTAAGTTTGGAGACTCCTGATTTAAAGCGACAGCATTTGTTTTTCTTCTTTGCCAAGCAATCTCCCAGCTGGAAAGTGAGTCCTAATTTTTTCCTTCTAACACCTGCCTCTTTCTTTCTCTTTCTTTCTCCCTTCCCTTCCCCCCTCCCTCCCTCTCCCCCTCTCTCTTTCTTTCTTTCAGGGGAACCGGCAGGGAAAAAAGGCTTTAAAAAGTTGTAAAAAAAACCAGGAAGTGATGATGTCGGGGCGGGTGGGCGGAGCCTCACACTGCCATCGCGGTTCTCCGAACCAGCCACTGCAACCGCTACCTACTCGCCCAAACCGGGCCGAACCGGGAGGATTTCACCCCTGCTAGTAGGTTATTAAATTCCAGAAACCTAGCTCCTAAAATGTTAAAATTGAGTGCCAAGGGAAGAAATAATTAAAAAAAAAAACACCTCCAGAAGTATTGCTTGCCTCAGATTTTTCTAGAACACTTTCTGCAGTTCACAAAACAGAGCAGATAATTCGCTGATGAACTAATGAACCCCCCTATTAAACCCTTTCCCACGCAGCTTCCTTAATGTTCTTCCTTCTTCCACAAACCACCTCCTTTTTTTCCCCTGCCCAAATTTAGCCTGCAGAGATTGGTCTTTTTTTTTTTTTTAAACTTCCTGATGTGAATTTTGCAAGACTGCTGGAATCCTGGCTCAGTCAAGAATGCAAGAAATATTTTTATTCCAATAAGAACTAGCCGGCTCCCACAGATCGGAGGCTGAAGGAAGGACGAGAAAGAATGAAAGTGAATAAACATGTTGGGGCAGTAAATCTGCTTTTCTTACCACCTAGACAAACAGTAGACTAATTGTATACTGTCAGCCTTCCCATGTTGTGTATGCATCAGCATACACATCAGCATACACAACACCTCTCCTCTTTCTTAGCAATGTTGCAATTTGGTGGGTTTTTTTTTTTTTTTTTCATATCCATTGTTAATTGACCTCTTATGAGTACAGTATTTCTTCGTTGATAAGTTAGAATTGCTTCCCAGCAAATCCCTACTTTTAGCCTTTAGGGCTTAAGTCACCAAAAGGTTGCTTGGAATAGGTAGACCTTGAGTAGACCAGTTGCTTCATAGAAGGCCTTCTCTGTATGTTGATCTAAGTTGATCATCTAATCTCTTGTTGCAGAGATTTCAACTCCCAGAATTCTCCTCGAGAGGGCCATGATGGCTGGGAAATTCTGGGATTTGAAGTGGACACATCTGGAAGTTCTCCAGACCAGGGGTCTCCAACCTTGGCAACTTTAAGACTTGTGGACTTCAACTCCCAGAATTCCTCAGCCAGCAGAGGAATTCTGGGAGTTGAAGTCCACAAGTCTTAAAGTTGGCAAGGTTGGAGACCCCTGCTCCAGACTAGGTCCTGATCTGCTGGTTCTGCTGTAACATGTGGTTGGCATCCTTTGCAGTGTGGTGGGATTGTCTCGTCCTTGTCACTGTTCACTGTTCACTCTTTTGAAGGCCCACTAATTGTACTTCTGCTGATGGTTCTGAAGTCTGATCTCAAGATGATCGTCTAACAGTGGTTGACATTCTCCAGGAAACTTTATGTGAAACTAGTAGCTGGATACCTGTGCTTAGCTACGAAACTATGTGATTGCCCCACAGAAACCTCTCCTCTCCTATCCCCCTTCTCTCCCTCAGGATTGCCCCACAGAAGCCTCTCCTATCCTATCCCGTTCTCTCCAGAGTTCTTTTCCCCCAATCCCCTTCTCTCCATCAGGCTTGCCCCACAGAAGCCTCTCCTCTCCTATCCCCCTTCTCTCCCTCAGGCTTGCCCCACAGAAGCCTCTCCTCTCCTATCCCCCTTCTCTCCCTCAGGCTTGCCCCACAGAAGCCTCTCCTATCTTATCTCCCTTTCAGGTGGGGAGTTAATATAAGGCAACTGGCAGTTGGAACAGAGTTCTTTTCAGGTGGGGAGGGGGAGTAGAACGTCTAACTCCTTAGCATCAGAGTGTGTTAATAATAATTTAAGAAATACTAATGATCTGATGATCATTTCATAAAAATACTTTCTTAGCGAGCACCTAGGAGCCAAGAGGAACATACGTGCCAAGTTTCAAGTTTGTAGGCTATACGGTTCTGGAGATTTCATGATGATGCGTGAGTGGTATTTCGCATTTATATATATACTGTAGAAGATGTACAGGTCTTCTCTAGCAGTGGGGTGCGATTAGAAAACTGAGAAGATAAAGTGGCCCCCACCAAACCTCTGTCTCTGCTACTTGCTTGAGGTCATCTCCTCACTTAGTCAAAAATAAAAGCCAAGATGCTTCCAAAATCTATTCTGCTTGACCTACATGTTGTGAACTTTGACTATATGGGAAGTCCGAATTGACTTCCCAAATGACCCCATTTTCATCTTAGCACCAGCTCAGATCTGGCAGATCTCAAATTCTTAAATGTTGCTTTGCATAAGACTTGGCGTGAACACTATCCCTAAAATTTGGCAGGTGTGTTACCTGTGTTTGACATGCTGTTGAGGTCAACCTCAGTTGGCCTAGTTTGGGAATTTGAACTGGAAGATGTTAACTTATCTACATCTGTCCAACCACTGTCTGCTTTACCCCCCATTCCTTAAGACACTCTACTTGCTCTGTATAATTAGTATTTTTCTTTTTATTAAAGTCAATATTGAATTTCCAGGAACCAACCTTGATCCAGAGTTTTTTTTTTTACTCAAACCGGATGTAGAACTTTCAAAACAAAAGTCAACGGATTCATTGTTTTTCCTTTATTCATTCATTTTATCTATAAGTTGGTTAAAGATGAATTCGGAAGTGTGAAGACTCAGCATCTTTATGGCAACATGTTGACCCCATGAAGAGGAGACACGCTTGCAACCCAGTCATGATACAGGTGTCATCCGGCAAAACCAGCTTCCTGCAATCCAGTTCACAATTTAAAAAAATAAAAAATAAACCTGCATTTACTGTACTG
This sequence comes from Thermophis baileyi, assembly GCA_003457575.1. Classification (NCBI taxonomy): domain Eukaryota; kingdom Metazoa; phylum Chordata; class Lepidosauria; order Squamata; family Dipsadidae; genus Thermophis; species Thermophis baileyi. The sequence goes on from QLTV01000994.1 coordinate 1,654,059, forward strand.
AAAACCATGATTTTCTGAAGGTTAATTATTTTGGGAGTGTTAACTCTGCTTGAGAAACCCTGAAAAGTTTCATTCTTTCCCCAATATTCCATTGGCAGCTGATAGGCTGAGCTTCTCCTGACCTTCTCCCTGAAGATTAAAGAACTTCCCGGTGTCTTCTGATGGGTTTTGCCATTCCAGAAGACACCTGGGGTCCTTTTGAAAGACATCTTGCAGGATCTAAAGGTACGTTGGACTTTCCAAACCAAGATGAAGAATTGATGGTCCTTGGGATATGGTTTGTAGTCCAATTTCTACCCATCCTAGCCAATAAGACCATTGGCCATGGGTCCAACTATAATCTATCAAACTTTGGAGAACCACCAACCCACAATTTCTTCTCTACAGAGAGCAGATCTGGCATTTTAGTTGACCTAGGAATTTGTCTTATCTAAAGGTGGGACAAATAGCTGAATAGAGTAGTCACAGACTAGGCCTCTCATGATAGCGAAGGGGAGGAGCTTAAATAACAAGGTGGACCTTCTCTCTCACTTCTCAAAGTCCACCTTTGGGGAGTCTAAGCTGGCTTTGCGTTTCACTGACACCCTGCAGTGTTCTTTGAGAACTGCTGGTGTGGAAAATCAACTGAGTCACCCATCACGCCTCCTTTGGGGATATATAAATGGTACAAAGAATAAGAAGTAATTACAAACTTTACAAATGAGCGAGACTATCAGGAATATTTGACTGTTAAGGTAGAATAAATGCAACAGTATGGTTAACATAAAGAGAAGTCATTTGAGATTATATTGCACCTCTATTGAAAAAATCCATTCTGGTTGGAAATTGAAACATGATCATATTTACGGACATGATATTATCATTTGCTATAATTCTCCTATGGGTGAGACTCCTGCAATGTTAGAAGAATTTCTTAAAGCATTTTAAAGGACTACAAAGATGAGGTATGTTTGACGTGGTAAGGTGTAGACTTGGAGAGATGGATTCCTCGCTGACTCGCTCATTTATTCTGGAGGGGCCATGAACATGGCTGCTTCTTCTGCTGCTGCTGGTCGCACGGAGGCTCCTGAGGAGGAGACGGTTTGGGTTCTGGGCACGGAGTTGGGATGACCACGACTGGTGGCTCCTTGCATGGAGGTTCTTGTGGAGGAGACGGTTTGGGTTCTGGACATGGAGATGGGATGACCACCACTGGAGGCTGCTTGCCTTGAGACTTCTGTTGACAATCTGGAGTTGGCTCCTTTGGAGGAGATGGTTCTGGTTCTTTAGGAGGACATGGAGTTGGTGCTGGTGGCTCCTTGCATGGAGGACACGGTTTGGGCTCCGGGCATGGAGTTGGGATGACCACAATTGGTGGCTCCTTGCATGGAGGCTCTTGTGGTGCTTTGGGCTCTGGGCATGGAGTTGGGATGACTGGTGGCTCCTTGCATTGAGATTTCTGTTGACAACACTGTTCCTCCTGTGGAGGACATGGGGTTGGAGCTGGAGGTTCCTTGCATGGAGGCTCCTGTGGAGGACACGGCTTAGGCTCTGGACATGGGATGACCACCACTGGTGGTTCTTTGCACGGAGGCTCCTGTGGAGGACACAGCTTAGGTTCTGGCACACGTGGAGTTGGCACATCCACAACCGGGGGTTGCTTGCATTGCTGCTCCGGTGGGCATGGCGCTGTCTTGCAGAGGTCAGGTGGCAAAGTGGGAGTTTGCTTGCATTGATGCTGGTGGTGGGAAGATGCCATTTTTACTCCAAAAAACCTGCAAATCAGAGAGAAAACTTTCACCTTTGATGTTCTCACCTTTTCACAGACACGGAACATTTGTAAGAAAGGAACAATCAAACCGCTTAGCATTAATAGCTGCACAACCCGGTGAAGGAACCCAAAGGATCACCTCCAGAGGTTGTGGGTGCTCCAACATTGGAAGTTTTTAAGAAGAGATTGGACAACCATTGTTCTGGAATGGTATAGGGTTTTCTGCCTGAGCAGGGGGTTGGACTAGAAGACCTCCAAGCTCCCTTCCAACTCTGTTATCTGTAAACTCTGTTATTCTGATTGATTAAGCATTATTGGTCTTCTGGAAAGCTGTGAAGACCTGGCTTTTCCGGCAGGCCTGGGGCCGCTGATCTCAATGTTACAATCTGTGAGATCCGGCCACGAATGATGTGTATGGCTTTTAAAATCGTTTTTTAATATTTATATTGTTTTAATGTTTTTATACTTCTGTTGTAAGCCGCCCAGAGTCCCTTGGGAGTTGGGCGGCATAAAAATGCAACAAATAAATAAAGAAATAAATTATTATCACAATTTGTATCTCATCATCCAAAGATGGCCCATAAAAAGCTTTCTGTCGAACAACACAAAATGCAGAATGAATCGTCTTCGTACAATAAACGCCCTGTTGGATGAATTACCCTTAATGTACGGTTACCACAAAATGTTACAATCGTAGGAACAGTAGCTACACGCTGTAGTAGCACTATGAGTAGTAACCCCAGTAGCAAGACAAGGAGGAGCTTGTATGAGCAGTAATAGCAGCACTGCAGCTGAAAGAGATTATCCAAGCAACCCTAGAAATGTAGACTATCAGGATGAAATTAGAACTCCATCGAGAAATGCTAAGAGCAGAAAGTCTTACCTGACAGGTCTCCAAGATAATGCTGGAAGGAATTAAGTTGTTCCCCAATGTCTAAACACTTTTATATTGTCCCCAAGCCCAGCCCTTCTGATAGGGTGTGCAAATCAGGGTGACTCTAAGTTTTCACAAGGCTGGATTAATCACTGTCTTCAGAATGGCAACTCCCTTCTTGAACATTGCTTCCTGAGATGGTTTGATGCAATATCTGCCAATCTTCTTCATTCACCCATATGGCAGAGAGAAGTTCTTAAATCAGGGGTGAAATGCTAACGGTTCGGCCCGGTCCGGGTGTACCCGTAGCGGCGGCCGCCGGTGGTTTGGAGAACCGGTAGCGGCGGCAGCGCGAGGCTCTGCCCATCCGCCCGGATGTCGCCATTTTCTTGTTTTTAACCCTCTGCGCATGCGCAAAGCATTCTGCGCATGCGCAGAGGGTGAAAAAGCTCACGCGAAGCATGCGCTTCCGAACCGGTAGGGAAGGTAAGTAGATTTCACCGCTGTCTTAAATCCCTCAACCTCAGAACCGGCAGGGCTACGCTTAGAAACAGAAAAGTGAGGAAGGGGATAAGGTGACCCATGGTGGACCCACCGTGCACCTTCTTTGCTCGAAGATAATTGGAAGTTTTCGTTTGACTCAGAAGTATCATCTCAGAAGGGATGGTGTCCTCCATGCATCTAGCTTTTGAGATCTTCTTCTTCTTTTGCTCTTTGGTGGTTATTGAACAAAGTCAGTGGGAAACAAGAAAGTCATTGATGAGTGAGGGAAGACTCGGATAAACTGGAGGCCCTCTCTTTAAATTAAAAATATATCTTCTACTTAGATACAAGGTCATATGAGAAGTCTAAATCTTCAGCTTGTGTCCAAGTTCAGTTGCTTTGGATCAGAGAGTTTGGATGCTTAAACTACATACCAGGGGTGGGTTCCACTTACCTTTCCTACCGGATCGCATCGCGACGGAAGTGCGCATTTTGTGCTTGCACGCTCGCTTCGCTCGTGCACGCGATGACATCACGTCAGGGAAATGACCATCTGCGCATGCACAGAAGTCTCTGCACATGCACAGAGGTTTTTTTTTTTTGCCAGCTGCGGTGACCGGAGAACCAGTTCGGGGGCATGGACAGCCAGCCATTGCTGCCGGTTCGGTGAGCAGGTGCAAATTTCAGCCACCGGTACGGGAGAACCGGTTCGAACCGGCAGCAACCCATCACTGCTACATACACAGAAGGCCTTACATGAGTGTAAAAGTTTGAAATAACCATAGTTGCTTTCTGGATTAATTAATTAATTGAGGAAAAGACAATTGATCAAGTTCTTAATCGAAGGTGGGAGGGGGGGTTTCACAATGGGAAGACTTCTATGTTGTAATCATGGGTACTTTTTTTTTAAAAAAGGAAAAATTTGAGGAACATAAGACATTATCAGAATACCAGGCACCATGAATCTCCATCTTATATCCGTTTGAATTTTATACATTATCCATCTTTTCATGGTTAGCATCTGAAGTTTCCAGAATTCTGGGTTGGCATTGGGAACGGACTGAGAAGAGAGCTTTTCTATCCATGGAGACAGATCATCATATGAAGCAATCGGTTCGATTTGATAGTTGAACCTTACCTTATGATTTGATTGAATCTCATTCAGTTCAGAGATTCAACCAAATATCTTCTGAATTGAATCTCAGAAAAATCTTAGATCTTCCCACAAACCCCATCTGGCTTAAACATATGAAGAACGGTTATAGGAATTGGGTATATTCAATTTAATGAAAACAAGGACTAAGGATGACATGATAGCAGCCTTTCAATATTTGAGGAGCTGCCACAAAGAAGAGGGGGTCTACCTATTCCCCAAAGCATCTGAGGGCAGGACAAGAAGAAGCAATGGATGGAAACTAATCAAGGAGAGACGCAACCTAGAAGTAAGGAGAAATTTCCTGACAGAACAATTAACCAGTGGAAATTGTGGGTGCCTCCTGAAGTTGTGGATGCTCCAACACTGGAGATTTTTAAGAAGAGACTGGACAACCATTTGTCTGAAATGGTATAGGGTCTCCTGCTTGAGCAGGGGGTTGGACTAGAAGACCTCCAAGGTCCCTTCCAACTCTGTTATTCTGTTATTCTGATTCCTCTACAGGAATTTTCCCATTCAACTACAGATGTTTTATACCTGCTGAAATGTCTTAATTTTTATTCCAAAACTTCCTAATCTTTGGGTGTTTTTTTTAGAGGCACAACTCAATTTGTCAAAGCACGCCGGACTTTTCATCCCTGCCCAAAAAATGAGCCAACGTTGACAGTTGGCAACCGACATTGAAATATTGCTGAGAAGGGTGTGAGAGATTGTCCCTTCCATTTGCCCCGTCTTGCAAACATTTCAAAATGTATCTATGCTGAATCAGCAAATCTGATTTTCCCCCCTCTGGGCAAAATCACCAATTGCTTCCTTAACAGGGTAACTCCTGAGATAGCTGGTTTTATTAATTAAATTTAGCAAACATCTCGGGGAATGTTTTCATCTTGATGTTAATGTTCAACGTGGAATGTCTCGCAAGCCTATTTATCTTGGCAACTGCAGGCCGATTGTCTGAGGTAAAACACCAGAAGGTGGTCCAGGTCAGGGGTGGGTTCCGGATTCTGTTACTGCGTGCAGTACTAAAAAAAAAAGCTTCTGCGCATGTGCAGAAGCAAAAAACAAGATGGCGGCACCTATGGCACCGCCGAGAGAACCGGCTTGGGGGGCGTGGCTGGCCTGGGTCGCTGCCGGTTCCAGCGACCCAGGCCGCCAAGTTACTAACGGTTCTATAGAACCAGTCCGAACTGGTAGGAACCCACCTCTGGTCCAGGTGATTTCTACCAAGCTGATTTCTACCAATGTTCCTGCAACATTCAAGGTTGACTCAGCCTTCCATCCTTCCGAGGTGGGTAAAATGAGGACCCAGATTGTTGGGGGCAATATGCTGACTCTGTGAACCGCTTAGAGATGGCTGTAAAGCACTGTAAAGCGGTATATAAGTCTAAGTGCTATTGCTATTGCTAAAATATGGAGACTCCAGATTCCTTAAAGGAGAAACCATGGCTTAGATCCAATGATTTTTCTCTTGTTTCTCCATCAGCTAGTTCTGATTATGCCAGAAGGAACATCTTTTCCTTATGGTGAAGCAAATGTGGAAAGAATTGTCCATTCTTAGCACCTTTGGACATATTTTCAGGGGGAAAATAGCGACATTAAACTAAGAGAAGGACATCTTAAAAGTGATAATGGACTTCGTTTTGTGTCCTGATTGGACCAAACCCGGTTTGAATAAATCCAACTCAAATCTTAAAAGTTTCTCTCCTGTTCCTCTCCCAATTGTCTCCTTTATTGACACAAAGTCAAAGTCCGCTTTTCCCTTGGTGGTCAACTGTCTTCAGAAGACCTCTTAATTCTGCAGAGTTTCCATATGACATATATATTTATGGAGTTATTCTAAGAAGGTTGGCCAAGGACATTTGGATAGCTTCAGATTGACCGGGAAACCCACCATTATTTTTTTTTAAAAATAAAGAAGTCCTAATGATCATCCATAATGACCATCCACCATCTAATGATCTACCCCCACAACCAGCACCAAGAAGCCATGTGAGATACCACCAAAAAGATGGATGAGGAGGACACTTAAAGATTGCATTCCGTGTCCTGCTTAATCGTCTTCATTGCCACCGTTTAGTCTAATCTATGCATGGGGCTGTTCTGAGGAGACATCCAACAGATATTATCTGGCGAAGGGAAAATAAATATCTGTCCATAAAACCACAACGTCAGCTCATATTGATTTATGGAATCTGCCTGAGACACATTCAATAACCGGGGCAAGGTGTGTCCCATTATCATGAAGTCAGGGGCCCAACCCAGGAAAAAAATCTTGCAATAATTCAGCTGGGGCATTACTCATTCCAATCCTGAGCTAATTTTCAATTACAAAACCTGCAGCTAACACCTGCGGGGGAAAATAAAAAAGAGATATGTCTCTTGGACAATGAGCTGTCAGGGGCAATTCAGAAATGTAGCAAGACAAGGCAAACAACTGCAAGAAAGAATGTGGCTTCCATCACATCCCCAAAGATGCTTTTTCAAAAGGCAACTGGACTTCGTTTTTCCTTGAAGACATTTTGGCTTCTCATCCAAGAAGCTTCTTCAGTTCTGACCAACAGTCCAGTCAGAACTGAAGAAGCTTCTTGGATGAGAAGTCAAACGACTTCAAGGAAAAACAAAGGCCAGTTAAAATGCCTTTTGAAAAAGCATCTTTGGTATAGTTATAAACAAGGCACTTTTTACCATATGTGGTGGACCTGCCCCAAAGCTAGGAAGTATTGGCATAAAATAAGGGATTGGCTGGAAGAAATTACTGAACAAAAGATTGAAATGAAGCCGGAACTATTTTTATTAGGTATTTTAGAGGTGAAAATGGGTAAAAAATTCCAATATATAATATTACATATACTAACTGCAACCAGAATCGTTCTCGCTCAAAATTGGAAACAGACTAATATTCCTTCAGAGGCGATGATTGTAAGAAAGATACTTGAGTGTGCAGAGATGGATAGGTTGACTGTGGAGTTGAAAGAGAGAGAAGAATCGGAGTACTATCAAGTTTTGAGTAGATGGTATACCTAGCTAGAGAATAGGAATACAATTACTGTATAAGAATTTTAGAATATTGATGATATGTAAATATTAGTATAATTTAAACGATTGCATAATATAGGATAGTGAATGATAGAAATAGGGTAAATACAAATGTTATGGGTGATACTGATACCGATACGGAAATGCTGTAATGAGTAAAAATTGGTGTTTTGTTTTTTTAATGTTGAAAACGTTTAATAAAAACTATTTAAAAGAAAAAAGAAAAAAAAGAGAAAGCATCTTTGGGACAAACACGACCTGGATGACTGAGAACCTCCATAGATGTGTAGCTTCCATCACCAACTGGTTGAGGGACAGAAATGGTCAAGGTCTCTATGGCCGGATGAAGAGTTTCTCAGCTTAGTTTCATAGAATGAAGGTTGCTTCTGGGTGTTTTGTAAAGTTATTTCCCTCTCTGGTTCTTTCTGACACGTATCCGTCTTTTCTCTTAACGAAGAGAAAGATTTCCACAAGATTGAAGCCTGTCTGATGATTTTTAGCAGCTTCCAATGGAAGTTCTTGGTAGAGGGAGGTCTGATGTGATGTGAAGGATAGCTTAGGACCAGGGAGAACTACGGTGAGGTGTCTACTCCATCATGAAGCTGTGTGAAGGACTAGCAACTCACTACATCATTGTCTTAATTTATCTCATGGCATGTTCTAGGAATAGAATTAGCTAGTGTTGAAGGACTTTATATATCATCTAGATATCCTGATCTTCACCTTCAGGATCCATGATAGAATGCCCTCCTAGACCCCTTCAAGACATGAAGACACCATGAGTAAACCTCTCTGTTGATTCCATCAGCACCTTGAGAAGGTCATGGCAAAACTTGTGATAACTTGGGAAAAGAAATAAGATGGGGGCATGACTTTATCTTCTGACAAAGAGAACTGGCTTGTGAGCTAATCGTTGGGCCTTTTTACTCATCCAACTTGTAAAAGACAGTCACCTCAACTTCCTAAAAGGTGAAAATGTTTCCCTAATAGAACCCTTCTTCAAAAAGATGTCAGGAACCCTGCAACTAATTTTTTTTTTTACATGAATGAACATAACATTTTAATTTTCACTTCTCACTTTCCCTAGTCATTTTGGCATCCTGGACAGAAGTGATGCCCTTTAATCAGACTTGCGTAAGGCTTACTCCCAAGTAGTTAGTTACTGGGTGAACCCTGATGTTTCCACGTCATGTTTAATGTTCTCAACCTCCAAAACCATCCTATAGGATTGCAGTTGGGTTGCGTCACAGAAGGCTGAATCATTGAGGTGATCTGACCTTCTGGCAACCACAGAACCAGATCCTGGCTTGATCATCCTTTGAGGTGGTTGAATTGAGCTGCTTTTGAAGTCATTGTGAATGTGGGTGCCCCAAAAACCTAACATCCTGAGAAATGACATTCTTAATTTGAGAATCCTTAGCAAGGGCCGTTGGTCCTCTGAAGTTGATCCAACTGAGAAGATACAGATGAGGGCTCTTAGATTTCCATTTCGTCCTTCCTTGGTGATCTGTAGGTTGTCTATCTCCGACATGAAGGAAAGAAACAGATACAGATACAGATTAACAGAGTTGGAAGGGACCTTGTAGGTCATCTAGTCCAACCCCCCCCCCCCCCCAAGCAGGAGACCCTACACCATTTCTGACAAATGGCAGTCCAATCTCTTCTTGAAAGTCTCAAGTGATGATGCTCCCACAACTTCCAAATTGAGTGTAATGAAAACAACCAATTGTGGAATTCGCTAACAACTCCAGAAATCAAGATGAAATCCTAGAGAGCCCCCCCCTCAAAAGAAGGCACCTCTAGGCATTCTGTCACGGTGGCTGTTTTGTGGTTAATCTCTCCTAGTATGTAATGATGGTGGTGGGGCATGAATACAAACAGAGTGGTATTGGAGATCCCCCACCCACCTAAAAGCTTTCCAAAGTTATGTTAATCCAGATTGTCCTGCTCTGGAATCTCTTTCTCTTCTTCTCCTCTAATCAGGAGGTAATTAAAGTGGAGTCAGAACATAGTCAGAAGGACAGCCACAATCACAACAGAGGTTCTTCCCCAGTTTTGTTCTGGTGGCTAACTGGGAGAGTAGCGGAAATGAAGTCCTTGATAATCAGGTTGACTCAGTCTGATTGATTAGTTCTTGAACTGAAACAACCAAGAAGAAACTGTCATTGATTCTTAAAGAGACAGCATGACTGATAACGTAACCAACGTTGGGTGTCCATAATCAGAAGGAAAGATAGCTCATTCTGGGAAGTTGTTCCTCCCGGTTTTTAGAAAGCTTGGTTTTTCAGCAAATCACGTATGATTTTTGAGATGTGGGGGGGGGGTTGATTCTCTAGAGTTAACCTTCTTTTAATCCTCTCTTCCATGGTCCACTAACCCTAAGGTCACGGGGACCTTAGTTTAACTCCAAACCACTCTTGGGCTGTTGGAAGCTAAAACGATCCTTCTTCACATGCCAAAACGGGTTACGTTTATGGCATTTATCCAACATACTAACCCTTCCCTAACCCAGTTTAGCATGCCAGGTCAAGATAAACATTGGTAGACAGTGCCCAAATATTATCCTATTCAATGAGTTGGGTGGGGAGGGGGAAAATGAAAGGGAAATTAGGTATTCTTTGCATCATCTGTAATTAAAAGATGAGATAAGGAGTCACAAGATGGAGTAATGAACATCAGATGAACTGACATGGGAAGAACAATGACCTAATCTGGGCAGGAGGAGAAACCAGCTGACTAGAGGAACCTCTAGACTTAGACCTTCTGAATCCTAGCTGGTGAGAGGAATCCCAGGATATTTGGTTGGAGATCTGAGCTTTGTGGTTGAAAGGGGAGCCTGGGAGAATTTTCACCAGCTTCCCAACGAATTGTGGTTTTATCAGTCGAATGTCCGTTTGGGTGTCCCCAAGGTGCTTTTTCAAAAGACAACTGGACTTTGTTTTTCCTTAAAGACGTTTTACTTCTCATCCAGGAAGCTTCTTCAGTTCTGACTGAAGAACTGAATTGTTCATCCAGAAGCTTCTTGGATGTCTATGGAGATTCTCAGTCATCCAGGTCCTGGTTGTCCCAAAGGTGCTTTTTCAAGAGGCAACTGGACTTCCTTGGTTTTTCTTTGAAGGCCATTCTCCAGCATCCAGTCTGAGCTGAAGAAGCTTCTTGGATGAGAAACGAAATGTCTTCAAAGAAAAACCAGAAAGTCCAGTTGCCTCTTGAAAAAAAGCACCTTTGGAAGCTTCTTGGATGAGGAGCGAAACGTCTTCAAAGAAAAACCAGAAAGCCCAGTTGCCTTCTTGAAAAAGCACCTTTGGGAGCACCTTTGGGACAACCACGACCTGGTTGACTGAGAAACTCCATAGACATCTGCTTGGGTGACCACCTTACTGTTACAGAGATCTTTTTGACCTGTGGTTCGCTGCAGTGGTGGGTTGCTCCCGGTTCAGCCCAGTTCTTAGAACCGGTAGTGGCGGCGGGGGGAGGCTCCGCCCACCCACCCGGGACGCTTCTGCACATGCGCAGAAGCATTGCGGATGCGCGCTAACTGGTAGTAAAGGGTTTTAGAACCCACTACTGGTTAGCAGGTGCCTTCAGCACCGACCTCAACTCTGTCATTTGAGAAGGAACCATCCCAGTTCCCTGGAATGCATTTCCTTATATACATCAGAACCTGTGCAACCGGCTTTTCAAGGGCAGGACTCAGCCTGGATGGCTAATGATGGGTTATTGTCCTCTCCTTCTCCACCCTTTCTCATCTTGCCTTCATTTGTTCGTAATGTTTTCAAGGAACAGCCCTACATTCCATCTCCAGGGGATCATTTTTCAAAAGCTCAGCTGCCAATTCATGTCAAAGAGGGGAAAAAAAAAACACACACACACACACACACACACACACACAAAGAAAAATGAATTGACTTCAGTTGTGAAGAAGTGACACAAAGCTTGTTTGTCTCCTTCTCCAGAGCTATGATATTCCCCCAGCGTGCTAAACGACGGTGGTTTGTGGACTAGAGTTCCTGGGTCTGCCATGCATTGGCCTCTGGATGGGTAGAAGCAGACGGGGGATGGAATTGGGAATTTCCGATACTGGCACCCCAGACGCATATTTCAGTTCTCAAAGACAACCCCAGTACATTGAAAAAGTACATTTGTTATATGTTGCGTGTTTTCTTTTGTTTTCATTTTTGTATGTCTTAATAACAAATAAAAATAAAAATCGCTGCGCGGCAGTTGGAAGCTGCCGCGCGGCAATTCCCTGTCACGTGCGTGGCCACGCAGCCGCACAGCTTAGAGGAACATTGCTTGCAGTCCCTGTTCCATTTCTTTGTGAGTTTTTAAACAATGTTTTTTTAAGGTGTTCACTGTACTGTTATATTGGTTCCTCCTGGTGATCACACTGGAAAGCCTATCTGTACTCATATTCAAGTTGTTCAGGTTGCTTTCTGCAGTTTACTTACACTGGCATACAAACTTTTTGCCCTTGAAGGCTCCGTGTCTTAAATAAATCGTCTATGTATCCGAAAAACAGAAAAAAACAGAAAAAAAAAAAGAAAAAAAGAAAAAGCAGAATTCCAGAATTAGGCCTGGGGAAAGACTAAGCTAACATCAGAGAGCAGATTGTAACTCCCCTGTTAGAAGATCCAGTCTTTAAAGATTGACAGGTCCCAGCACAGTCAGAGAACTAGTGGAAAAGGTTGGAAGAGTTTGCCATGTGCAACTCAACAGGCTGATGCTTTGATGGGACCTTCTGTTGAGGTTTGAAGTTGGAAAGAAAGAAGGAAGGAAGGAATAGAGAGAGGGAGGGAGGGAGGGAAGGAAGGAAGGACTAGAGAGAGAGAGGGAGGAAGGGAAGGAAGGAAAGATTAAAGGGAGGGAG
>QLTV01000994.1:1698547-1711441 GCA_003457575.1 Thermophis baileyi
CCATGTTGTGGGGGGAAATTAGAAGAAGGAGGAGGAAAAGAAGAAGAAGAAGGAGAAGAGGGAGAAGAAAGAAAGAAAGAAAGAAAGAGAGAAAGAAAGAAAGAAAGAAAGAGAGAAAGAGAGGGGGAGTGTGTATGTGTGTGTGTGTGAGAGAGAAAGAAAGACACACAGAGAGAAGAAAGGTGTGTGTGTGTGTGTGTGTGTGTGTGTGAGAGAGAGAGAGAGAGAGAGAGAGACCCCCAAAGGTGCTTTTTTAAGAGGCAACTGAACTTCGTTTTTCCTTGAAGATGTTTCGCTTCTCATCCAGGAAGCTTCTTCAATTCTGACTGAAGAACTGAACCCTTCACTCAGAACTGAAGAAGCTTCTTGGAAGAGAAGCGAAATGTCTTCAAGGAAAAACAAACTCCAGTTGCCTTTTGAAAAAAGCACCTATGGGACAACTATGACCTGGATGACTGAGAAGAGAGAGAGAGAGAGAGAGAGAGAGAGAGAGAGAGAGAGAGAGAGAATATGAATGAATTTGAAGACAATTTATGGAGGGAGATGTTTAAATTCCATGCCCTTGTTCTAGATTGTAGAGCTGGGATGGTGAACCTATGGCACGTGTGCTGGAAGTGACACGCAGAGCCATCTCTCTGGGCACACCAGCTGTCGCCCGTTGCTCTTCCGGGTTCTGGTGCGCATGGTCTTCCAGCTGGTCTTTGCGTGCACGGAAGCGCCAGAAACAGGAAGACCAGGTGACCGGCACGCATGCGCATGCCGAAAACCGGAAGCTCAGCTTCCCAGCGTGCACATGCATGCCGGGGAGCTGCTCTTCCGGTTTCCGGTGCTCCCCCACGCGCGCATGCTCCTGTTTCGGCACTCGGTGCCGAAAAGGTTCGCCAACACTGTTCTAGAGGAACCCAACATTAAATCACGAACAAATCATGGAAAGGAGAGAATCAGTCCTGTTTACGATGGCATATTCTGATTTTAATAGGAGTAAATGACCCTGAATAATGGGTTCAGGACATTCTGTCAATTCAGCAGAGTCCATCATCTTCCCTGAGCTAAATCCAGGTTGACTCCCAAATGCCAATTCGAACATGTCCTTGAGTTCCAATTTGAGATAAGTGCACTGAAATCTCCCTCACCCAGGGCGGGGATTTCTCGTTATCCCATTTTCAGCATCTTCTCTCTTTCTGTTTTATTATTAATATCATTATTATTTTGAAACGGGCATGTTACCAAGGGCGAACGACAGATAAAATAGCTCCTTTGGGTGGAGTGTTTTTCAAAAGATTAGGATTTGTGTAGAAGGATGGGCCACCGTCCACAGCTCTTTAGCAAGGGGAAAAGAAAAAAAAAATTAAAAAAAAAATCAGAAGTCAAACACCGTGCAATTATTTGGGGCAAGGGAGATAACGATCAAAGCCTGTTAAGAAAACAATTAAAACCTTTAATGCATCGTGATACGCCTCGTTTCCTTGTGACCTGCCCCGTCCCCCAAAAGAATATAAAAGGCTGGATCAGTTGGGATGTCCTCACAAGCCTTTCCTCTCTTGATATCTTCTCCTTCTGCATTACAGCACAAGGTAAGGACTCGTTTTCTTATTTATTGTTCAATGTATCGTGCTTCTTTTTCCTTGGAGTAGCTCCGATTTCGATGGCAGTCGAAAAGGAGCGATCCGATCTCGGATCAAAACCTACCAGGCGTTCCATTCAACCAGCAAAATTTCAAGGGAGATTTGTATTTGAGGGATATATTATGCCTCTAAAGTGAGTCTCAGGGAAACGCTCTTACCAAGCTCAGAGATTGGACATGTCTAACTAAGCTAGGATGCGAAATGGTTTTCCTGAACCAAGATCTTCCCTTGTAGAAGATGACGGTCCTGCAGAGTTAAGACCTAGGCTTAAACTTTGATTTGATGTCCCTTGGAATTAAAATGATATCGAGTGAATTAAAATTCTCCCCCAAATAATTACTTACTCGCTGTGTTCCGTTCGACGGTCACGTCTGGAAACGTCGACATGGCTGCATTCAATGGCTAGAGTTAAATCTTGGCTGTTTTCTTGTGTCCTTGCATATCGTATGAATCTAGGTGGCTTAGGCTAAACAATTTGATTTCTGTGGAATCAAAACGATACTGAATGTATTAAAAGTCTGGCTGACATAATTACTTAACGGACAGTCCATGGTTACATCTGGAAACATCGACACGGCTGCATTCACTCAACTTGGTTAGGGTTAAATCTTGACTGTTTTCTTGTGGCCTTGCATGTTGTGTGAATCCAGAGGGCTGGTTTAGAATAGAATAGAGCTGGAAGGGACCTTGGAGGTCTTCTAGTCCAGCCCCCTGCTCAAGCAGGAGAACCTATAGCATTTCAGATAAGTGGCTGTCTAGTATCTTCTTAAAAACCTCCAGTGATGGAGTGCCCATGATTTCTGATCCAGACACTGGATTTACACCGTAAATGGTTAATCAGTGTTGTGTGAACCTGGCTCTCCTGGTGGCCTTAACCAGGATCTGTAGGAGAAGTTATTTCCGTGAGACATTGGAAGAACTTCTAAGTTGAGGATCTCCAATGACTTCTGATAGCTCAGCTTTCTCATTGCAAAGAGAATCAACCCCAGGCAAGTCTATGGAGATTCTCAGTCATCCAGGTCATGGTTGTCCCCAAGAACAAGAAGAAGCTTCTTGGATGAGAAGCGAAACCTCTTCAAAGAAAAAAGCAGAAAGTCCAGTTGCCTCTTGAAAAAAGCACCTTGGGAACAACCCCAGGCACATTAAAATTTAGACGAGGGAGTTCCAGGACCCTGCTTGAATGCTAGCATCTTGTGCCAACCCATTCTTCAGTTGACGCCTCAAACCAAGGTTTAACAAACCATGGTTTAGCGCAGCACGTAAACCCATCATGTGTGAGTAAAGGCACGATTTAATTTGTTCCTTTGTTTCTACAACTGATTACATTCTCCCAAAACAAACACCGGTTACGAATCTTGCCCTGGAGCTCTCCTTTTGCCCAAATTAACAAAAGTAACTGCATTTATTTGTTAATAAACCTGCATCACCTTTCCTCTCTTTCGTAATCAACTCTGGCATTTTTGATGATTAAAAGTCACAAAAAAAAAAAAACTTGTTTGGTCCTTGAGATATAATCGCCACGTTGGGCTAAACACATAATGAAGCTAAGTATATGAGTATAATTTCTATGTGAGGGTGAATAATGAAATAATTATGGCCTGGCTTCCTTAGACGAGAAGTAGCATTTTTTTTTGTCTTTAACCGGAGGCAGTTTAACGCTTCTGGAAAACAGCCCAGAAGATAATTGTCCATTTTAAAACGTCTAAAAATCAACTCAGCTTTCTCCACAACAGGTTAAGTTTTCTATCAAGTAGTTTAACTCAAATGGCAAAACATTTTGAGATGGGACCAGGTTAGATGTTCTTCCAATGACTCATCGAAATAGCTTCTCCCGGTTAAAGCTCCTGGTTAAAGCCAACTCCAGAACCAAGTTCACACAACACAGGTTAACTGGTTCCTGTGTAAAACCAGGCTCTGGATTGCTGCCATCACTGGAGCTAGGAACTAAACCAGCCATCTAGAGTCATACAACACGCAAAGCGGCAAGAAAATGGCTGAGATTTAATCCTTTAAACCAGTTTATTACCACACTCTTGGTAGGTTAGAAGTTGACACCCTAACTCAACTCGTTCAGAGTTTTGAGAAACTGAGTCCAACTCTCAGAGTTTTGTTAACCCTTTTCGGTGGTAGTTGATTGTCTACATTTGCTTTCCAAGCATCGTCATCATCTTCATTTAACAACCCCCATAATCTCTTGCGAGGTGGAGTCTGGGCAACTGAATGGAGCTAGTGGAGTGATTTAATGGCCGGATGCCCTTCCTGTTGCCAATGAGGAGTTTTGTTCAGCAGATATATTCCCAGAGTGCCCAGAGAGAGAGAAATATCTGCCTCTACCTAGGATCGAACTCACAGCCTCCGGATTGTGAGGCGAGAGCTCCACCTCTAGGCCACCACCTACCCCCCCTTTTTTTAAAAAAAATAATGCAATATTTTCTCTTTCCTTTCTACGTTTCAGCCTCATCTCGCATCACCCAGCCATGCAGTCCCAGTGTGCTCCATCCTGTGCCATCCCAAGCTGTAGGCCCACCCACGCCATTGGCTCCTGTGGCATCGGCGGTGGCCTTGGCTTCGGCAGTGGCGGTTACGGTTTCGGTGGCGGATATGGCATGATGGGTTACGGTGGTGGCTCCGGACTTGCCGCATCAGCCAGCAGTCTTGGTATTGTTCCTGGTGTCCCCGTGTCCTGCATCAGCCAGATTCCCCCCTCTGAAGTGGTGATCCAACCCCCTCCTTTTGCTTTGACCATCCCGGGACCCATTTTGTCCTCCAGTTGTGAGCCTCTGGCTGTAGGGGGTTATTCCCCATGTTCCTCTGGAGGCTACGGTATGTCTGGAGGTTATAGCTCCTCCCGTTATGGACTGGGAGGTTCCGGTGGGTACCTGGGAGGTTCCGGTGGGTACCTGGGGGGTGGCCGATGCTATGGGTCAAAGCGTAGGCAAAGCGTCTGTGGATACCCCTGCTAAACATCAAACCGATTGTACGTGGAACCTCCGACTCCAGGAAATTGGATCCAACCTTCCGTTGAGCCCGTTCTCCAGAAAAAAAAACACCATCTATATTTCAAGTCCAAGCTATGAACTGCTCAGCATTCCTAAATCTCGTGCTTTGAACCTAGATAGGTTTCTTCCTTTCTGATGTTTCTATGGCTTAATGTGACTCTCTACCTCAGTTGTGTAATATGTAGCTGGGTATTTCGGGCCACAGAGACCCAAAACCAGTCCATCTTCTTCTGTATCATCCTACCCATTCTGCATTAAAACTTTTGTTGCATCACACACTTTGCCTGTTTTGTCTTGGGGTTGGTGAGTGGGGTGTCCTCCTTTTTGGAGGGAGGGGGCAGAAGATGACTCTGCAGCACCTTCTAAAGAGCCTTCAAGGGTGGCATTTGGTAGTCAAGGCCTTGGAGGAATGCTTGCTGTTGGCCTAAAAACATCTGGGTGGAAGGCTCTACAAACATCTCAACAAGAGTAACTATTAATCGATTCCTGGGGTCAAGGAGTATCTGGGTCTAGATGAGGAATAGAGTTACACATAGTGAGAGGTTCTCACATAATTTAAGGCTGGTGAGAAATTCCGTGTTGATCCAAGCAAGACCAGAAGAACGGCCTCCCCACGCCTAGTCAACTTCAAAAGCCAAACGGTTGGTGTTCCCTATGTTTGTTCCACCAGAATGTAAAGAAGGCTGTAGATTCTATCACTTCTGTTCACATCCTGAGTCCTGAGTGACTTAATCCTCTTATCTTGCAAGATCTCTTGTTTCCCTCCCCCAGAAAACATGTCTCACCCTTCAGTTACCATTCAAGAAAAGGCAGTCCTTCGCTGGCTTACATGCTACAGCCCACACATCTTCAGCCTACACGATGCTAAGCCTGCTGTTGCTGAACTAGACTGTAGGAAAGAGACTGGCTATAAGAACAAGAATGAAACCGGTCATATTGTTAAGAACAATTTTAGATTTGGAACTCAAGCTGAGAAGTTAGGATTTGTCCCAGTGGAGAAGGGGGAAATTGGATTTTCCCAGGAACACCCAGTCCTAAACAGATCCTTGTCTACGATAAGCTAACTCTACTCCAATTCCTACCATGTCCTTAGATTGAGGCTTCAGTTCTCTCTACATCCATAGAGGAAACTTCTAGAGAGGACTTCTGAAAATGGAGTCACGCTAGACATTCCCTCTTAGTGGCAGTTCAGTCAACTGAATGTGTGATGGACTTCCAAAGATGGAAGGATGGGTCTCCTGTGAGCCTCCCAATCCATGGCCTGTTCAGGAAACCAAATTCAACCTTCTGAGACAGATGGTTGGTCAGATGCCTCCAAAAACAGGGAGAAGGGATGGTCATTTTGGTCCCATGCTTCTTTCAGCAGGGGATGGAAAGATGTTCCACCTCAGTTGTCATCGATGGAATATCATAATCTCTTCGAAGGAGACTGTAACCCAAAATTGATGAAGAAGGATTCCAAGGCAGGGGTTTCCAACCTTGGCAGCTTTAAGCCTGGAGGACTTCAACTCCCAGCTTTGCTGGCTGGGGAATTCTGGGAGTTGAAGTCCTCCAGGCTTAAAGTTGCCAAGGTTCGAGACCCCTGTTCCAAGGAACCAATTTAACAATCCTAGCACACTACACATGTGGAAACTTTTGACCATCAAGAATAATGTCTACTGAACTTTTTTCCCCCTCATTCTTCATGCCACAGACACTTATGGGTCTCTCAAAAGGGAATTTCCCAAACTCTTTCTAAACAGGGCTGCTGAAATAAGGAAATTATTAAATATTTGAGGAGCGACAATAGATGAATGGCATCGGAATAGTTACCGTTAACTCACACAGAACAAAATCAAATAAATTTTGATTTTTTTAAAACAATACTAAGCTCTTATTTTTTTTTTTAAAGAAAACAAAGCAATCCCATATTTTAAAATACTTGTACTAATTTGAATTACTTCATACTCCTTGACGATTAACGGCTTGGGTTATTTTAATGGTTGGAAAGGCATTATGAAACCACACAACCGAAGGGGTGTGTATGTGACATAAATCAAACTCCCTGGTTTCGGGAGGATTCAGATTCCCCATTAAAATTAAATTATTTAACAGGCATTTATGTCGCCGGAATGTCATTTTAGAAACCACAATGTCATTTGAGAAACAAATGAGTTTTCCCATTAAATTTTGTTGACCGTGTTAATGAATCTGGGTTGGCACTAATAGTTGTCGCTGGTTGCTTGTTTTATTTGGGGTTGTATTTTAAACCCTCGGGAGCATTCTTTCGATTATGATAGCTTAGGAACTACTTTTTTTTTGGAGAGCAACTGTCCCAGTTAGGAGAAAGGGGTCAAGTGGGGAATTAGCTTAGACTCACTATGGAAACACAAGAGGGCAAGATCTGATCCCCCTAAATGTCTTGGAGCCTTATCTGGTCTTTCCCAGGTGAAAACTGCCAGGAGATTCCTGTATTATAGGCAGAAAACAATAAAGTAGCTAATTTGAACTCTACACATGTGAGTCTAGTTGTTTGTGCCTGACACTACTAAATAAATTATTCCAGATCTTGACTACTGCTGTGCAGTCTTGAAGACTTTACTATGAACAAGAATCTGGCAGAGTAAACCACATGTTTCTACCACGAACAGGGAGGCAGCCAATAAATTAGGAGGGAAATAAAAATGCTCACAAACAGGACTTATAATGCAGCACAAGCTTTAATAGGGCGAAAGAAGATCGTATTATAGTAGCAACAGCTGGATTCTAACATTTCTGTCTCTCCCCCCACCACCACCAGTGCAATTACAGAATAGATGAAAATGACAGAAACGCTGGCTTTGAACTTGCAGTTTCAAAAGAACAGGCAAAGAGAAAAGTACAGGTTTTCAGAAAGAGCCTAGAGCACTGGACAAATACCTGGATTTGATTGTCTCATTGGGTGAACAACTTAACAATTTGGCTGGCAGTCTATAAATTTCAGGCATACATCCACTGACGTCGTAACGGTTTTCAGTCCTTCGGGTCTTCTCGGATGAGCTTCGGTTTAGCACGGTGAACCACAGATACTGAACTTGCGTCGGGGGCCACAGATTCCCCTTGAGCCAGAGCCGAGCAGCCCACGAGAATAGGATCCCCCAAAAGATCCTGCAGCACACGCTGAATAACCCCCGACGGCCACCGGTTCACAACTTGCCGCGAGAATGGGTCCTGGGAGGGTCAACACAACGGGTGGAGGCTGGATCACCACTTCGGAGGGTGGGATCTGGCTGACGGCAGACGGGGTCACTCCGGCAAGCATGCCGAGGCTGCTAGCGGATGCAGGACCTCCACCGGAGCTGAAACCACCGAAACCGCCATAGCCCCCGAAGCCCCCAAAGCCACCAAGGGCAGACGGAGTCCCACATCCTCCGAGACCTACGACGGGTCTAGAAGCGCAGGATGGAATGGCGCAAGATGGAGGGCAGCAAGGTGTACAGCAAGACATGATGGATCTGGAAGAAGAACATGAGAATGTCCAAGATGAATAATGGCCGTTGAAAGAAGTTATAATTTATGCGGTCTTGATTTGCATGAGGTCAGGTTAATTAATGCAGGGGTCTCCAACCTTGGCAACTTTAAGACTTGCGGACTTTAACACCCAGAGTTTCTCAGCCAGCTTTGCTGGCTGAGGAATTCTGGGAGTTGAAGTCCACAAGTCTTAAAGTTGCCAAGGTTGGAGACCCCTGAATTAATGCTTTCTTTAATGGCTTAGCAAGTTGCAGGGACTCCGTTCATGGCTGGACCTCAGGAGGTGGGCTCATCCAAACCGTTGGCTACATAATCTTGTGGCTCACAAACATTGTGGATTGGTTTCCTTACCAATAAAGGAGAATATTTGTAGCTCAGGGTTGACATGAGGGGTCCTTGGTGCTCTCTGAGCTTGGTTGTCTTCTTGCAGACCTTTCATGACCCATCTAGGTAACCTCATCAGTGCTAGAAGGAGTATTTGCAGCAAACCCCACTAGCACCGATGATGTTACCTAGTTTGGGTCATGGAAGGTCTGCAAGAAGACAACCAAGCTCAGACAGCATCAATGTTCTCCTTACTTTAAGGATCTCCTCTAGTCAACAAACTACTATATGTTTCTTCTGAAACAATTCTTATGGGCTACGGGGCTGAAGTAAGCCATGAATAGAACAAGATCTAGAAGTAGGAAAGTCTACTTATTCCCTTAACGCTGAAGCTGAAGCCAACCATAGCTTGGCACTTGTAGGAAGCCACCTTGTCCATCTCTTTCCTCCTCCCACAACAAATTGTCTTCCAGGCTTCAGGAAAGAGACGGAGAACTCTGAGCAAACATTTGTCTGTTGTCCAAAAATGTGGAAACAAGCTTGAGGGAGGCCACTGACAGTGCTACGGCTCCTAAGGCACCCGTATCTGGTCTAAACTCTTGATGTTCTTTCCAGACTAAGCAATCTGGAAAAGAGCAAACATGGTTCACTTTCAAGACGGACTAAGTGGTCCTTCTTCTTTTTTTAAAGCAATGATAATACATCAGAACTGCCCTCCCTTGAAAACCAGCCTCACTTCTGATGTCACCCTAAATGGTTTTGCATTTTTTTTGTGAGTAGGTTGAACTGGTCTTTCTTTGAAATGGGAGAGGACTACACAAACCTCAAGGCTGAAAACTAGACTGGGACATTGGGGGGAGAAAAAAGTTACAAGACATTCTGCATTGCTGCTGAAGGAGAAAAAAAAAAAAGCAGAAACATCTTCACGAAGTTAGCAGGAGTCAACTCAAAGATGGCTTCATTTTTGTTTTTCAACTAATATGATCCATATTTGTGTGGCGAGAGGATTCAAATTCACTCTCAGCGCCAGAAGGTAACTGGATAATTTTGGCCCAGTTTTGGATACATTCCGGCAAGAAAGTTAATTTAGTTTCTGAATAAATCCCTTTTCTAAGCTTTACCGAATTGATTTAGCCATAAACTCAGCAACCAAGTCTTAAGATGTTAAGCCTGGTCAAGATTAAACCTAGCCAACCTTAAATGTTGTGGAAATGCAGACCAGGTTAAACATGCCATGAACAGAGCTATTACCTCTCAGCCTCACAGGATTGTACATGTAGGAGAAAATTTGGAGATTTTTACAAGATCGTACTTGTAGGGGAAAATTTGGAGAATTTTACCATTTTAAATTGCTGGGAGAAAGGCATCTTATCAATTTAATAAGCAGATAATATGAAGGACTGCTTTCCAGTTTGCATACTATTGGAAAAGTGCAAATTAGCTACATTCTATTCAGAATAGAGCTGGAAGGGACCTTGGAGGTCTTCTAGTCCAACCCCTTGCTCAAACAGGAGACCAAATGGTTGTCCAGTCTCTTCTTAAAAACCTCCAGTGTTGAAGCACCTACAACTTCTGGTGGCAAGCTGTTCCACTGGTTAATTGTCCTGACTGTTAGGAAGTTTCTCCCTAATTCCAGGTTGCTTCTCTCCTTGATTAGTTTCCATCCGTTGCTTCTTGTCCTGCCCTCTGATGCTTTGGAAAACAAGTTGACCCCCCTCCTCTTTGTGGCAGCCTCTCAAATAAGCTTTTTTTTCCTAGGATGATTGCATGAGGCTCCTACAACTCCGAGCCATTGTGGCTCAGCGGTTAGAAGGCAGTATTGCAAGCTAACTCTGCATTCCCACAGCCAGGAGTTCGATCCTGACCAGCTCAAGGTTGACTCAGCCTCCCCTCCTTCCGAGGTCGGTAAAATGAGGACCCAAATTGTTGGGGGCAAGAGGCTGACTCTGCAAACCGCTTAGAGTGGGCTGTAAAGCACCATGAAGCGGTACATAAGTCTAAGTGCTATTGCTAACTGAGCAGTTCCATCATTTTGTTCCCCTAAAGTAGTTTGCCAATTATAAACAAGGCAAGCTGAGCCTGCCTGAAGAGTCATTAGCTATCTTCCTTTGAATGCTACCTAAGTTACAACTCTCCTGTTAGAAGGAATGGCAGAGAAACAAATCCTTCCTTCTACTTTGAGCTCTGACTTAGTTCCATCCTCAGAACTAAAGAACCCCAAATTCCCGGAGAGAAAGAATTAGAGAGAAGGAATGCCAACTTACCCGGTTCTTTGCAGAGCTGAGAAGAAGCAATGAAGTTGCAACGAGACTGGTGAAGATGCAGTGGAGAATTCCACCTTTTATATCTTTCTGGAGGCAGGCAAATAATTGGGAGACATGCC
Source organism: Thermophis baileyi (assembly GCA_003457575.1). Lineage (NCBI taxonomy): Eukaryota > Metazoa > Chordata > Lepidosauria > Squamata > Dipsadidae > Thermophis > Thermophis baileyi. Next base: position 1,709,368 of record QLTV01000994.1, read on the forward strand.
ATGTGCCTAGAGGTTTAATTAATCCATAACTAGTATTTTTTTCCCCCAGTTATCTTGATTTTGACCTCTGGTAATTGAATAATTGTCTGTTACAATTAATGAGTTGCTGGTTTTTTTTCTTTCCCCACTGTTTTCTTCTTTTTTTTGTTAGCGTTGCGGATTTCAGTTCCACCCTAATATCCTTTTAACTTCGCTTGCACTTTGTTTATCTCCCTCCATCCCAAGATTCAGACATCCCATACCGAAAGATAAATATTTCCCCGCCTTTGGCAAAGGATGTGAGTCAAACAGGTTATTCTGCCCATTATTTGTTGCGTACCAAAAACCACCATCCACATCCCAGGTAGAGGTCAGTAAATTCTGGACGACAGCAAAAAAAAAAACCAACGGGGAAAAAAATTGGACCTGCCCATCCTCTCCATGGATGTCAACACCAAGGTGTCTCAAGGTGATCTGGATCACCTGTATTTGCGGAAATAAACAGGAGATTTTTTTTGTGCCAGGAAATTACGTGTCCATTATTACAGTCCAGGCAACTCACCTCTGTCTTTGGCACGGGTTTGTAATTTAGGGAACGTCAATCAATATCCATTTTTGCAGGATGAATTTGTTGTGAGGACAATGAACCAGTGGAACAGAAGTTGCCTCCAGAAGTTGTGGGTCTTTCATCCCTGGAGGCTTTTGAGATATAGGGTCTCTTGCTTGAGCAGAGGGTTGGACTAGAAGACCCCCCCAAGGTCCCTTCCATCTCTATTCTGATTGATTGGTTATGATCTGAAGGACCCTCAGCATCTACACCGTGTGTTCCTCAGTGTTCTTTGGATGGCAACTTCATAATGTTGTTAACAGAAAGTCCACTTTCCTAAGGACAATTTTGCTGTTGTTCAGTCACTAAGTCACGTCCGACTCTTCGTGACTCTACGGATCATATCACACCAGGGTTCCCTGTCCTCCATAAATCTGCCCAAATTCACATTCATTGCGTCAATGACACTATCTAACCATCTCATCCTTTGCTGTCCCCTTTTTGCCTTCCATCTTTCCCAACATCAAGGTCTTCTCCAATGAGTCCTCTCCTCTCATCAGGTGGCCAAAATATTTGAGCTTCAGCTTCAGGATCTGTCCTTCCAAAGAACTGTCATGGTTGATTTCCTTTAGGATCGACTGATATGATCTCCTTGCAGTTCAAGAGACTCTCAGGTGTCTTCTCCAACACCACAATTCGAAAGCATCAATTCTTCGGCGCTCGGCCTTCTTTCTGCTCCAACTCTCCCAGCCATCCATGACTCCTGGGAAAACCATAGCTTTGACTGTCTATGGAGATTCTCAGTCATCCAGGTCATGGCTGTCCCAAAGGTGCTTTTTCAAGAGGTAACTGGACTTTCTGGCAAGCACCTTTGGGACATAACTTTGACTCTATGTACCTTTCTCGATCAGAATCTAAGTTTTAGCTAGACCAGCGGTGTCAAACTCGATTTCATTGAGGGCTGCATCAGGGTTGTGTTTGACCTTTGGGGGCTGGGGTGGGCGTGGCCAGCTCGATGTCACTCATGTCGGGGGGCGCCTGTGGTGGCCCGAGCGCTCTGCCAGCAAAAACGGGCTCACAAGCTCAGTTTTCGGCTGTGACGGCCTCCTGCAACCCTCTGCCAGTGAAAACGGAGCCCTCCCGAGCTCCATTTTTGCTGGCAGAGACACTGCGGGCTGGTCCTTCACTGTTTCCAGAGTGGGCCCGTGGGCCAGATCTAAGCATCCCATGGGCCAGATCCGGCCCCCGGGCCTTGGGTTTGACACCCCTGAGCTAGACAATCCATGGGGCTACCCTTGAAGAGTGTTCGGAGACTACAATTGGTCCAGAATGTGGCTGCGCGAGCTGTCGTGGGTGCACCTAGGTACACCCATATTACACCTATACTCCGCGAGCTGCACTGGCTTCCTATTGGTCTCCGGGCACAATTCAAGGTGTTGGTTATTACCTTTAAAGCCCTGCATGGCTCAGGACCAGGTTATCTTCGAGACCGCCTTCTGCCACATAGCTCCCAGCGACCGGTAAGATCCCACAGGGTTGGGCTCCTCC